>CM077264.1:16288813-16438813 GCA_039654775.1 Spinibarbus caldwelli | reverse complement strand
GAACCGTTATTTTTGTATGATTTTTCTGATTGCTTCCTTCTTGAATGTTCAGGTATCAGATAATGACTCAGGACCACCCACCCCTGCTCAGTCAGCAGGCATTGTTGGAGCTCTGATGGAGGTGATGCAAAAGAGGAGCAAAGCCATCCACTCCTCAGGTAAGTGCTTGTTTCAGTCTCTCAAAAGTTTTTTCAAAACAGGCCACTCAACTCCAAATTATTTTTTTCCCCCTCACTTTGACAGTTGTTGATCCAGTTAAATCAAGTTTACATACTATAAAATGCTCTGTTACGTTTTTAAGATGGCATAACATGTCAAGCCCAACTTAAAAGATTATTTTTGTGACATGACAGATTATGACTTTTTCCTCTTCATTCTTAAGTCGCAACATCCCCATTTAAATCAATGTTTTCTGACGTAGATAAACGCTAATGTGTTAAGGGCATTTTTCATACTCAAATATCCTTTGGTTCATTTGAGTTTGTGTGTTAATGGCATTGTCTGTAAATAATGAGATATTTACGGAGGTTATGCATTTTTTTTTGGTCCTCAGATGAAGATGAGGATGATGACGATGATGAAGACTTTGAGGATGATGACGAATGGGATGATTAATCCCGCAACACTAACCCCACCCAGTAGAGTAAATGATACTAAATTCTCACTTGCCCAGATTTTACGCTCATTCTGTTTTTTTTTTTCTTCTTTTTCTTTTTTCTCAAATCGCTGTATATTTTTGTTGCCCCTTTGCTTTTGTTTTTTTTTTTGTTGTTTTTTTTAATAATCTGTGCAATACCTCATGTAATCTGTAAAGTATTGTCATTTATCCTCTGTAAAATAATCTCCTGGAATAACCATGTGAAGTTTTATGCCAGGATTCATGATTTGTTGACCTGAATGTTTTTGTTCCCCTGTGAGTGGGGAAAGGGAGATGGACGGGACGCTCGATGTCCTTATTAATTGTTGATTAATGATTTAGATAACACTATTTTCATACCCTACTTTTCTGTACCTTCGATTTTCTTATTCAAATCCTAGTTTAGCATTCTTAGATTTGGTAAGAGGTTCTCCTATCAGAATATGTATGTCCCCTGTATTGTTTCCCTTGTAAATGTACACCAGGCTGATATATTGAGGCTATATATATTTTTGCACGAATAACAAAAAGAAATTCACTACAGGATGAGAACACATTGGCTGAACACGTTAAATATGATTTCTGTGGTAATCACGATCAGCGTCACACTACATTGCACGTCACAGAGTAGACAGTTCTGAGTTTTTGGTTTCACTTTAACAAGAAAATAATATACGGTAGATTCAAACCAGCAAAGTCGTGAGTACAGCTTGCTCCTGAATGTGAAAAACCATCAATTCACAAATATAGAATTTCAGTCATATCAAGAAAAAAAAAAAAAACAACAGAAAAAAAAAAAAAAAAAAAATTAAACTTCCATTTGTTACACGCTTTTACAGGTCAATGCTAGACTGACAACTACATTTAAGGCAATGGAAAAAAACCACAAACCTTTGTGTAAAATTAATGCTGGTTTAACAGTATTGTCTGTCTGAACTGAATTTGCTGTCCTTGTCCTGTAAGGATAGTGCTGAAAAAATTGTATAATTGACATCAAATCTTACAAGAGGGTTGGAATGTGGAATGAAAACACTAAATGCTATACTTAAATAAATGGTAATATTTACAAACCTGAGATATGGTGCCTTTCTTTTTAGTAACTTACATTTTTGCAATGCATGTACAGTGGGTACGGAAAGTATTCAGACCCCCTTCACTTTTTTCAATTTTGTTATGTTGCAACCTGATACTACAATTGTTTAAATTCATTTTTTTTCTCATTAATCTACACTCTGTACTTCATAATGATGAAGTGAAAACAGAATTTTAGAAATGTCTGTAAATTTATTAAAAAGAAAAAACTGAAATATCACATTTACCTAAGTATTCAGACCCTTTGCAGCAACACTTGAAATTTCGCTCAGGTGCCTCCCATGTCTCTTGATCATTCCAGAGACGTTTCTACACCTTGATTGGAGTTCGCCTATGGTAAATTAAATTGATTGGAGATGATTTGGAAAGGCACACACCTCTCTGTAAAAGGCCTCACAGCTGATAATGCATATCAGAGCGAAAACCAAGCCACGAGGTCAAAGGAACTGCCTGCAGAGCTCAGACACAGGATTGTATTGAGGCACAGATCTGAGGAAGGCTACAAAAAAAATTCTGCTGCACTGAAGGTTCCCAAGAGCACAGTGGCTTCCATAATTCTCAAATGGAAGAAGTTTGGCACAACCAGGACTCTTCCAAGAGCTGGTCCCCAGCCAAAATGAGGAATTGATGGAGAAGGGGCTTGTCTAGACTGGTGACCAAGAACCTGGTGGTCACTCTAGTTGAGCTCCATGATCATATATGCAGATGGGAGAAACCTACAGAAGGACAAACATCACTGCAACACTCCACCGATCTGGGCTTTATGGCAGTGTGGCCAAACTCAATCCTCTCCTCAGTGAAGACACATGAAAACACACTTGGAATTTGCAATAAAGGACCCTCAGACTCTGAGAAACAAGATTACCTGGTCTGATGAACCTCAATTCTAAGCATCATGTTTGAAGGAAACCGGCTCTTCTCATCACCTGCAGAGTACCATCCCAAAAGTAAAGTGTGGTGGTAGCAGCCTCATGCTGTTGGGCTGTTTTTCAGCGGCAGGGACTGAGGAACTCATCAGAGTAGAAGAAAAGCTCAATGCACCAAAATATTGAGATAGCCTTAATGAAAACCCAGTCCAGGGCATTCAAAACCTCAGACTGGGCCGAAGGTTCACCTTCTTACATGACAATGACCCTAAGCACACAGCCAAGGCAACACAGGAGTGGCTTAGGGACAACTCTGTGAATGTCCTAGAGTGACCCAGCCAGAGCCCTGACTTGAACCCTATCGAACATCTCTGGAGAGACCTGAAAAAGGCTGTCAACAGACGGTCCCCATCCAACCTGACCGAGCTTGAGAGGATTTGCAAAGAAGAATGGCAGAAATTCCCCCAATCCAGTTGTGCAAAGCTTGTTGCGTCATACCCAAAAAGACTCAAGGCTGTAATTGCTGCCAAAGGTGCTTCAACTAAGTACTGAGTAAAGGGTCTGAATACTTATGTAAATGTGATATTTCAGTTTTTTCTTTTTAATAAATTTACAAACATTTCTAAAATTCTGTTTTCACTTTGTCATTATAAAGGACAGAGTGTAGAGTAATGAGAAAAAAAAAGAATTTAAACAATTGTAGTATCAGACTGCAACACAACAAAATTGAAAAAAGTGAAGGGGGTCTGAATACTTTCCGTACCCACTGTATATTTTAACATGTAGCTTTACCAACTTATGTAAATACTGCTTGCATACCTGTGCATCTTTGAAGGCTAAAATTTCTGGATCAAACAGGATCAACCTCAGCTTAGTTGCATGACAGATACTTTGGAATCTGAAATATGATAATCAGCTTTAAAAGTACTATTAAAAGAACTATTTTCTTTTTGGATTTGATCTTTCTCATATTATGTAAGTTACAAAGCAGTTGTTGAAACTACTCACTGAGCAAAGTATTTTGTTGGTGGAAAGAAGTTACGAAAAACACTTGTGTTTGAATGTGTATAAATAATGTAATTCAGATTCAGTGCCAGATAAGAGAACAAAAGTTTTCATTTCTGTTATTTGTTTTACAGTTTCATTTTATATGAGCCGTTTTATACATCAGGAATGATGATTATTGGTGACCTGCAAGAAAAAGAAGAAAATGCTAGTCAATGTAATGTTAAAACTACCACAAATATTGTATGTAGTATACATGGCAGAAGCATTAAGTAAAAACCACAAAGAATACTAATGTCTCAAGATCAAAACAGGATTGTTCATCCACATATATGTATGTCAGGTATGAGCGTGAGTACATTTTCTTTTTTGCATTGTCTATCCCTTTAAAATTTTAATTTACTTTTTTTGAGAACTTAAAATTATGAACGCTTTTTGAAGCCCTCAAATAAGAGCATGTTTTTACTCTTATTGGCAAGTACAACTTGGCAACATCATTGTTAGTGCGGCAAAACTAAACTTTCCATTTATTAAATTTGAACTAGAATTTATGCGTTTTCCACTGGATAATGATTTCATGGTAACTTAAATGATCTCAATCAAAACAACCACTGAATGAATAATTCAGTCCTTTGTATAGAAAGGTAATTATTGCTTAAAGTCTTACAATCGATTCCCAGGAGACCTGATTTGGCAGGGTTGGTGTTTACCAAACCCTTAGTTCAGAAGTTCCTATCCTGTCCAGTAATATTTTTTTGAGTGAATTACAAATTTGGGCACTGTGGTTTTAAGGCTTATACCTATACTTTATGTCTTGGACAAATTCTAAATGTCTTACCCTTCGTAGTGTACCAACGCTGCTTCTACGAATAGCTGCCAATAGATCATCACGTGTTGACCCCTGGGTGCCTCCCAGACTTTTTCTTTCATCTTCTCTTCTCAAAGGTACTGGTTTTTCATTTTGAAAAATGTTCTTGGTATGTTTGTCCCCTGTGAATTTGTGTCCTTTATTTGCATTAGTCTCAAAACTTTCTATTGCTGTTTCTTGTTGTTGCTTGACCATTTCAGCGATTTTTCTAGTTGGAACATTGTTCACAACTTTTGGTTGACTGTGAGGTTGTTTTGGTAAATGAGAAGAGACCAAGGGCTGCTTCCCTTGTGTAGCATCTTTATCTGTTGAAATCTGGAACTGAAGGGACTGCGTATTGTCCACAGTGTCCCATGTCTTTGATTGCTCCTCACTTCTTTCTAAATTGTCTTGTTCTCTCTTTTGTTGCAGCCGCATTTGCCTCTGGCGGTCCTGGTTGCGGGATAAAATACCGGTTGCACTCATCCTTGGGCCAGGTAAGTCAAAGTGGTATCCCAGTTTCAACAGGGTGGTGTTGTCCCTAAGCAATTTCACCATTTCCATCTCCACTTGGCCTCCACAGATGTGGCGCTGGTTGTGGAATCGGAACTCCACTAGTGTTGTGTTGTACTGAAGTGACCCAATCAAAGCCAGAATACCTTTGCCCGAAATGAAGTTGGATTCAACATTAAGGTTGGTGATGCTGCAGTTCTTCTTCAGCATTTTGGCCAAGGCAAAAGCTACTTGATCATCTGCATGGGTGTTGGCAAGGCTGAAAACCTCAACGTGAGTGTTGGTGATTAATGCATCAGCGAAGCTTACCAAAACCTCTTGGGATATGTTCTCAATGTTGTTTAGGTTGACTTCACTCAAGGAGGTGTCGTTACTCAAGATGTTTTCCAAGGTCTTAACAATATCAGTGAGGTTACCACTTGGCCTCTCTGGTGTAACATGGTGATGATGAAGGGCACCTTTATGGATGTCTTTAGGTTTTTGACCACTGTTGCCATTCCTCTTGCAATCTAATCGGGGCAAGTCCACAAAATTCCAATTACTTGACCTAGCTTCTTTCTCCCCATCACCCCCTGTCCTGAGCCCCCAGTTTTGTTGCTCTCCCTCCCCTTCATTATCCTCAGGCTCTTCACTGCCACATTCCTCTTCGCTCTTATCTGTCTGGCACTCATCCATGCTATCCTGTGTGTCACCATAGAAAGGAAAACAAGGTTGAGCTCTGGCATACCTCAAGCAATGATGCTTAATTAAGAAAGATATCACCAGCTGAGACAGCTGAGACACCAACTGAGCAATAACTATGTTCTGTGGAAGCAGTTTTGCAGTCTTCGGAACTCTCTTTGAAGAAATTTAATTTCTATTTAATATAGTGTTATTTTATATAAAATTAGGAACTTTCGTTGACTTCCAATGTTTCTAAACTAAGCTAACCAAAGCTATCTATAAGGAGCTGTGTTTGACAGTCCTCCCTTAATTGTACCCTCAAATCAAGTACATCCAATCCTTATGTTGTGTTCTATTTGTACTCTGAGGTTGGAAGTTCCGAGTTCCCAGTAGGAATTTTTAACTGGAACGCCCTCCCAAGTCGGAGTTCCGACTCGGAATCTCTGAGGAATTACAACAACTCCCAACTTCAGAATCCAAAATGGCCGCTTAGTGCATCAACAGAAGAGAAACAGTAGTAATATGTTGTTTATTTGCAATTATGTTTGTCTGTATCTCAATAAACTCATTGGTGCACACGGTACTGTCCAACCTCTAATTGTGGACATGATACTATGGCGTTATCTGTGCAAAATTCTACTTTTTATGTGTTTTTATTCGACTGGTATAGCTAACAATGAATGCGTCCATCTTGGTTTTCTGACTTCTCTACTTCAGCATGGTCCACTTGGGTGTGACGCCATTCCCAGCTCCGACTTCCGAGGTAAATGGAACACAGCAGTCTTAATTAAATTCACCTGAACCAGATAATCAGATAATTCAGGAGGACTAGAAACTTATGGGCAGGTGTGTTGGAGCAGGTTGAAGCTAAATTCCGCAAAGTGGTGGCCTTCCACAAGTGAGTATTGGAAACACCTGCCTCAAATGAACTGCTCACAGAAACTTTAGACTTAATTATAAATTTAAAGACATTTTAATCCCTTAATGAAGCTGCAGACCTGAGACTACCAAAGATTGGGACTTCGTGTTTTACCAAAAAGAAAGCCTAAACTGACCCCCACACTAATAATTTTGCTCTTGTTATGTGGATTTGACTACACTTTCAGAATACCTTAAATAGTGCTTATAGAGGTATAACATCTTGTCTCTTGGGCAGTACCCTACAAACATACACCTTTGTACCTTACTTAACCATGAAGGGTGCCTTTTAAGGGTACCACCCCAGTGGCAAGTTCAAGCGTTTGTGTCAGGAAAAAACAAATGGAATGCAACTGGTGCATCAAAGTTTGGAGTATCACTCAATTTCTGTATATAGACCCTACCTCTAGCAATCTGTGAGTCTCATCCTCCCAGTACTTCAGCAGAGCCTCTCGGCTAAAAGTGCCCGTTGGCTGCTTGGCCGTCTGACCCTCTTGCCTTAGCCCAGTGGGTATGTTCGTATCAGGTTCAATTTCAGCTATAACCTTCTCCAGCTCCTGGATTTCTTCATTAGTCAGGGAGGCCAGAAGTTCATCTTCATCAATGTCCTCATACTTGCCAAGCTGTTTGTGGTGCCCAAAGTTGCTCATACTTGTAACACTATGTCTCCCTTGTTAGTGAGTTTTTACACTGCCTCGATACTTGAATGTGGGATTAGTACAGGCTTCTGGGCGTGTGTTAGATACACTGTTAGTCTAATCTAGGAAGCTAGTGGAGGAACTTAAGTGGAGGAGGGTGCAGGACAGAGTATCTGCATATGATGGTGTCTCTTTATAGGGACACCAAGATTAGCTTGCGAGAAGAATGTGAGTTCATTTTGTAGCGATGAGACCTGTCAGCAGATGTTGGCCAAAAATGACATAGGAACTGCTCCTTTGGGATACCACTAAAACTAATCTAATTTGTATTACGTTACAAGATTCAAGATGCATTAAGATTCTCATGTAACACAGTTTAACCCCCATCAATGCCAACGGTTAATAAGCACATTCAAGTGCAGTGACCAAATAGACTGGATTTATATACTGCTACCTTTTATTCTCAGCTTGTCCTCCAAAGCAGCTGTGCAGATACCAGAAAACCTCTGGAGCTTTAGAATCAATATTACATATTTGTGCAGTAAATACTTTTCCCAGATTCTTTTTAAATGCACTGATTGTTGGAAAGTTGTCAGCATGCAATATTACAACTTTTTGAATAGGAACCAGTTATGGTGATGTAAACTAGACAGTTCAGTGCCACCAGAACTAATGAACCAAAGCTAGTTGAATGTGTATAACCTAACTAACAGGACTCAAACATTGCACTGTTATGATATGCTCACATTTTTTCAAAAGCTATCCATCTGTAACCATCTCTATCAAATTAAATTATCAGATGTACTTGAACAGGCACAGATAAGTATACAGTAAACTATAAATGCCTCTAATGTTTCTGACAGTTTATCACAAGGTTAGGTGGCGAGTTTCTGATAATGCATAAGTCAAAGGTTTCTGCTTGACAGGTTGCCGAACATGCTTGTTGATGTTAACAGGGCATAAAGCTATAAATAGATATGACCTGCTTTAGTTACTTCAATTGTGACAATGCAGGTCATTCTAGAACCACAGTTTAGAAACACTGAGGTGTGACATGCAATCTTATGTTCATTGTAATAGACACAATAAATACCCCTTGTGTATGTGTTGTAAAAGTGCTGTATTAAAAGTTAAAATAAAAACAATGAGTGGAAAGCAGCCTGACTTCATAGAACAGGCATCAACCCTTTTATTTTTATCTGATAAAAACATGTTTTTGTCAGATAGAACATTATTTTATTGCGCACATAGCACCAAATCATTGCTTTGGAGGCAAAGTCCTTTGGAAGTGATGCGAAATTCACATTGTAGTGTTCAATGCGAAGTGTTAAAAACACTTCACATTCACATTTTTAAGTGTTTTGAACTCCTGATGGACAACTAGCGAAACCTCTGGTCATGTCAACCTCATGTTAATTTGAATAAAACTCAAAGTGCTTTCTCCTTAACCTTTACCCTGAGAGACCATCACTCCTGATACATGATTCGTCCATACAAATCATATTCTTTGTACATCAAGTAGCTTTTCAGTCCTGGTGGGAAAGGACCTGAGTTTATGAACTTTGGGTCACCCAGCCTTAGTGGAGACATCTCTCTTCGGATGGCAAGTCTGCATTGGTGTTGCAGTGAACGAGGATTTCCTGGGAAAGTCAATTTATTTATTTATTTATTTTTTTTGTGATATTTTGTTATCTAATACTACAACATCCATATTTCAGTATAGCTTAGTGTCCATGCTAGAATTGTTTACACTACTTACTCACCCAATATTTCTGAAATTTCAGTCCACTCTTTATGCCCCTTGAGAACCATTTTCAACTTGGAGCAGATGAGAACATGATTGACATAGTCGAGGAGAATCCGCACAGCTCTTCCAGAGAACTGCACTAGCCAAGAGACGCTGATGAAATCACAAAACTACATGCAACAGAAGATAGAGACAGAAATAAAGATACATACGCCACATGTATAGATGAAAACACCTTTCCTTCAGAGGTAAGTTAGCTTAAAATACATTAGCTCTGTTCCAAAAGCTAGTGAGTTACCTTGCTATCTACTGCTTATGATTTTTAACATTTTACTGTTAGCATGTTGCTAAGCTAGTGCTACAGCACTTTAGCATAGATGTGCAGATATTGGGTAAAATCTGGAATACTTTACATAGAAATTGGCTGACATTAATTGAGCCGGAGACTCAACTCGCGTTTGATTTCAGTAGCGTGTCCTATTAGCATGTTGCTAAGCTAATGTCGCCAAATTTGCATAAAAGTAGCATAAAAATACAAACATTGGGTAAAATACTCAATTTTGGTTGGATTAAACAGTTTTATTGATACTTTTATGTATTGAATAAATATACACCTACAAAAACATTTCTCTTGTTTTGTTCGCCATCTTGGGTTCATTTTTAACTTCATTTAGTTATACATTTTGGAACAAATGTCGAGTGTGCATATGTTGGCAACTTACTAGGTTTTGGAATAGACATTATGAGTGAACTTACTGGAACCTTCTCACTGGTATGTTCTGAGGAGCGACCCCATGTTGAGTCATGAGGACAATAGAAGCATTTTTCTGCATCAAAACCACTGTTTAACAGCAGTCGCATCATCATCTCATCCCTCAGGCAGTATTGCAAGGCAGTGGGAAACACTGTGTCATTGACCTCTGTGAAGTAACAGTTCACATCTGCTTGGCTGGCCAGGAGAATCCTGACAATCTCATACCTCCCAGCTCTCACCGCCACTAGGAGGCAGTGCAGGGGATCCAGGTCCGTTTTGGCTCCTGCATTTAACAGCAACTGGGTGCCGGTCACATCTCCATTGGAGACCGCAAAGTACAAAGCGGTCTTTCGCATATCTCCATACTTCTCAGAAACATGCGTGTCTAGAACAGCATTGACGTCGAAACCTCTGTCCACCAGGAGTTCCATGCATCGGACATGGCCTCCATCTGCAGCTGCATGAATTGGGCTCTGGCCTGAGAGACGGAGGGCTCTCCTTGTGGTTACTGGGATTAACATTCTTAAGGCGCTGTAAAGAGAACTAGATTTTATCATTTTGTGAAGAAAATGAGGGTGGTGGGACTAGTTACTCCAGGGGTGGGGAACGTTGATCCTGGAGGGCCTCTCTCCTGCAGAGTTTAGCTCCAACCCTGAAAATACCTGGAAAAAAATTCCTAACTGCATCCCGAAGACCTTGATTAGCTGGTTCAGGTGTGTTTGATTAGGGTTGGAGCTAAACTCTGCAGGGACACTGACCCTCCAGGATCAACGTTCCCCACCCCTGAGTTACTTATTAACCTTCAATGCATATTTTAGGAGTTAGAGGTGAATTCCATTCAATTTGTTGTATAAAGGCAAATCTTGCAAGGCTAATGCTATCAATTTCCAATTCCAAAGTCCTGTTTAACTTTAGTTAGAGTTCGGGGTGACAAACTAGCAAAGGATTAGCATATTTCATTAAACTTACAGGTAATGCCCTTTGTACGCTGCACAGTGGATGGGAAGCTGTAAGCAAATATTAGCGATGTTGGGATCGGCTCCATGTTGAAGTAAAAATTCAATGCAGTTAGGATTGCCAGAGCCAGCAGCATCATATAGCACACTGTCTCCATTTGGCGCCTGAGCATTTACATCGCCACCTGTTGGTGTGGAGGACATCATGGTTTAGTGTTAGTTTAACATAAATATGTAAATGTATAATGTGAATCTGTACTAACATCCTAATGTCTTTTATTTATTTTTTTATTTTCTAGAAATATTGATTGACCAGTACTACCATAGTGAATAAGGATGTCCAGCGCCCCTGCATGTCCGTACTCAGCCGCAATCCCCATGGGCGTCACTCCATGCAAGTCTGTTCTTACAGCTCCAAAACAAAACACAAGAACTTATTATGAAAGCACTAAAGACGCTAAAGAAATTGCAAATGAGACCTACCCAGTAATAAAGGGGATTCATTTTTGGTGTTTATTCTGTTGGGTGAAGCTCCATGCTCAAGCAGAGTCCTAACAATCTCCACCAGCCCAGCTTGAGTCGCCAAAATCAATGGTGTCTCTCCATCTGCAGTTTCCTCCTCTAAACTCAACCTATAAGAACCTTTTCAACCAAACCACTGAGTGTTGTATGAATATATCAGACTTGAAAATTGAATTTGATACAGTTCATTTTAGTCATTTTGTTTTGTTCGTTTGGAAAAGAAACAAGCGACTGTTATTTTAAATGAGTCATTGAATTATTCACTCAACCAATTTGTTCAAAAACCATTATTAATTCAGGAACTTAAACAAGTGACTTTTGTCAGTCATTTAATCATTTATGTAAATGATTCATTCAGTTCCAATTCATTCAGTGTATTGCTCTGAGGCAATGGTTGATTCTGCTTTGACTTTGTTTGGGAATATTTTAACTGGCGGAGCAAAAAAGGTCAAAGTATCTTGCAATATTGTGTCCAAAATGAAAGTTACTCAGAATTAATTTCTTTTTTTTTTGAAACAACTCACCATAAAGTACCATCTCCAGCACCTGCACAGATTGCTGGACAGCAGCCCTATGAACTGGGTACCATCCCTTGCTATCCACCTCAGTGAATGCAGCAGGATAGTCCGACAGCTCCTGCAGAGCAAAGAGGTCACCTGTGGGGCCAGATAAAATTACCTAATGCTTAGCCACATAGCTAATTATCCACATTTAACAACTTAGTTCAATAAAATGAAATGATGTGTATTTTCCCTTTAACCTAATTGTTTTACAGCAAGCATAAAATCTGGTGTGAATTTCACCTCGGAATATTGCATCCAAGATCTTTTGATGTTCCACACTGGATTTATTTGCAGGATAGAAAAAGTGGATGGTGATGTAATGTTTATTTATTTCAAGATTCCAAAAGACAACTTCTTATGTGAACATCTCACCTTCCGAGAGAGGCGATGTCTTTACATGACTCTTGAATGCTCAGTTGGATTGCAGCATCATCATCGTCCTCATCTAGGTCACCTGATGGATCCATTTTCCTGGAGGTAAATAAAAAGCTTTTATAGGAATACGTGGAGAGTATAGAATGTTTTTACTTACATAGTTTGTGATATGCATTATAAAAGTCATCTTTGATGTCAAGTGTATTGTTTTAACCAAAAACAAATTCTCAGAATAGTTTAATATGACACTTTAGTCATATAACAGAAAGGCTGAAGTGACCACTCAGTTTCTATAATGACACGTCTGCTGTAGTTAAAAGGAATTCACTTAGTTTGTCTTTCAAAGTAGTTGTTTTCACAGAAACACTTAAATTTTTACAGTGCTCACAGCTGAACAGGCAGATTTCAACACTTATAAACAGCTGGAAACTAACTTTGTGTTAGTTTCAAGGAAATTCTGAACTAGAGCATGCACAACGGACACTTCGTCCACCACTTCCAATGAATCATTCACGCTTCACCAAACAGTAAACAAAGGCTCTAATCTCACCTTTTGAAATACAGTTCCAGTGAAATCACGCGTCTCTCACTGCTGTGCCAGTACTTTAGCTACACTCAGTCTGAACTTGAGTCCCCCCCCCCCCTTCCCATGCTCAAAACAGCAACAAACATGCATCTAAATTTGGCGTTCACCTGCTCTGGTCTTTGCCATGCACACCATTAATGTCAAATGACCACATAATCACTTGATTTTTTTTTAATGTGCATTAAAATACAGATTTTTACACAGTTTGCAAATAAGCATCTGTAATCTGAAATTAATAATTTACAAAATTACCATATTTTCATGTTAATACAGTACATCAAATAAAAATTACTGCAATACCACCAATTGTTAACGTTTGTATACTGTCATCCAGTATACCTTTTTATAGCCTACTATAAATGTAATTGACCCATACAGAGTGCAGCTACTGATATGCTGTATACAGTGCAGGCATAACTTTGCAGCTGGGGAAATCCCAAAGTCACTGCATTATAGCCATCATGTGTTCAATGAATAACTAGAGAAAACAATCTTGGAAAGTCTCAGAGTGGCTTGAAAAAATGCTTCAATTCTCTTAATGTTTAATTTTTTTACAAGTATTGGGCAATGTGTTGGATTTCGGCCTACATGGTCAAAAGGAATGAATAAAGGAATAAAACGGGACTTTATGAGGTTGGATTATGAAAGAATAACTACGCATGTGAGCGTAAATATAAATTTGAGTTTACAAATTAACAGCGGAAAGATGTTTATAAACATTCTTTGAAATTTCAGGTTTGGTGATTATTAGTGTATGGTTTAAAAATTAAATAAAAAATGGAGGGTGTACCATACTATCGTTTTCCTTTTGGACCTTTGTTCTGGAAAAACAAATGTCATATTAAAAAACTAAATTAAAAAAAAAAAAAAATGGAGGGTGGTATAGAAAAAATAGAGGGTAAAAAATGGAAAGAGTAGGATAATAGACAATGACTTGGATGAAGAACAAAAATAGAGCTTTGTTCTGACTCAAAAGCATCTAGAAGGAGTTTAGAAGCTGAAACAAAGAATAAATGACAGTGTAGCTGAAGAAACCTTGGTAATAGCACACTGGCACTGTCAAACTGACATATGAATGAAAGTACATTTTATTTAATATCCCAGACAGTTGCAAAATCATTTTAATCACTGTACAATATAGGATTCACCATGTTGTATGAATACAATTAACATTATAAAAAGCTTTTTGTGTTCTAAAACTTAATCCATACAGTACGAATTGTTTAAAAAAATCAATTAGCATTTTATATTACTGATAAAAGGTTGTGCAGAACATACATGCAACATTCAGTGAAAGAACATATCAGACAAGAACACTTAAATTGTTATATTTGTACTGATCAAGTCAGATCATATTCCTTGTACAGCAGGTAATTTTTAATCGGAGGTGGAAAAGAATCCATTATAACGGTATTACAGAGTCTTTTAATGGTCATGTGTTTTCTGATTTCCAGACGACAGAGGTGCTTCAGGGATCGTGGGATATCTGGAACAAATTCAGAAACTATTAATCTACATTCCCTGAGACTAGAGAACCATCGATCTCTTGCTAGAGAACAGGCACTATCTTCTCACATGCATTTGGTAATTTTGAAACTCTGAGCTGTAGTTTGCAGAATTTTCTTCATTTCACCCAGAATGAGACTTGCATATGTCACAAAAAGACTGGCTGAACAGATAAATAATTAAATGTGAACCCAGTGAACTCACTCAAGATGGTGTATATCTCTTCCCACTCCTTTTGTTTCTCCAGGATGGATCTCAGACATGAGCAGAGGGGGACGCGGCTGACATAGTCCAGTAGGATCAGTACCACTCGTCCCGACAGGTCAACCAGGCAGCACAGACTCATGAAGTCACAGAACTGTGATGTAATGGCAACACAAACTTAGCAATTTAAGTGTCATAATATTATTAATTTAGTAATATAAAATAAATGGTAATACGTACAATAAAGTTCAGTTAGTCAATGAACTTTGTTTCATAACTAACACTGAATAACATTTTTCACAGCATTTAATATTCTAGGTTAATGTTTATTTATAATACACGTTCGTTCATTAATTAATATTCATTTGTACAACTTTAAATGTTAAAATGTATATGTAGAAATTTTAATTAACCCAGATTAATAAATGCTGTAATATTTTCATTGTTATTTTGTGATACCTAATGATAGCAAATATTTTTTTTTTTTTTAGAATCTATTACTAAATAAATAAATGTTCAATTAAAGTGTCTTTATTCTGTTCCAAAACCTAGTTGGCTGCAACCAGTGATTGCTATGTTGAACGGAAAGAGACGGAGGGCTACAGCCAGCTGATGTGCGAAAAAGTATTGCAAAAGTAACACAATCCATTACTTTCTATAAAAAGTAACATAAGTTGTTACTTTTTTAGGGAGTAACACAATATAGTAATGCATCAATTTTGAAGTAAACTTTCCCCAACACTGACAATTAGACCCCAGCAAAAAGTTGTTCATTTCCAATGAGAGGTGGTGCTTGAGGCATTTTGAGTGACAGTGACCATTAACGATGCAACAAAGATTTAATTTTATGCAAATGAGCAGGGACACAATGACTGCCGATAGGACAAAGGACACTGGAAAAGACATTGTGCATGTCATGTTGCTAAGATAATGCCAAAATACATTATTAATCACAAAACAATGTGTAGCACACAAAATATTAGGTGAAACAGTCTCTTTTAAAGGGATAGTTCACCCAAAAATGAAAATTCTGTTATTAATTACTCACCCTCATGTCGTTCCAAACCTGTACGACCTTTGTTCTTTGGAACACGAATTAAGATATTTTTGATGTAATGCGAGAGCTTTCTGACCCTCCATAGACAGCAACACAACTGACACATTCAAGGCCCAGAAAGGTAGTATGGACATTGTTAAAATAGTCCATGTGACATCTGTGTTTCAAGCTTAATTTCATGAAGTTACGAGAATATATAAATTTGTTTTTGTGCACAAAGAAAACAAAAATAACAACTTTATTCAACAATTTCTTCTATTTCATGTCCGTCTCTGCTGCACGTTTTCAGATTTCATCCAAAATATCTTAATTTGTGTTCTGAAGATGAACGAAGGTCTTACGGGTTTGGAACGACATGAGGGTGAGTAATTAATGACAGAATTTTAATTTGGGTGAACTATCCCTTTAGTTATATAGAGCTGTCTTTGGCCCTGTTTACACCTGGTATCAAGATGCGAAAAATGTTAAGAAAAATGTGAAAAGCACAATGTTTTCTTACCAGTCCTGATTCTAACACAAACTCCCAGCTTTCGCCATAGTTTGCAGCTATCAAAGCAAAAACAAAAGCTGCTGCTGTCCATATCATTTTCCGTTGTCTCCTTTAGCATTCATAAGTACGTTGTGTGAGTGTATTTTGCTATTTTAGTTTGAAAGATCAAAAAAGACCCATACATACACCCGCCCATCAAAGAAATCAGGAAAGTGGTCAAAAATGGTTGAAAGTAGACAAAAGAGACGATCAGTTAAAACTAATCTTAAAAAAGGTTCTGTACATTTTGCACTACTGAATAAAAAAGTATATTTGCAGTCATTGTAATCAAGTCTATTTCGCCAGAACCTGCGATCTTCGATGACATTTTTTAACTTTGCAATAGTGCATTCTGGAATTTCACTCATGATGCTTCCTTAGAATTGATCTAATACAAGCCCTGTGTTAAAATATGCCTCCTTCTGTACTATTTGGTAGGCAAAAAACAGTACATGAGCTAAGTAGTATGTCCGAAGCATACAGTAAAACAGCTGGCAGAAAGTACGTAGGTAACCTACTACTTCCACCTGTGCACATCTGATAGACACTTTACTATCCCATGAGGCCATGGGAGAGGAGTTGTGAATGGCAGTGAAGTGACACAACTGGTAACATGATAGTGACAACATGGCAGTTGTAATGCATCAATTTCATTCATAGTACACACGTTCATACTTTTAATCAGTCACAAAGTAAGTTGCAATCCAAATGTAGTTCCTACTATACTATGTTGCTATTTGAAAAAGTGGTGAAAATGCGGGTAAAAGTGTGCTTATAATCCAAAGATGCGAATTCAACTTGTGCGCAAAACTGGAGTATTGCATAAAACATTTGCGAATAAAGCACCGTTTCCATCCAATGAGTCAAAGAGAACAAAATCATCACTTCCTGATAAACTGCCATGAAATATCACTAAGAAAAGTAGGAGAAGCCACTGAATATAATAATTTTCATATATAATAAACTGCGCTTCAAAGTGAGCAAATGAAACACAATAAAGGCGGTTATTGCTTTCGGAGGTGAATCCCAGCTGTTTGTGAACGCAGTCGTGTAAGACAATTATACAGAAATACGTTGATAAAAGACTTTGCTCAAGCATTTCAGAATGACCAAAACACATTTCAGATGCTGTGCAACGAGATCGGTCCGCTGGTTAGTCAAGTTATCCCATCCCATTACGTAAAGTCACATGACTTTTTTGATGCGCGTGGTGGAATTTATTCGGTAAATGTGTTTCCATCATAGTTTATGTGCATTTTTTCTTATCGAATAAAAGTTTATCCCACTCAATTTTGCACATAAGTTTTTTTTATGCGCGTTTTTTAGAATTTATGTGCATCTTGGCATTTCCATCAAGCATTTTTTTTTTATGCGCTATTCCAAAATGCGCATAAAAATAGGTGGATGGAATCATAGCTTATGTAGGCTTTGGAACAGAACTTTTTGTAATCAGGCCCAAAACTCACAGGTACTTTCTTGTCTCCTTCATCACAGATATCACAACATGGTTTATGTAGATGCATGTCCTTCCAAGCAAACCTCATGTTGAAATGGAAATCATGGTGACAATGGAAACATTTGCCTACATCATATCCATTATTAAGAAGTAATCGCATCATTTCCTCATCCTTCAGGCAGTATTGTAAGGCAGTGGGAAACACTGTGTCATTGACCTCTGTGAAGTAACAGTTCACATCTGCTTGGCCGGCCAGGAGAATCCTGACAATCTCATACCTCCCAGCTCTCACCGCCACTAGGAGGCAGTGCAGGGGATCCAGGTCCGTTTTGGCTCCTGCATTCAGCAGCATCTCAGTGCAAGTCACATCTCCATTTGAGACAGCAAAGTAAAGGGCGCTCCTACGCATGTCGCTGTAGTTGTCAGAGATGGTTTGGTCAAGTAGAGCATTCACATTAAAACCGCTGTCAATCAGGAGCTGCAGGCACTGTGCTTGACCTCCATCTGCAGCAGAGTGTACTGGACTCTGCCCAAACTCTATGAGAGCTGTCTTGCTTGTGACTGATATCAGTATTTTTAACACTCTGTAAATAGAATTGGTATAACTCAGGTAAGTATATGTGTAAGATTGTTTTGAACGCTTTTACTTTTTACTCTGACTGTTAATAGGGGTTTCTTCAGCTTTTGTCACTGGGTTGATTTTAATTAAAACAATTTTATAAAATGAATGTCACATTAAATTGACTTCGAAACTTTATTCCATGTCAGCATTTATTTTTGCTTATCTTCCCAAATGCCTTTTTATGTAGATTTCCATCAAATCCATCATAAAAAATTGGATCATTATGTATAATTTTGAGACATTACCAAAGAGTGAAATGCACATAAACCAAACCAAAATCTTAATTTTTAAAAAAAATTATTTATATCGATTTCTTAAAAAATTATAGCATTTGTGATGTTTCCTATGAAGTGATGGTAAAAAAATCGAGATGGAAGGAAAATTATATTTCGATGTATTTTGTGTTCTATAGCAAAGTTTTGTTATGGAAATAAAATGAGGTGGGAGGAAAAACTGTATTTCAGTGCTTTTGTGAATAAATGCATAGTTTCTTGGGGGAACTCCTTTCCTTTTTCCCCATCATCATCATCATCATCATTATTATTATTATCATGAAGTTACTTTTCTGTTACTGTGCTTGTTTACCAGAGCTGGAAGTAAAATTTGAGAAATTATGAGCAGAAAATGATGAATAAAAGAAAAATAAAAGAGGGGAAAAAACGTTAAACAAAATTGTTCATTATTTCCAGTCAAACTGTAATTTTGTCAAATTATGTAAAAAAAAAAGTGTAACAATATTATGTAATTATCCATTTATAATACATGAAATGCTAAATCTGAAATTAGCCTTAGCAAGACTAAGTAATCAAAAGAATCTGCCGATTTAATCCAAACATTAAAAATGTGACGTTTAAATATAGTACATTATCTGAGATGTGGTGGAAATAACACTGTGGTGAGAATTTTCATTAATTTTTAGAAAAAAAAAAAAAATGAAGAAAAAAGGACAGAATTCACCAGTGATTAATACACACTGTTAGACATTGTTAGAGGACAAATTAAACTAGCGAGACTGTGAAAAAGTGTTTCTACTAGGCTAAAAATGCCAATAGTTACAAAAAAGACCCAACTACCCTCACGTTAATGTATTTTAGTGTTTATCTATTTCAAATTATTCTATACTTACAGGTAGTGGCCATCATAGGCCGCACGATGAATAGGAAGATGCCCGGTCAAGCTGGTCAGGTTTGGTGAGGCTCCATGTTCAAGCAGAAGCTCCACACAGTCTGGGTTTCCAGAACCAGCTGCATCCATCAGCACACTTTCACCTTTAGAGGACTGTGCGTTCACATCAGCTCCTTGTCAAGATAGATGGATTAATATTGATTAAAACAAATCTTCTTTAATCTCTCTCTCATTTGTGAGATCAAAGTTTCTCACCGCTATCAATGAGAACTTGGAGGACTTCTAGATTGGCGCATTCTGCTGCTACACTCAACGGTGTTGCTCCATGACAGTCCCTCACTGATATCCGGCCACCACGTCTCAACAGCAGCATTAAGATGTCAACACAGCCCACTTGGGCTGCTTCATGCAGTGCCGTCCACCTCTTCGAACATACCTGATCCACTACAGCTCCATGTGCAATGAGAGCGTACACCATTTGATAAGATCGGACTCTTACCGCTTGGACAAAATAAAGAAGAGAGTTATAGTTATTATGGAAAGTACAAGCAGGGGCAAGAAATCAACAGTTAAGTTGTGCTTCACCCAGCAGAAGTGGAGACTCCTTTTTGCTGTTGGGGTTGTGTGGAAGTGCTCCATTTTCCAAAAGGATCCTGACGTTCTCCTCCAGTCCAGCTTGGACTGCTAAATTCAAGGCAGTCTCTCCATTCATACCTTTCTCCTCCAAGTCTGGCTGGCTGGAGACTGTGGATTATATGATTATCAAATATCTCAAAACCAAATGTAATGTATATATGTCTGATACAGTCTCAATAACTTATCCAACCCTTACATCAGAATTGTGTCCATCCATGTTCAGGACTCACCCAGAATTGCCTCCAGTACTTTCCCTGATGGTTGCATGGCGGCTCGATGGAGTGGTAGAAGTCCTCTACTGTCAACTTCCTTGAAGGCTGAAGGAAATTGCCTGAGCTCATGGATGACTGCAATGTCACCTTATGATCAGGGGACATAAACAGATTACAGAAGTAATAGCTTCGTTCAACACCACATTTTAAAGATCAGCTTGATGAATCTACTTTGTTAATTTGTAAAAATTAAATTAAAATACTTGTGGCCCAATTAGTGGTTCTTAAAGGGGTCATATGACATTGCTAAAAAGAACATTATTTTGTGTATTTGGTGTAATGCATTGTGTTTATGTGGTTTTAAGTTTAAAAAAACACATTATTTTCCACATACTGTACATTATTGTTGCTCCTCTATGGCCCACCTTTCTGAAACGCGACGTTTTTTACAAAGTTCATCGTTCTGAGAAGCGAGGTGTGCTCTGATTGGCCAGCTATCCAGTGCATTGTGATTGGCCGAATACCTCAAGCGTGTAACGGTAATGTTACGCCCTTTCCTGTATTGTGATACCGTGTCCTGGCTCGACGAGACATAAACAATAAAACCCATTATAAACGAGGCATTTGTTGCATCCAGTGGAGACATAATTACTGATTATAAAGCGTAAACATTACCATGTCTGCATTTATGAGTGGAGAAACAACAAACAACAAGCGCTACTCTACACAGCTCAAAACTCGCGTTTGAATAATCAGCGGCAAATTCTTTAAATATGAAAACATACTTACAGGCTGTGAGTCAGAAGCGCCAGACTGTCCTTGCAAAGTTGGAATTGCCCCACTTTATAGAAACAGTCTTTGTGCACAGCTGGCATTGTAGGCTACTCTCTCAGGTTCAGGAAATAGTCCTCCAAAAAAATCCGCTGCACATACTAGAATATTTGGGTTGAAAGTCTGGAACAGTGTTGTAAACACAACTTAACCACTGATTTCTAGTTGTGTCTTCTTTTGGAAGCCCAAACAAAGTAGTTTCGCTTTCACAACGAAACACAGCGTCTCCAGGACATGGCGCAGACGGCTGCAAAAATACTACAGTGAGAATAAAAATCACACCCTCTTTGCGTATACATTTGGGCGGTGTTATGCAAATCTTCCCACACTGTGACGTAGACGTGGGTGCGTGTTTAAATGAGCCGTTTTAGGAGGGCGTGAACGAGTCTTAACTTTTATAAAGAATATCTCTTTGGGTTTGAGACTTTAGTCTTTGCAACTTTAGGGATCTTATTTATACATGAACAGCTTGTAACACTCCAAAGAGAAAGGAAAACTTGAAATCGCATCATATGACCCCTTTAAGATTGTTACACTGGTTCTCCCATTGGAGAATCTCTAGGTTCACTTTAAAAAAGGATAATTCTATGAGGAACTTATAAGATAGATCCCACAAGTTCCTGCAAGAACTTTAAGGAACTTGTCATCAAAACACCATAATTTGGGAAAGACTTGCAGCAAGATTAGCACTTAAAGTATATACTTGAATTGGACGGGGTGTCCAATTTTACTCCTAGAGGGTCACTGTCCTACAGAGTTTAACTCAAACCCCAATTAAGCAAACCTGAACCAATAATCAAGGTCTTCATGATTACAGGCAAATATGTTGGGAAAAGTTGAAGCTAAACTCTGCAGGATGTTGGCCCTCCAGGACCAAGTTTGGAAACCCCTGCAATAGGATTTTTGAGGGATCTTCAGAAGGGTCCTGAGGTTCTTCAGGGAGTTCAGCAACTGTGGGGAACCTCAAGTATCTTTTCATGTTTATGGTGATAGAACAGAAACAAAATATTTGAAGGCATTGATCCATTACCTGTCTGGATTGCTGCCATCAGTTTCAAATTCTCATCACTGGCGGAGCTTCAAGAATATAAATAATGTTCTGAGAGAAAGTATTGCTTTTTGCTATTTTAAATATTCAGTTTCCATGAACACATGTACATATAATAATAATAATAATAATAATAATAATAATAAAAAGAATGCATCAGTCAAGCCAATGTGTTAGTTTAGATGTTATGTGAACATACATACCTGTTTTTCGATATTGCAAAAGACTCTTCAATGCTCAGCTGAATGAGATAATCGGTGAATTCATCTTCATTCATCTTGTCGCACATAACATGCCCATCTAGAAAATATATCCCATAAATCAAAGAGCATCAGTGACTACTGGAGCTAATCAGAGCATAGTACAATAAAACGAGTTATATTTACAAACATGAACCTTTCAGTAAGCATAACTGCAGGCTCACCTATGTGACTAGACTCATCAAGATCATTTTCTAACCACCAAGTTACATGAGCTTTTATATCTGACCATGACCTGCTTTCTTTGCCAGTGAAATGCCATGCAATAAATGCCATTCCATTAGATATAGTCTGTTTCTATTGTAGTCACTTTTAGGCAACACACACCTTGAATAAAATATGTTGTCATACTCTGGGAAGTGATATCACATGAGAGAATTCACTTTTCTATTATTTATTATCAAATGCCCCAAGACACCCTAATCTTAATCTAATTTGCAGGCTGCAGCATTGTTTGTTTTTCATTATTACAGAGGCATATCAGGCACAGCAGGGGGCAGGATCAAGTGATTTTTCAGTTGGGAAGTCATAATTCATTTCAGTGAAACGATTAATTTGGACGGGACGGCTCAATGAACTGGTTCCAAAATAAGTGCAAATTATTTTGTCCCCACAGGAATTTTGTTTCTTATTGTTTGTTGTAAGGTTGGTACTTTATGAGCGTTTTATTAGATAGTGTCATTGTTAATTTTGTTAATATGCAGTAACCATGCACCATGGTATTTTTTGGACAAGGTAAGCCTGCCATGGCCTACCGTAGCACAAGATTTCTTTGGAGAACCCAGTAAATACCATGGTACAGGAATATACTAATAAGGTTAACCAGTTAACCATCTTTATAATTTTTAAATGCGAAGTCATTACAAACTCTTTGCGAATCGGTTCCTTTAAAAAGAATCGGCTCAAGAGAATGACTCACTCGCGAATCGAACATCCCTAGTGGCACCATGGTTACCATAGCAGCAGTCAAACAATTCCAAGTCAGTGTAAACCTAGAGGCTCGACTCATTTATTTTGAACGTTAATAAAAATTTCGCCGTCAAATTTCTTTGTGTTATGATTGAACTGTATGTTTTAAGCGTTCAGGTGTGAGAAATTTGCCATGTCGGAGCCGGAGAGTGAAACTGCGAGTCCTGAAGCCAGTTGCGCCGCGGAGCAAAGCATGTTAGTTATTCAGACAGAGACTAAAGTTCATAAAGACGATGATAAATCCACGCACGAGATCAAAGTGGACTTCTGTACAGCCGCAGACGTGCTTTTACAAGAAGAAAACCTCACGGAATTAAATAAAGACCAAGACGATGTAACCCAACAAGGAAGTGAATCCAACCAGACACTTTCATCCAGTGATGTCCGAAGCTCCACAGCAACTGGTGAAACATAATTTATCCCAGTAATACAAACTTACAAAAAATACTCTGGTATTACCGTGGTTGTTTTTGGACGTGGTATCTTGGCAATACCATGTTTTCTAACATCATGTTTTAATCGTGCACCTAAATAAAAATAATGTTGGTACCATGGTAATACCCTAGTATTCCTTGAAATAGCTTGGAGCAGGGTTATAATTGTTAACAAACATATTAAAAACGTCTTGTTAATTAAATTAAAGCAGAAAAATGTAAATATTATAAGAAAAACATACACATATATATATATATATATATATATATATATAAATACATAAAACAAAACTGAAATAAAAATAAGTAAAGCCTGAATAGAAATACAAAAAAAAAAAAAAAAACTGATTTAAAACACTAACTTAACTGAAATAATTGAAAAAAATAAACTGAAATTTTGAAAATAAATGTTCATTCATAATGCTCAAATAACACTGGTTTGGAGTACCAAGTAAATGCATAATATGGTAATCATTCAGGACTATGGTAAAAAAGGTATTACCATTAATTATATTAATATACCATGGTACCATCTAAGTGTTTTTTTATTATTATTTAAATAAATATTCACCACATTCTCTGTTTTCCGTTTATTATTTTGTATATTCATATGAATATTTATATTTCTAATGCATGTGTGTTTCTTGTTCCTCCAGTTAAGATCCTGCTGATGCCAGAGAGGCATATGATAACGGTGGCCTTCACTATTGGCCTCACAATCCTGGATCTGAAAAAACACTTCAGCTCAGAGCTGAGGGTCCCATCAGACATCATACAAATCACTCTAGATGGTAAGACACAAAAGATACTTGAAAGTGTCCTTCGCAGGAGAAATCATGTAAAAAATTCAGACATTTCTGAGAATAAAAGAATACACGCATACTGTAGAGGTGAATTCGGGTAAATCAGGACACTTTTTGCCATTGAGATGACTTGGAAAAAAAATGTCCCAGTTATTTAACCTATAATGTTGCCAATTCTCGCTGATAATTTTTAGTTATTTATTTCTAGAAAAAAGTGTGGATGATGACCAGACGCTGATGGACATTGGCGTGCAGCCTCATGGGATGGTCCAATTTGAGATGAGCTCACTAGACCCCGAGAATTACCCCATGAGACCAGTCAAACCACAGCAGGAGTACAACATGCCGGATGTCATCACTGTCAGGGTGCAAACAGGTACAAACAAGGTTACAGCTGACTAGTGCATCATGATGATAGACAAGCCTTTTTGACAAATCGCTTGCTTGAAGACACAGACTTGTATCAGGATGTGGTGGTGGAGATCGAGAGAGCCACTCGAGGGAAGGCGTTTCTGGGAGGATACCGTCATAAAGTGACCAAGGCGGAGTATCATCATGCTGCTGTACAGACGATGCCTAAGAAGAGGCCTGACAAGGGTGTTGAGATGTTCAGCAGGGATACACAGGTGTGCACACACACACACACACACACACACTATACACACTATAAAATGAATAATTGCAGTTTTGGACTATGCCAAACTCCTGAGTGAATGACACCTTATAAAACACTTTAAATGTACAGAACTTTAAAACACTGTAAATGTACAGAATCTCTTTGCCTCAATTTTTATTTACATTAAATTAAAGGAAATACAATTTTGTGGAAGAATGGCATATAATGCATTTGCTTATTAAAAATAACTCTTTTAATTCTATATATTGTAATATTACTGTAAAAATTGTAATATTGTATATTAAAATGTTTAGAAAAATGAAACGCACACACACTAAAGGAGTGAATCTTTAATAAAAACTTCAAAAACGTAAAAAAAATATTGTTACCCATATATTTAAAGGGCTCATCGGATGCCCATTTTGCACAAGTTGATATGATTCTTTAGGGTCTTAATTAAAAGTCTATAACATACTTTGGTTAAAATTTCTCAATGGTAGTGTAAAAAACACTTTTTTACCCTGTCAAAATCAGCTCTGTTTTCAGCAAGCCGTTTTTAGTCCATGTTGCTTTAAATGCTAATGACTCTGCTGACCCCGCCCCTCTCTTCCGTGGGGTGACAAGCAGTACTGTTTACTTTAGCCGCGAAACTGGCTAACTAGCACGTTATTAGGAAAAGCGATTTGCAAAGATTCATAAAAAACCCTTATACTCACTTCTGTAGATGAAGCTGGATCACGAATTATTCGCGCGAACATAGACGCATTTAGGTAAATCGGGGATAGACGCATTCCCTTCAAAGTGAAAGTAACATTAATCCTCTGCGTCTTCAGCGGCTCAGATGTAGGTAGTAAATGACGACTGCTATATTCATTATTACATCCAACAACAAAGGACCTCAATCGCTTAATCTGAGACATCTTGTCTTCCCCTGCACTGGAGTCGACACTCACAGCTCACTCATGGCGGGTCTAAGGTAAGACAGCCTTGTCAATCAACTATCGTGGGAGGGGCCTGTACAGAACTACGTCATTCTGACAGGAGTCTCAGAACGGCCTGATTTGAGAAAGGGGATTTTAAAATAGGGATTTAAAAACCACTGGGTGGATTTTTATCATTATAGGATGGATGTGTACACACACTTCCAACACACATTTATGTTCAATCAACTTGAAAAGTGAATTTTGCATCCGATGACCCCTTTAATGATTTTTAAATCATCGGCTCACTTTATCATGTCAAGACAATTTAATTTGTAAAATTATGAAATTTTTAAACAAATTACAAAATTTGGCCAAAATCACAATAGTATAGACCACAAACATAACTGGAGGGCAGAACAAAACATATTTTATTCTTTTCTAATCCAAATCAGTTATTACATGTTTTAGTATATTGAGTACATTTTGTTTTATTTATTTATTTATGAATGAAACTTAGGATGAATAAAATACAGGTTCCAATTATTTTGTGTTTTTCACAAAATAAACAGAAGCAATAAAACACTTTTTTGAATAAATTAATACTTTTATTCAACAAGGAGACAATATATTATTTAAAAGTGAAAGTAAAGACATTTATAATATTAAAAAATTTAAGATGCTGTTTTGAACTTTCTATTTATCAGAATATCTTGAAAAATGTATGATAAGTTTCCACGAGAATATTAAGCAGCGCAACTGTTTTTAACATTGATAATAATAATAGTTTCTTGAGCACTAAATATGCATATTAGAATGATTTCTAAAGGATCATGTGACACTGAATACTGAATACTAAAATTCAGCTTTGCATCAATGGAATAAATTACATTTTAAAATGTTTTAACAAAACAGTTATTTTACATCGTAATAAAATATTATAATATTACTGTTTTTACTGTATTTTTCATCAAATAAATGCACAGTGTAGCTTAAAATCCGGTTGCAGTGCATACTTTTAATTTTCTTTTCCTTTTAAACAGACGGTTGAGTTGAAGAACCAGGATCAGCAGTGCTCCAAGAACGCCTCGACTCAGATGACCAAAATCGGCTGTTATGTGTCCAACATGGAGGACAAACTCATCACCCCAGGGACTTATATCACTGCAGGAGAGTATCACAGCAAGAGACTGAGAGCTGTATGTGTGTTTGGAGGGGTTGAGAGGGAATTGTGTTCATTCTGTGTTTTCGCTGTTCATGACAAATGTTTGTATGTGTGTATGTTTTCCTCAGGTCATTACACTACAGTCATATGTCAGGTGCTGGCTAGCCAAGTGTTTCACAGACAGCTTGAGGCAGGCTAAAGAACAGCATCTGGCATGGCTGGAAAGTGAAAAGAGAAGGAAGAAAGAGGAGAAAGAGCAGCAGATCAGAGATGAATATCACCGCAGGATGAACCCTGAGTCAAAGGCAGACTTTGATCTGCTTTATAATGCCTTGAAAAGTGAGTAAGTGAGTGTTTGTGTAGTAACTAACGACAAGTAGCAATGCTACTAACTGACGAGTAAATTTTCTGCACCACTAGAATGATCAAATTGAATTGCAAAAATAATGACTTTATTTTAATAAGAGGTCTTTCTGAAAATCCTTGAACCGCTGATAGACAGCAAATTACTTATATTTGACTCTGCGCATTAAGTTGTATTTTAACAGAGAAAAAAAAACCATCAGCTTTAACTACAATTTTCAGTAGGATGTCAATAGCTTAGCTGCTCTCATAATAGGTTTTACAAGCTACTGCTTTTTTGGTCGTATTATATGTATGTGTGCAGCTTTTTAGTCAATAGGTGGGTTCAGTCGGTTCATGCAAATGAACTGGCTATAATAAATTATTGACTGATTCATTTCAGTCCCTTCACAGACTGACCTCTTTTTTTGAAGTAAAATATTTTTAAATACTGTTGTCCATCATTATAGTTTGGGGTTAGTTTTTATTTATTTATTTTTAAAAAAAAATAAAGTAATACTTTTATGCAGCAAGGATGCATTAGATTGATTAAAAATGGAGAGCAAAGATATTTATAATGTTACAAAAAATTATATTTCAAATAAATGTTTTTTTTCCCCCCAACTTTCTATTCATCAGAACAATTCTGAAAAAATATGTTTCCACAAAATTATTAAGCAGCACATTGATAATAATAAGAAATGTTTCTTGAACAGCAAATCAGCATATTAGAATGATTTCTTAAGGATCACGTGGTACTGAAGACTGGAGTAATGATGCTGAAAATTCAGCTTTGCATCACAGGAATAAATTACATTTTGAAATATATTAAAACAGAAAACGGTTATTTTCAATTGTAATAATGTTTCACAATATTTGGGTTTCTACTGTATTTTTAATTAAATAAATGCCGCCTTGGTGAGCATAAAGGAATTATTTAAAAAAAAAAAATCTTACTGACTCTAAACTTTTGAACTTATTGTTTATGGAATTAATTTATCTGAAATTCAGTGGTAAATGAGTTAAATAATATAATCTGATATTTATATATTTAAAAATAGATTTTTATATTTTTCTTTCTTTATTTCTTTAAATAGCTTCACTTGTAGATGACTACATTGTAGTTGGTATGATGTATTTACTGAGATGGAGATATATGTGTTGTAATGTGTGCAGTGATTTGGATATAAGTTAGTGTGATGGTTCTCATTCTTTATCTGTGTGTGTCAGAATGGAGGATAGAGGAAGTGGAACACATCAATGTCACCTTATCTGGTGCGGAGAAAAAGGCAGCACTGTGCGCTCTACTGGAGCAAGAGACCCAGTTCATCTCCTCCATAGAACGGCACAAAATGGCTGCAGGCACGAGGAACCAGGATAAGGCCATACAAGCCTTCCTCAACAAGGTGTCTAACTTTGCTAATCGTCTGTTTCATCATGAGCATGCACTATTGCTTAGCGCGAAACCTTTGCTTGTTCACAGTGCATTAAAGGAGGAATTCTGAGATTAAATTCTGCATTAAAATGTATTTAAATTATAGGATTTTATAAATGATAAATCTGCATGGCAGGAGATTAATTTGGTTTAGAATTTTGAAGATTGCTGATTCATAACTTTTCTCCATTGTGTCCTTAACCTACTGTTGCTCCGGGAGAAATGTCAGTGTAATAAAATGCGCTGAACGTCACTTTGTGACAAGTGGCTAATGATAACTAACTGATAATATGCTAGATCAAAAGTCAGAACAGACTTTTTTATGTTTTATGTTACGTCCTCTATAGCAGTGGTTTTTGAACTGTTTTTGCTTCATGACCCAGACTTTACATTGGGCATAAGTAAAAAAAAATGTCCTTGAAATGTATTAATGAATTTAATAAATTTTATATTAATATAAATATGAATTTATAAATTAACTGCATAGGTGCAAAATGTGTTTATACAATGATAATATCATTTTATATATTATTATATAATTTATTGTAATCGTTTATAGAAATCTCTACTAAAAGATCATGTTGTTATTCTGGTTTGTAAATTGTTGTTAATAATAATAATAATAAAAAAATGAAATCTCTACTAAAAGCAAACAAAAAAAAGAAATTGCAAAGACTATTGTGTATGACTTCTCAGTGTGCAGAAGCAAAGAAATGGCGTGCATTTGATGGGAAGGTGACACAGATGGACACGCAGTTCACCATCAGAGCCAAGGAGCTGCGAGACCTGTACAGTAGCATCACCCAGGCTCAGTTCACAAAGGATGAACGTCTGGATGTGCTTCTCACTCTCAAACACACCGTAAAGGTCAGTTCCAAATCTGTAGTCCAAAACATGGTCAAAATATAAACACTTTTCTAGAAGCATATATTTGCTCGTCTCATTTTTAAAATGTTCTTGTGAACAGGAACATAAATGCAAGCTAACACAGGATATAGTGGACTTGATTGACAGAGAGGTGGACCTGCTGATGAGGGGCGTTAAAAAGAGCAACCTGGAGGGGTTGAGAAAGAGGATAGCCACCCTCTTTCTCCAGTACATCAAAACCCCTGCGTTCAACCCTCAGGTGTCCAAATTTCTGCGGGTATGTGGCAAAAGCAATGTTGTAGTTGAAATTAGCTTTTTCGAGTTCGAGTCAAGACAGAGATCAGAAGAGGGTCAAGTCTGAGTCAAGACCAAGTCCACATGCTCCCATGTCCATGACATAAAACAATATCTTGGTCTTGGTCCTCATGTCCAAGTCCAAGACTATATTGTCATGGTCTGGATCCTTGAGTCCGAATCCAAGATCATATTTTATGGTCCTGCTTTTTGAGTCTAAGTTCAAAATCATATTTTCATGGTCTTGGTCCTTGAGTTAGAGTCCAAAACCATACTTTCATGGTGTTGGTCTTGGTCCTCGAGTCTGAATCCAATAGGATATTTTCAGTGTCCTGGTCCTTGAGTCGAGTCCTATACAATATTTTCATGGTCTTGGTCTTGCTCTTGGTTCTTGAGTCCAAGACCATATTTTATTCATCTTGGACCATATATTCATAATGTTGTTCTTCGTTCTTAAGTCTGTGCCCTTATGGTCTTGGACTCAGTCTTGACTTGGACTCAAAGTAGTTGTTTTTGACTACAATGCTGAGCTAAACTTCACCCAATACATCAAATTGAGTGTGATGTTAGCTGTTAGGTCTGTAAACAACTTCCAGTTCTAAAGACAATTCAATACAACAAGTTTTGGTTGGTCATCTCACTCTTTGAAACCAACTCCATTATTTACCCTGCTCTCCACAGGTGCCTCAGGATCCTGCTGACCTGAAAAAGAACATCTATTTGTGTCGTGGCTGTAATGAGTATCAGTCATCCACTGACTTTGCTCTGAAGACAAACGCATCTTTAGTTGGCCTCTGTCGCTGCTGTATGGATTTAGACAATGAGGCTCGTCGAAGAGAAGACTTCTCTCTTTACAAGAACATTCTCAGGTGCTTGCGTGAATCTGAGGCTGAGTGCAGCCCAGAAGCCAAAATCACTTACCTGCTGCAGGTAACCATTCATTATTCATTTCAAGCGTATTGAAAGAGCCATGTCAGTTTTCGCAAAACCTGCCTTTTTTCCTCCACTTGTGACACATTACATGAAATTAGTCTATATAAACAAATGATACATGTCTTAAAGGGATAGTTCACCCAAAAATGAAAATTCTGTCATCAATTACTCACCCTAATTCCAAACTCATTCATCTTCAGAACACAAAGTAAGATATTTATGAAATCCGAGAGCTTTCTGACCCTGTGTAGACAGCAACGCAACTGACACGTTTAAGGCCCAGAAAGGTAGTAAGAACATCGTTAAAATAGTCCATGTGACATCAGTGGTTCAACCATGCGTCGTGATACTCTCATGAATGCACGTCGAAGACTGACCAGGAAGAGAAGAAATAGTTGAATAAAGTCGTTATTTTTTTTCTTTGCACACAAAAATTATTCTCGTAGCTTCATAACATTACAGTTGAACCACTGATGTCACATGGACTATTTTAACAATGTCCTTACTACCTTTCTGGGCCTTGAACATGGTAGTTCCATTGCGGTCTATGGAGGGTCAGAATGAAAGCTCTCAGATTTCATCAAAAATATTTTAATTTGTGTTCCAAAGATGAACAAAGGTCTTACGGGTTTGGAACAACATGAGGGTGAGTGATTAATGACAGAATTGCTAACCATTTAACACCTACGAGTATGGAAATATTATGCCTCGGTTTATTAAATTGTCAAAGACACTATTGGTCATCTGATTTTAACATTCTACTTTAGGGTGGTCCATCCTGATGGTGATCAGGATGGACCACCCTAAAGTAGAATAAAACAACTTTTTGTAAGATTTTTTTTTTTTTGAACAATCTGTTTATTGAGATTTAACACTATATAACAGTAATACAACAATATTGTAGTTACATCTTTTTTACATATGAAAACAGTAATAAACAAGAAAAAGAAAAAAACTTTTTCTAAGTTACTAAAAATGACTACAGTTCTCTGTACAATCTCATGCTAGTCTACATGATTTTAAACATATCAGTCAAATGTGCTATTCATTTCTTTTGGTGGAGAATGCGGGAATAAAATCACATAGTCCACCTTTAAGAGGAATAGAACACCAAGTTGATGCTGTGTTCAAGACACTTCCTGTCCTCATTAGGAGCAGGACCTGCGGTACCTGGTAGATGTGCTGTGGGGGGCTCAGTCTGCTTTGAGTGGCTGGAAAGACCTTCATGATTTACTGCTGGTGCGCTGGGAGAAGCATTTGGACTGGAGCCCATGGAACTGCATCCTACTTACAAAGGACGAGGCGGCCGCACATCTCAAACTGGAGAACATCGAGAAGGTACTGCGGCCACTTCTGCTCTTGAATGGTTTTCTTCACATTGAAGAAATGATTAACCTCGGGATATGATATAATATGAAATATTCAAGCAATATTGCACTAATCTAAGTGCCAAGTAGAGCTGCAGAATAAAAAAAACTTTTGCAGAATAATGTAATATATAACTATAGCTTTAGTCAAAAAAGATAAAGGATTACATCTGGCAGAACTTCAAAATCATGAATATCAACTGTACACCTGGCAAATCTCATTTCTAGAGATGGTGTTTACATGTAATGCATTTACAGAGCACATTTGTCTCTCCCACCACTTGAGAGCAACGCCATTCGTTCCACCCTACAAATGTCTTCTGTTTTCACTTGCAGGCATACGATGTGGTAGTTATCCGTAACGTCAAGCAGAAACACGCATTGGCCAGGAAGTACTTCTCCCAGATTCCTGCGATGGCCGAATGTCTGCACGACACTGAGATTCAGCCTGCTGCCCTCAGCAACCTGCTGGTCTCCAAACCCATCACCAATGCAACCAAGTAGAATCGCAAAGAGGCAACCCACAATCCTGCGGGGTGCTCAGGGACATCTGCAGCTTCACTATTTGTGGACAGTAAAGTATGGAGATCTAAAACCTTAATAAGAGTTCTTCTTCAAGATCATTTATCGAATTTGAATATCTTATATGTTAATTAAAACCGTGAGTAGCGGGGCCGTTTTTTTATTTCTACTCCATTGCACTGTGCAATTTGGCCTGATCATTAAAGGCTTTCGCTTCTCTTTGCTTTGTTTTCCGTTCATTAGGATCATTCATTAATGCTAATTACTTATCATTTGGCAGTAATTGAGAAAGAAGTTTTAATTTTATTTTCAACTTCATTGGTATTTTGTAAAATACTAATTGGTAAAAAGAGCAGCATAACTACAATCCTGTGAAAAATGCAGCATTAGCATGTTATGAGTCTTGAGTACAAAGTAAGCTGCATAAAAAAAAATTGAGCTTAGACTGACAAAAAAGTAGATTATCCCTCCGTGATTGCTCCATACAAGAATGTATTACAAAGTTATTTCCGGGAACACTTCGGGAGCCTGAAAAGCAAGTTCAAGAGGTATTAATTAGACCTTTGCAAATGATATATAGCCTAGACCTAATCAGGAAGTGAGCAATCTAAGATCTGCAATTATAGGAAAAGGTCAAGAACCTCCACCTGCGTCTCCTTTAGAACAAATGTGAACGAGACCAACAGCACCACTGGACTAATGGCTGAAAGAATGACTGTAGACTGCTGATAAAGTGATGAAAACTTTACGTTTTATTTCTCTTCCTCCATTAGGTGAGTTTATAAGCTGTGCTTAATAAAATGGGTTTTATTAGAGATTTGGCTTATCATCATGTTTCTTGGCACAGACCCTATCGCTGTCATTCTGTGATACCGTAAGGAACATTAATGACATTTAGTTGAACTTCAAAAATAGACTGAACGTGATAACAAAAAAGCAGCTAATAGGCAAATGCTTTTTATGAATATTAGAGGAATTTCGGCATTTTTATAAGAATTAAATAAGAAAAAGTGTTTGTGGGTTCCTGGGTCTTTAAAAACTGTAATGGCTACTACTGTAATCCTTTAAATCAGTAACAAAGAAAACACTTCTGTTTGCTGAAATGAAGGTATTATGAAAAACTTGGTGGGCCCTGAGAGCAACATTTTTTGTTAGGTTATTGTTTGATCGATCTGTTTGAGTATGAATAAAGCAAGGCAAAGGTGAGTCGAGATTTTCTCCATTATTTTTCCCACCAGTATTGCACTATCTTTTGTAATCTTTGGACGTTGGAAAAAGCTTTGATCTTTATAATGCTCATATTGATAACTAATTTGTGGAGTTTTATGTAATCTCTGATAGTGCTGTTCTGTTTGTTCCTTGAGAAAGCATGAAGATTGCGATTAATGTGTAATAGTGCAGTCAGGATGAAGTGAGTGTTCTGTCCAAGTTATCCAATGATGTTTCAAGGAAACACCATTCTGCATTTCCAATCCTTGGTAATCCTGACTGTGAAATGACAATCGTAAAGGGAGGTCATGAAGACAGCATCAACTAACCTCAATGCCTTCAGACAGATTTGACATTACAGCTGGTCATAGGCCAACTCTTTGTGACTTTTTCCACTGGATTCACAAGTTTTCCATTGCCACATTTTATGATTCACAAAGTTATGGAAGCCTTTTCTGTCTCAGGAAAAAATAAGAGATACAGATACAAATAAGAAAGAGTAAAAATAATGTAAAAAGAAAAACAGCAGTAAGAAAAAGTAACAATATTAAGAAATAAAGTTGCATAGGATAAAGTCACAATTTTGAGATGTAAAGTAGAAATTACAAGAAATAAATGAACAATTTTGTGTTACAAATAAGGTCTAATATATAGTAGTCACAATTAAAGAAAAGAAAATTGGAATTGTTTCAAATTAAATAACAATTATGTGACTTGTAGTTGCAGTTACAATACAGTTACAATTATGAGATATAAATTCGAAATTACATTTGTGGGATAAAGTCACAATTTTGTAGTACAGCAGAAAATACAAGAATCTGTCATCACAAAAAATAAAGTCTCAGTTGTGGGATGGAAAATTGCAATTGTAAAATGCAAAGTCACGATTATGAGAAATTATCAGTTTTAAGGAAAAAAAGTGGAATTAAATAACGATTGTGAAATGTGAAGTTGCGATTACAAGAGAGTTGGAATTACAGTACAAGATATAAATTCGTAATTATTAGAAAAAAATGGCAGTTATGGGATAAAATCGCAATTTTGAAATGTAAAGTAGCGAACACAAGAACTAAATTTGCAATTAAGAAAAATAAAGTCACAAAAAAATGAGTCAGAATTGTTTAGAATTAAATAACAATTGTGCGATGTGAAGTTGTGATTATAAGGGTCGCAATTACGAGATATTCGCAATTAAGAAAAAAAAATAGCAGTTGCAAGATATAAAGTCAACATTTAAAGATACAATATCAAAATTGTAAGATATAAAGTCAAAATTATGAGAAATAAATAATATTTTTTATTTATATATTTAGTCTTTCTGCAAGCCGGAAATGGGCTTCCATACAAACTTGGGGGCATTACAGTGAAAACCTGAAATAATAGTTTACATATTTCTTTTCATTTGAGTGTTTTTATTTATTCATTTTTATTTTATTTTATTTTATTTTATTTTATTTTATTTTATTTTTTTTACTTTTTTTCCCCTTTCATATTTCCATAAATATTTCTCTCACATCTAATTCTTTGGAAACAAGCTTCAGTACGGATTATCGCCTGCTGTGTGATTTCTGAGAGTTTGTGTTTATGAAGTCTCCCAGGTTGTTGTTTAACAGACCCCTGCACGGTGCCAGAACAGGGACCAATAAGGGAAACGGCGATGACGTTAGCTGTTAGGAGAAAAAGGTTTGAATTCCAGGTCATTGTCTGTGGCAAAGTCTCATGTCAGTGAGTTTGTTTATAGTGCTCTTGTTCTTATAACCTTATATGCAAATTTGTTGTTAACTTTGGTCACAAAATGTAAAAATAAATAGGTTAGAAGGGACTTGCATGAGGCATGACTGGTGGGAGTCTAATCTTAAAGCTTAATCTCCATGGCCATAAGGCTTTATGACATGCCCGGAATGGACCAGTAACAGTGGATGCGGATGGCACCAGGGCAAAGATTAATCAGCGTCACATTATTTAAAGGCCATCTTAAGCCAAAGTCCCTGAGTTGACTGTTTCGGCCACAGGATGAGGCGGCTTAGATGTTCTTGGAGCTCCTTGAAACCCCTAATCATCATCATCACGCCACTGGCTTTGTTACCGCTACCACTGGTCATCAGAAAAAAGGTTAGACATGCTACAAACACATATGGAGATCTGAATGAAAATAATGAGAGATTTAATTTTCGTTGAGAGTAAAACTAATGTAATGAAGTAAGAGTAATGAAGTCTTTTCTTAACAATTGTACAGTATATTTTCTGAAACACTTTGGCACATATTTATTGCCTTTGAAATGTCTTTAACAGTTATTTTGTCTTTTGCTCTCCTTTTTTGTAAAAATACATTTTGATAGACATATTTTTGGCCAAGACAAAAACTTTTTTTCCAAGAAAAATGAAAAAGACGCTGATTTCAGTTTCTTCTGTCCTTTTTGTTTCTGGATAACAACCCTGATATCATTTCCACTAGGAAGCAGAATGTGCATATATCCTAATATTAATGGCTGTATACTGGATGACGGAGGTCTTGCCTCTGTCTGTGACAGCACTTCTCCCTGCGCTGCTTTTCCCTCTTTTTGGGATCATGAAGTCCTCACAGGTACACTTTCCTGAGCTGGTCATTTTACTCTTGGAAAACAATCCTATGGAAATCTGACTGCAGTATTTCTGGACTTCTAAAGTGGATAGCTACTGACCGACAGTCTTTCTTTAGGTTGCATCTGTATATTTCAAAGACTTCCACTTGTTGCTTCTTGGTGTCATCTGTTTAGCAACATCCATTGAGAAATGGGGTCTTCACCGGAGAATTGCCCTCAGATTGGTGACTGGACTTGGAGTCAATCCTGGCATGTAAGACTGATTTTATTTTATTAAGATTTCTGATGTGTTGTGATGAGTCATAGTAGGACGGACTGAATTAAATCTGCTTGTTTACTGTGAAATGTGTTTCACAGGTTGATGCTCGGGTTCATGGTTGGCTGTGCTTTCCTCTCCATGTGGCTGAGCAACACCTCAACTGTGGCGATGGTAATGCCAATTGTGGAGGCAGTGATCCAGCAGGTTTTGAATGCAAGTGAAGAGGCCAGCAAGGACCACAAGGGGGCGTTAAACGGCATCTCCAACCCTGCTCTTCAGCTTGAAGGTAAACTGGTGCAGCTTTCTTTTAACATGAGCAATAAATAATCATTTTAACCTTTAACCTTTTAGAGCTGTGCAGCATTTAATTATTAAACATCTGTTTTCAGATATTGAGGCCCAGCATGACCAGTCTGAGAAGATAAAAAGGTGAACATATATAAAATTTAAAAAAAGGTAACTGATTGAAAACAATTGATTCTTAAGACTGAATGAGATTTTGTGCACACTTACAGCATCGAAGCAGGGATTACAGAGCCAGTTCAGACAGCTCCTGAGGAACCAGAAACTGTTAAGGTCAGTAAAACATGCACAATCTTACATTAAAATGCACAAAATGCTTCTCCTTGCCTTTCTGATAAAATGGGATTTCTCAATATTTGTTAGGCGCCTCCACCATATAATGGAAAGTACAGGACCCGTGAAGATCACATGATGTGCAAAGGCTTATCACTTTGCATTGCCTACTCCTCATCCATTGGGGGGCTGACTACATTATCAGGAACATCCACAAACCTCATCTTTGCTGAATATATTTATCAGTGAGTTTACAACTTGGCTTCAAACTGAAGTGTGGAACTAATTGAATCTCATTATTTCTACTCTATATTATATGGTTTGGTCAGTTTATCCATCTAAACTGTGCTTTTTGTTACATTTCCTCAGGTACTACCCAGATTGCACCGTCATTAATTTTGGGAACTGGTTCGTGCTTTGTCTTCCCATCTGCATAGTTATGCTGATTTTGTCATGGATATTCCTGCACTGGATGTACCTCGGATCCAAGTGAGTGATCGTGATGTCTCCTATTCGATAAGTCGTTCCCTGACCCCTCTCTGTTCCTCATTTTTACTCTTCGTCTTTTGGCTTTCATTTAAATTCATCATTTCAAATCACGCTGCCATTTGCATTTTCCCCACCTCACCACTTCAGCTCCTCAATCTTCTTCATCCTGCTCTGTGTCTCACTCACTCACAGCCTCCCGTTCTCATCGCTCTAGTATAATCTTGTTTTATCGAGCAGCCTTCTTCATCTCACCCCGTCGAGATTTTCTTCTTTCCCTGATGAAGAATCACTCAGAACATGGACGCATGACGTCGTGACAAGAGATGTGATTGTCCTCATGCGTAGTTTAAATGGATTTTTGTCATATGCGGATGTTTCAGTCAGTTCGCTTGCTCATCAAAATTAACTACATGTGTCCATTGACATGACAGTGAATGAACTGAACAATAAAAGCATATCTGCTTTTTCATCCATCCTTAGCTTTCGTGCCAGTCTGTGCTCCAGACAGCGATCCGAAAAGGAAAAACACACTGCCAGAGTGCTCCGGGATCAGTACAACTCACTAGGGCCCATAAGGTTGGAACTCTTCTTTTAATTTAAAAGATCTTAAAGCTCTTAAAAATGTGAACTGTACTTATTTTTCCCTGTTGGTCTGAATACATTGCTCAACCAATAGCATGATTTTGGTGTAGAGGTTCTTTTTTTTTTTTCAAACAGTCCATGAGATCCAGAAGTTGCTGCCAACTTTACATTAGTATTGTGACGAATTTCCAACAGAAATGGAATATTAAATAGAGGGCATGGTTTTATTTTAGCACACCTCCCTGTCATTTCTTTTATCGCTCAAGGAATGCCATTTTAGAGCGGAAGCAAATTTTCAGATTTTGATTAAAGATGACCAAGACAAACCATTTTTTTTTTTCAGATTAATTTAGCATGGTTTAATTGTTCACCTCAAGACTAGCAATTTGTGCTAACAAAGTAAATAGTGTAAATTTTGATTTCATGCAGACTTTAACATGCGTGGAAAGGTTAGAAGTATTTCAAGACCTGATTATGTCCTTATTATTTCAATTATTATTATCGAAGTTTATTTTTACTTACAGCTGGAATACACTAAACAACTTTTAAAATCGGAACAGATTTTTAAGACACTAGGCATCATGCCGGCTTTGAAAGTGGTGCAGAGAAAAACTGGCATCGTACACTAAAGACTGAGGATCACACTACCAGGCTTTCAAGTCATTTTTAAACACTTGCAAAACTTATACATAAATATGCACCTCATTGCTAGGAGAAGCATTACAAACAGAAACAATAAATATTCTAAATTCAGTTACTGTAAAAATATCAAACATGTTTTATATCCTCTGACTGGACAGAGTCTAAAGCTAAAAAATTGGAGTCTGTGCCCATCATACACAACTACGCAAATTTCTTGTGAATATTTCTCGGCAACTAGTGTTGACAGTAAATTGGGGCAAATGTTGTGTAGTGTATTTCAGTGTTTTGGGCAATGACATGCAAGAATTTCTGATCATTTCTCTGCTGATCCAGCTGGCAGGAGATTATCACCATGATCATCTTCATTCTGATGGCAATTTTGTGGTTTACAAGAAACCCAGGTTTCATGCCTGGCTGGTCGTCATTGTTTCCTGAGTGAGTGTATTCACATTTATCAACTTCTTTTGATGTAGATATACTATTGCACTTCAGAGAAAGTCATCATTCTATTCATTAATTGCCTTTAGATTTCTTATTTATCCTTTGTATTTTGTTATTTCTTCAGTTACCCAGGATACGCTACGGATGCCACTGTAGCGCTGTTGCTGGGTTTCACGTTCTTCATCATTCCCGCACACAAACCAAATGCAGAGCGCTACGGTACGGCTTACTCATTTCCTTTGTGCACACTTGAAACCCTTCCAAATGATTAGAGGCTCACTATCTCCAGTTATGTTGCTGATTAATGTTGTCGATCCCTGTGACAGAGGCCTTGATAACGTGGAAGGACTTCCAGGCCTGTATGCCATGGGAGATCAGTCTGCTCGTGGGTGGCGGTTTCGCTTTGGCTGAAGGCACAAAGGTAGGATCATGATTTAACGGAAACCCTACTATATCTGTGAGAGAAGAAAAGACAGAAATGAATAGAAAAGTACAAGGCTGCATTAATAGATGAATCAATTAATGGTCCATTTACATGCCTGGATTCAATTAAACAGGCCAGTCTAATTCATAGTGGCTTTGGACAGGCCTGGACAGCTCAATTGCACCCTTTACTCATAATCTTAAACATTAATTTCCTTTTAAAAGAAATAAATGAAAAGACGGATCACATCAAAGCCTCGTAACAGCGTGCAGCCCATTAACGTTGCGTGGAGAACAACAATTCCACTGTGTCACTCTCTGTCTGCTTTGACGTTCCATTCAAGCTAATTACATGCCACCATTATAAGACTGGCACTGAAGCACATCATTTCAACATAACAAACGGCTCCTTCCTCATGTCAGTCGCAAAGGCTGGAAACAAGAGCGTCTCCTTCTTAATATTCTCCTGGTGTAGGTAGGCTGGGGTGGGGTCTTATCATCAAGGCTCCAGCCCTGTTTTGATCCAGACACCCAAATGTCATGGCAAGTCCAGTCTTTAAAATCTTCAAAGCATAAAGGGTGACTACTGTGCTGCGTTCTCCATATGCAACATCAGGCTGTTTGGATGCCATATCTTGGCAAACAGCTAAATTACGACTCCGGTCTCTGTTGACAAGCAGACAAAGAGATGTTGGTACATTTCTGAAAGTGGGTTCGTTTGGGTTCATGAATATCTTGTCAGGACACTTTCACTTACCTTCAGACGTTTTTTCTTTATTTTTCACCCAACAGATTTCTGGTTTATCGACTTGGGTTGCAGAATTGCTGACTCCCTTGGGAAGTCTTCCTCCTTTAGCCACTGTCACCATCGCCTGCCTTATTGTCACCTCTATCACAGAGGTGGCCAGCAATGCTGCCACGATGACAATCTTTTTGCCCATTCTGGCCCCCTTGGTATGTGTAATTTCAATATTTGTAGAATATTACTTTTACGTGACTTTTTTGGGCTGTTCTCATCACAAATGATCTTTATTAGGCTGAGGCAATTGGAGTCAACCCTCTGTACATGCTGATTCCCACGGCCTTATGTGTGTCCTTTTCATTCCTGCTTCCGGTTTCTAATCCTCCTAATGCCATTGTCTTCACATATGGTCATCTGACAACCATGGACATGGTGAGTCCCTATGATTTTGTTCCTTTGGAAGTCATTTCACATGTACATTTTATAAAATGTCAATGGTAAATCTTATATTGTACAGTAACTGAGCTTTGTATGGTTTTCCTTGTCACTATAGGTGAAGGCAGGGCTGGGTGTAAATGTTATAGGTGTTCTTACAGTCCTATTAGCTCTTACGACATGGGGAACACCTCTGCTTAACCTGGACACCTACCCAGACTGGGCACCGGTTGTAAACGGCACTGGAGTATGACCATCTCTGTGAATATTTTACAAATGTGGACATTTAGTTTTCAAATTACATGGGATCCCTTGACGTTTGCTGAATTGTTGACAAATGGATCACTTGGGCAAGATTGTATGACCAGCTTGGATTAGGCAATACAACAGACTGAAAGCTTTGGGTTCCATGAGATGTTCAGTTTGAACGTCATTGTTTGTTTATATGTTTTTGTATTTTAAGCATTTTAATAGTCTTTGTCATCAATGGCTTAAGTCCATGATTCCTTTTACCATTTACTTTTTTTGAGGGGTTCAAAGAGACCAGTAAAAGCTAAAAATAGGATGTTTGGTGTACAATTCAACAGTGCAATTTTTATACAAAATGTATTATATTGAAGATATTTCTTTAGCTTTAAGCAGAGTTTGCATGACAGGGTTAGCCCCGTCAGCTAACATAGCACTTAATGTTTTATAGAGTTGTATATTTTTGTTGTATGCAAGCCTGTACATATATACATGTAAATGAACTGTATGAGTAGAATGATGAAATTACATTGTGAACAAAGGAGATCTAAAGAGTAAATAACCGAAAAAATCTTCGAGAAAGTACACCGTCTCCCTTTCAACATTAGACACAAACTCGAACATAACAGTGGCTAGAAAATAATAGCTATTTATTTTAGGTGTGTTACTCAGCTGTTTGGCTTCTTGCAAAAAGTGAGCATTTCTAGCATCAGTCAGAGAATTAGATCATTTAACAGGTTTTTGGATAAATTTGGTTTTAAACTTTACTATGTTTATGTTTGTTTCTATACTATTTTAAAATTTGCTCTTACAGAATTTTGTATTTTGAATGAAAACAACATCAGATTTGGTTGACATCCATTGTTCACACTTTATGTGCTTCATGTAAAATGTTTCTTGTTACGACTAAAACTGTGAGACGGTTACTTTCTGTCTTGTGTCTTCTTCGTGTGTTTTACTGTTTTGACAAGAAAAAAAAAATTTAAATAAACATCTGGAACCATTCACAGTCATTATGTTTTAGTGGGAATTCATACTGATTTTAATAAACAATGCTCTGCAATCTGTATCAATGTTAATTGAACTGTGCACTAATGGACTGTTTCATGTCTAATTACTGAATCTCAAAATTAAGTGTTTTGACAAATCTAGTCTGGGTGGCAGACTTATCAAAGAGATTCAAGAGGCAGATTAGCTTTGATGAAATGAGCTTACAGAGAAGAATTGAAATCTATTTCTTTATATCAGCAGTGGCTGTTTAGCGATAAGTAATGCACCTACACAGAAAAATGGCTCTGAAATTATATCTGTCCTAATAATATTTCTTTCCCATTTTAATTAGGGGGAAGGATTGCAAAACAAAATGGTATAATAATTAAAATATACGAGACTTTAAAGCTGATGTAAAACAAAAGAGGAGGCTCTAATGTGGCATTTGAATGGGCTTGGGCTAATATTTGTTCTCAGAGTGAGGCAGTGATAAGAACTAATTCTGTAAACCACCCACGTTATGAAAATTCATGCTCAGATCCTGCAGGCATTGCGATTCAAGGTCACTGTTCAGTTGTGTCTGAGGTGATGACAGGCTGTCTGAAGGGTCTAATCTGATTATTTAATACTTATATTAATGATTGTGCAAGGACTGACTAGTTTAACTATCAGGCAATAGCTTTTCTGCAATCTTTATTGTGAGTCATTGCAGTCATTCTCCCTGGGTGCACAGGTCAACAAGTTGAATATGAACAGTGGTTTGCTTTTATTGTTCAAATATTTTTCACATAAAATAACTTGCCACTGGGTAAGGAGCCTTTTTACTGTTGTGACCTCCTGTTATGATTGAGGCAATTTGCCCCCTAGTGACAGTCGAAGTGAACTCTTAATTTTGTACAGACCTGACATGTGCTTGTTGATATCTCCAGTAAAAGAACATTTACTCTCCTTTTATTGGAGAGCATTTCGACAAAAATGGTTGATAATTCTCATTTTGCTCTCATATTTTAACTAGAGCACATGATTTTGGTTTGGTGGTTGCATAATCCGTAGTCTGAAGGTTACATTTTTCAATTGCAATTTCATATTTAATTATCTGTGACTGAAAACGAGCCTGTGAGTGATAAACAGCTTGTAATGGATTGTAATATTTTGCACTTTGCTGTTGATCATTCAGTTGATGGGATATTTCAAAACAGACTGTAAATTTAACTCTCAGAGACATTTGTCATGTGTAAGAAATATATATGTCTACCCTGGTTAGGGTTTAATATTTCCTACCTTTGCACAGCCAGAATTTTTATTTTATTTTATTTTATTTTTTTGTGCATTATACACTAACTCAGCATCGGCATTTGTGTATATGCACATACAAATATACTTCTTGTTTTTTTAATTACCATTTCTAATTTTTATCTTTTCTATCTAGGCTACACTGCCTGCCAAGAGTATAGTGAACCTGTTTGTCTATGTGGCATTGATTGGCATTGGATTTTGATATTAAAAATGAATAGGTGCAGTGTTGAATGTATTAATGGTCTGACTAATAGTGGTGTAAATTTACATGAAAACATTAAAGTCGCATCGGTATCTACAGACTGCACCTTTAAGAAGGGAACCTCCCACGTGTTGCATGTTGTCCATGCCACAGGTTGCCTACCTGTCTCGCATAACTCTGCACTAACCTCCTCACGCTCAGGCTCTCTTCACAAAAGAGAAATAAAGAATGTGGCTCAATCCAACCTTCTCAGAATCGCTCTCCGATTGACTCCGCCCTCAAAAGTCTCGCGACTGACACATTTGACATTCTCTCAGAGAAAAAAAAAACAAAAAAAAAACTCCGCTTTTGTGGTCGAGGTCGACGGAAACCTCTCGGGTTTCCTCGCTTTTCCCACAGCTGCGAGGAGTTGTCGCCTCTTGAGTGTCGACTATGCTGGACCCGTCCTCCAGCGATGAATCTGAGGGCGAACTACCACCTGAGGACGAACCGCCCGTTAAAACCGGGAAACCTGTTAAAAAGAGTCCCAAACCTGAAAAGACGTCGGACGCCCCGCGAACCCAAAACAAGGAACCGGTCCCTTCTCCCGCCGATGCGGACAAAATCGAGCAGGAGAGACTTAAGAAAGAAGAAGCGGAGAGGAAAATTAAACTACAAATTTATGTGTTTGTGTTGAGATGTATCGCGTATCCGTTTAACGCCAAACAGCCCACAGATATGGCTCGCCGTCAGCAGAAGGTGAGTGACCGTTAAACCACTGTTTGAAATATTTCGCGCTTTAAATCAATGCGCGCGTGCCGCGCTCACCTCAATCCTTTGAAACCGCTGCCGCCAAACCTCTTCACTGAGGCAAACTTTTGTCTTTCTTTTACACCCAACGCATCGGTTGGGTTCAGTAGTTGCTTTACAAGTTTTAAAGAAGATTTGTAAGACTGTCAACTGCAAATTCTTGCGCATCCCACTTTTAAATGTTTGTTTACTGTGCTCATACAGTACCTGTGTTACATATTAACTATTTGGAGCATCAAGCTAAACTGTTTGTATTGATAAAATAGTGGAAGTAAAGGTTAGAAATGGTATCACACTTAAGTTTTTGTTATTATGAAATTATAAAATGTTTAATTGGTTTTGTTTTGTAAGAGAGACATAATTTCTAAAATCAAATCTTTTAAGACATATAACATCAAATTGTTTTATATATGACAGCAATAGGCATGCATTCTATAGTGCTTGCATGTAACAAACACATTTAAGCGATTCCTAATAGCATAAATAACATAGCATACAAATATGTGAATTATTTATAATGTGAGAAAAATCTGTTCAAATAGCTTTTCTCAATGTAGTTCTTCAGATAAAACCCCAAACAAGGCCTGAAATAATAAAAATAATATATATTTACAGTGATGTTGCACCATGTTACCTCAGGGCAACAAAACCATTTTGTACAAATTTTAAACACATGATGCATATAATATGACAACAAGGTTAAATATGAAGGGATGTCATAAACCAATGGTTTATGAACTCTTTGGACGACCTCTAGGCACCCATTTGAAAGGGCAGTTCCCTGAATAACTTGCAACTTCATACAAGAACTATATAGATTGTCAACAATTCCCTTAGTAACGCCATCAGAAGGGAAAGGCTTTGAGGCACTTGAAATATATTTTGAACTTCTATTTGTACACAATATTTGAGGGACCTTCAGAAGGGTGCCTAGAGGCTCTCAAGAGGGTTCTGCCAGTGTGGCAGATTGAGGAACCCCAAATGCTGCCTCGTGTCTTCTTTTTATTTTTATGGTAAATGTCGCACCATGTTGCCTCAGGGTAATAAAGCACTTGTCTTCACTTCACAAGTTCTTGCACATGAGATGGATAATATTAAAGGGATGACTTAGGGAAAAATGTTCTTGGTTACACTGCGTCATGGTCATTATAATATCTTTTTTTTTTTTTTTTTGCCATGGTACATTGTGTGGAGGAATAGTTCATCCAAGGATGAAAATGTCATCATTTAATTGATCACCCTCCTCCAAACACACAAGTACTTTTGTTCATCTTTGGAATGCAAATGAAAATATTTTGAATATTCTTTCAACATTTTTGACCATTAATTGAAAGTCTAGATAATCTACATTTTCAAGCTTTCAATTTGGGGCTTTTAAACGTGAGGGTTTGTAATTGGTAATAGAATTAAAATTTTTGGGTGGACTATCCCTTTTAAGTAAATATGAGAACAAGAATTTAAATGGTTAAACAGCAGCTTTGTTGTGAAATTATTTCTCTCCTCTTGGTTTAAATGTAGAATCACTTATTAGAACAGGCACATATGCTATTTTTACCAGCACACACCCACTACCTTTAACATATACAGCATTTTGAATCGACCTATTAAGCGATTTTAGTTTCTGTTTCTGCCTAATGCATGTAATCATACTTCTAAAGCTGGAAATATCCTCAAAGCAACTGTTTAAAAGAGGACTGATAATAACCTGTTGTCAACTTTGCACCTGTGGGACATATAAATTGCATTCCAATTCCAGGTGCTAATCTTAACTTTATTTTTGCTCTAGGAAAGCTTCAGAAATATTTCGGAATTTTAATTTTATGTATAGACTGATAAACCACTGGTGGCAAATGAGAAAAGAAAAGCTTTTCCTCAAAATTATCATGTGTTCATGGCGATTTGTTAAGGAGAAATGTATATGAGAAAGCTGTCTGTAAGCGTTCTCATTCAGACACAGGAAATGATGTCATAACGATGCCGATTGGCTGAAGGCACAATGGGCCTCATTTATCAATCTAACGTAGAAATAAGCGCAGATCCGTACGCACAAATCAACTTACGACAGAGTTCACGTGTGATTCATGAAACATTCGTATGCCACCAATCTCATCGTACGAATGATCATATGTTGATAAATGTGGCGGCTGAAAACAATCGTCATTTTGAATATCACGCCCCTAAAAACACCCCGGTTTAGAAGCCTCGCCCCTAGAGTTTACGATACGGAGAAACAAAACCCGGCCAAAAAGAGGAAGTAATCTCATGAAAGAGAAATTGCTCTTACTGCAAAAACACCCGTTAACCTGGTAACTGCACAGAATTTCATTATTTTTTTATGTATATTAAATACCAGTAAATGTAAGGAAACCTTTACAAACATAAACATTATTTAGCCTATTTAGTTCCTTTCAGTCCACAACAAATCATTTACTTTTAATGATATTACAGAACAAGAATGACAAAATAAGCAGCTATAAAATTATACATTAAACTATAATATATAAAATCACGCTATAAGCTGGCATTTATTATAAACAGGACACAAACGTCAAGCAAAGCTGAAACGGCATTGCGCTCACGAGCCTCTCTCATTCGACAAGAATCCAAATGTTTCCATTTTTGCCATATTTGTATTATTTGGTTGTTAAACTATTATTTATTATGTAGCCTAAACATGGCTTTATACTTCACTCATGTTCCAATATTCGCGTAAAATCCTTCACATGCGTAAAAATGTTTGTTTAGGCACTGCCCGCTGATTTCACAGCGGACCTTTTAAAATAAACAGTGTAACTTTTATATTTCGTTGACTGCATTTTAGTTTGATGACGAATAGCTGAAATGTCAAGCAACGCTAGAACTAATGTTAGTGTGTGCGTGAGGCGCCAGCACGATCCGATGAATAAAATCAAATAAAGATATAAAGAAAAGAAACAAAATGCATTAAGAGTGTCACAAAAACGAGTGTAGACTATACTTGTTGCACAGTTTTTTTCATTTTGTTTTATAACAGGCTATTATATTATAGCCTATTATATATTTTGTGTGGTCCTATTTATTTTATTCCTTTTATAGACTTAATTTCTGTTTTTCTCTGTTCACAGAAGTGCTGCAGGTACATGATGTGACGATTGAATCCTCATGGTCTGTTGTTTATGTTGCTATTCGCGCATATAAAGCTAAAGCCCTGTATAAAACAAACAACAACAACAAAAAAGACGTTCTAATCTTACTGGTTAACAATCAACTAATGAGCTTCGATTGGTTGACAGTCAGGAAAATAACCTAAATTAACAAAATGCTGTCATTCTACAATTCTCCACCCGATTTACTATGCTGCGCGCAAGTTCAAAAACTTGCATACACGAGCTGAGACCAGACGTGAGAATTGATCGTAGCCACCGCTCACGTCCATATTGATAAATTCCAAGTTTTGCTTTGAAACGACTGTACGCCCAGTTTTCTGTCATACGTTCATTTCGTAAATGAGGTCCATTATGTGACTATCCTGAAGGGCAGCAGAAAGGTAAAAAGTGTGTTTTGAATACTTTTAGGAGCCCTACAAAAACAAATTGGCACTGGAAAAACATCTACAATATAACAAAATTGTGCATCAAAAAGACAAAGTCTGAAAACACAGACCATTTTGAATGGCAAACAATCAAGAAAGTTGATTTTTGCAGCCAGACTGTGTAGTTTTGGCATTTACCAGCAGTGTTTCTTGGGGTCATGATAACAAGCCAAACCTTGACCCCTTAGTGGCTGTATTCATAAAGGCACTTTAGTTATTCCAGTTTGTTGAATTGCTATGGATCCTGGTATGGTGGTCTACACTACTATTATTTTTTTCTTTGCTTTTTATTTCATAAACTAGCTACACTTGTGTGGATTTCAAGTGCAATGTGCGTTAGAAAAATACCAACTTGTCAGTTTAGTTTACTTGAATTCTCTTCACGTTAAACAAATGTACAGATAGACAGAAATAGTAAGAATTCCTGGAAATCTGCTGATTTGTACGTTTATTTCTTTACATTAAATTTTAGAATCTTTACAAGTTCCACAAATTTGAGTCTATATGATCTTCTAAGTCATATAGTGCAAAAGCAGAAGAAAGCTGAGTTATATGCGTCCAATAAGACCCCATGACCTCCATTTAATTTAGAATTATGGCCTATTGTTCAATCAAAATGCTTAAGGGCACAACCATGCCCTCGCCATAAAAGTCAGATGACACAAGTATCACCCTTATTTACACATAAAACCGATAAGAAATAAATCTACCTTTAGTCTTTGTTGAATAAATATTCTCAGTTGGAGGCGATCTTGAGAGTAGCTAGGGGCAGATTATTGATTTTTCTGTCATGGCTCATAGAAATATCTTTGCTGCCTAAATGAGAAGGTAACCTTCCCGGCTTCACAGATCTGATCAGGTGATATTCAAGTATTCCTTGAGGCACTATTTTCCTCCTGGATATGATGCAGGTAGTGAGAGGACTCCTTTACTGCACTGCATGTGATCAGCCATCCTTCACTTTTGATATGCCACTCCATATGATTAGTCAGTCAGTGTAAGTATGCTGCCGGTTACCCTTTTACAGTCACTAGGGACACATACACACATCTTCTGTCTTTTGAGCTGTCCAAAGTGTCTGAATGACTTTGTACAAGATCTTACATGTGTTCTTATGCCGTGTTGAACTTGAAGTCATTGTTATGCATAATCGCAGATACACTGTCAAAGTAACGCAGTGCCTTTTAGAGTCTGTGCTATCAGAAGGTATCTGATCATGAACGGTCATGCACTAGCATTGTAGTTTTGCCGTCTTTGGATTTAACCTTCTCTTTTGTTATGACTTCTCTTACAGTGTTTTTCTTTCTTATTTACAATCTTCGTGATAAGTAGCTTTGGTTACAAGGAAGCCGACATTTATGTGTTTTTCCCAAAGCCACTATTCTGTCAACCCACTTTTGTGTTCAAGTGCATTGCAGAGCTTTTATTTGGAGCACATGCTGTTAGAATAAAATTCAGTGCAAACGAACAATGGATTTGAATGTGGGCATCTTGAATGTGTTGTGAAGTCTCATTTGGATTAAAACATGCAAAATTATACCACATACTGTATAAATGAATGCTTTGATCCTGGATTGGCTAGTGTACTAACTAGTGTTGGAGCTTTTTTTGCATTTTGGGACAAAGTGTGATTGTTATAACTATTTATATAGTCATATAGTTTATTTCAGGACTATCTTTAGTGAGATAAGACATATGGGAAAGGAGAAAACACTTATTGACTGCATTTTTGTTTAGAAACAAACATTTGTTGACGTTTTGTGAGGATTTTGTAGGATTTTGAAGTTTTTGTAAAAAACGTGGGCAGGTGGACATTTCAGTTTAACAGAATGAATAGTATAATTCTCGTTCAAAGAAATTAAATAATACTTATTTTTAACTGAATAATTATACCCTGAACAGTTTCACAGCAACAAATGTGTCTACATTGAATGTCTCAGCAAATGCACTGCTTGCTGACACTGTTGCTACAACTTCTGGAAAAAGTTAGTCATTTGTTTTAGCATTTTATTCTTTTTAAATTTCTTAATTCACAGCATGTTTAGTGATGATTACATGCTCCAGCTATATCATTCTATATTATGCATGATTTCTGCCACAGCATTTTTGCCCATGACTGACGTGAGCCATTTTATTCACTGGACCCTGGCTTCAGTAGATACTCTCCAAAAGTAGCTTCAGTCTGTTCTCTTTATTTGTATGTAATCCAGATTGCACTCATATTTGAATTATAACAAAGGAACAAACGTGATGTCCACACACTGAATTGACTGCTCCATAAAAATATATACTTTATTGCAACGTTTCGTCCATCGGGTCTTCGTCAGGCACAAATAACAAACTGAGGTACAACTCTTTTTAACTCTTAAGTAACAGGTGTTCATCCTAATTAGGCACGTTCAATCACTGTGTGGGTGTAAACCTACACCCACAAGACAAGAAAAAGTAGAGAGAGAGAGAGAAAGAAAAAGAGAGAGAGAGAAAAAAAAATACAAGTCAACACAAAGAAAATACAAATCAATAGTTACTCTTCAAACTATTCAAACAATACTGAAAACAGATGAAGAAATACTCAAAATCCCATAAGAAAGGCTTAATATCAAATTCTTCATTCAACCCAAAAGGTGACAATGTATTCAAAGTATAGATCCAAAAACATTCCCGTTGTAAAAGTTTCCTCTCAAAATCTCCCCCTCTTGATGGTTTTTGCACCTTTTCTATGCCGATATATTGTAAGGCACTAACATTGTCACATTATTAACATTATGACACCCACTTGTAGGGTCAGCAGGTAAAAAGTTTAGGAGACAATTAGGAGACAATTGGATGATCACGTTTTTTATGAACGTTTACCTGCTGACCCTACTAGTAAGTTGAAAACGTATGTTCATTCCAAGTTACAGCAACATTTTGAAAACGGGGAATTCAGCAAAAATGAATATGAATTTCTTAAAGTGGATTTTCCAGTTATACCTATAATATATACATTGCCTAAGGTCCATAAAGGCTTGGACACCCCCTTGAAGGGTCGTCCCATTGTAAGTGGTATTGGGAGTCTTACTGAGAATATTTCTGCCTTTGTGGATCATTTTATCAAACCGGTTGTACCCATGTTGCCATCCTATGTAAGAGTTTTATTGAATCATTGTATGCTGTTGATTTTTCTGTCGATGCTGTTCTTCTCGTCACACTTGATGTTCAGAGTTTATAGACTAACATCCCTCATGAGGATGGCTTACGGGCGGTGGAACAGTTTCTAAAACAAAGACCGAGTGGAGAGAAACTTAGTACGGCATGTTTGCTGGATCTTATAAATATTGTCTTAACTAAAAACTACTTTCATTTCAAAATGAGTATTATGTACAAGTGAAGGGAACAGCAATGGGCAGTAAAATGGCAGCAAATTATGCCTGCTTGTATATGGGTGTATTTGAAAATGAGTGCATTTTAAATGAATCGAATTCTTTTCTACCTAAGATAATGTTTTACAAACGGTATATTGATGACATCTTTATGATGATGAACTCTACATCCGCTGAATTGTTGCTGTTTGTTGATTATCTCAATTTTAGAACTAAGCATTTGAAGTTCACTATGGAGTGTAACACAGAGAGCATCAGTTTTCTTGACGTAAAGGTACACATTTCTGAGGGTAAACTTCAAACTGAGTTGTTTCATAAACCAACTGAACGTAATACGATTTTAAGAGGTGACAGTTTTTCGTGTGTAGCACGGAAGAGTCTTACACTCGATTTGTCCGCTGACTTGACTTCAAGATTTTTACACCGTGGTTATCATAGGTAATGGATAGAAGAAGCCAAGAGGAAATTTGTTGGTACATCTCAAACACAGTGCCTACGTGGTATGGCCAATAAAACACAATCAGGCAATGGCCCGTTTTGTTCGGTCAAGTATTCAGCATTAGGTGTAGAATTTATACAAGTGTTGGCATATTATTTCTAGCGATTCCAAATTGTCTCATATGTTTAAAGATGGCCTTCGTTTGGTTTTTAAACGTCAAAGTAACCTGCGTGACATGCTTGTAAGATCAGAGTTCTCATCTATTGTAGTGAAACCTGTTACTTATACTCTTCCTCCTGGTAATTATAGATGCAGCAATTGTGCCCAGTGTACTTTTACACATAAATGTAAATCTTTCAGCCACCCACACACTGGTCGTAATATATTGATTCGAGGTACAATTACTTGTTCATCTACACATGTGATCTACCTTATTCGTTGTCCGTGTGGTCTTGCTTATGTTGGAAAAACTTCGAGAGCATTACGTACCCGCATTAGTGAACATCGGTGTAATATTAGATCGGGAGTTGAACGCAGTCCTATAGCGTCTCATTTTAATAACGTGGGACATAATGTTAGTGCCTTACAATATATCGGCATAGAGAAGGTGCGAAAACCGTCAAGGGGGGGAGATTTTCAGAGGAAACTTTTACAACAGGAATGTTTTGGGATCTATACTTTGAATACGTTGTCACCTTTTGGGTTGAATGAAGAATTTGATATTAAGCCTTTCTTATAGGATTTTGTGTATTTCTTCATCTGTTTTCAGTATTGTTTGAATAGTTTGAAGAGTAACTATTGATTTGTATTTTCTTTGTGTTGACTTGTATTTTTTTTTCGCTCTCTCTCTCTCTCTCTCTCTCTCTCTCTCTCTCTCTCTCTTCTCTTTCTTGTCTTGTGGGAGTAGGTTTACACCCACACAGTGATTGAATGTGCCTAATTAGGATGAACACCTGTTACTTATAAAGAGTTAAAAAGAGTTGTACCTCAGTTTGTTATTTGTGCCTGAGGAAGACCCGATGGTCGAAACGATGGAGTAGTCAATTCAGTGTGCGGACATCACGTTTTTTCTTTTGTTATAATTTGAAAAAAAAAAAAAATTTGTCCTGCACCTGAGCCCTATTTGGGTTTGTGGGATGTGCGCAACTTTCTTACACTTTGACTCATTATTTGAATGTCATGGCCTAGTATGTTATTATTGCCACTGGCTAGTTCTGTAACCTGAAATATGGAAGGTGTAATAAAGGTGCCAATATGTGCTTCACCTGTAAATAAAACAGACGTCCCCGTAGGCATTATCACACATTACTGTCTCATGGCAAAAAATACTCTTGTCATTAAATTTCTATTTCAAAGGTAATTAAAATTCAAATTTAATGGAGAGGTGAAGGTAATCTGTTGCTAATCAGATTTTGTGTACTCATGCTTAATGGATTACTCACACGACTGAGAGTCAGAGAACCAGAAAGCCCCTCATACACCTGTTCACATCACCGTTAGTACGTTTCAAGGATCTCCCAGTGATATGCCAGTGTGGGAAATGTTTCATATAAAACTGTTGTGTAGTATTTCCCCCAATGATAAACTAAATTATGTAGTCAGAATTGTAATGCTACAACATGTTCAATTGTAACAACACATTTTCATAAAGAAAAACAAAACATCCTTGTGTTTCTGTTGTTACAGTTTTGCAGACTTGAGTGATGTGGCATCTACTAATGTGATACATCCACTATATAGTGGAGCTTCTACCGTTACAAACTGCATTCAGCTATGTCATATTTGGGAGTTTTTGTGCCCATACTACTCAGTTTAAGCTGCAGGCATTTCTGTAAGGTAAAGATCTGGGATTTGATATTCCCATTGCGTAACTCTCTTTGATCCATTCCTTTATGGATTTGATTGAGTGTTTTGAGCCATTATATTGTTGCAGTCCATACGGTTCAGCTTCAGCCCTTTGAAAGATGCCCTCACATTCTCGTTCAGTAATGTGAAATTCATGGTTGAATCTTTGATGACATGCTGGCCAGATTCTGAGCCAGAATTCATTTTTTTTTTTCTTTTGATTTTGGGGTAAAAAAAAATCATTCATGTTCTTGACAGGTTTCGTGAGATTCACCTGTGGAGTCTTATTCATTCATCTGCTTGGCAGAATATGACTGAACACTGCACAGCTAGAAGCAAGATGAACACAGAGAGGAGAGAGGTTATATTGGATTATATTGGCTATATCATAATTGAATAAGAATGCTGTTTAAATTCCAATTCAGTTGTTAAATTTTAATTGAGGTAGCAAACAGGACGCAGATTTGAAATTAGAATTTAAATGGAAGTAGATTTAAAATGAATGGAAATCATGTAACTTTTTTTTAATAGAAAAGCACAATATAAGAAAAAATAAGAAAAATTGAATGTTTGCTTGACAAAGACTTTAAATGGTTTTTAAAAGCCTGAAAGTTTTATGTTTTATAGACCTTATGGAAAGATGGATAAATTGGTTGATGAAGATAGATGAAATGAATATCTAATTTATAGATGTCATCTTATTTAAAGATGCTATATATATGTAATTTTTTGGCTTATTAAAAGCATAAGAATACACTTGTTACGTCTGTTAATATATGTCTGTTTTTGTTTTGGTCTGTGCGATTCCGCCCGCTGCCAGTTTAACCAATAGTATTTCGACACCCAGAGTTGGCAACCTCAATCTGGCAACCCGTGTGAGTGTTGAGTCTGAGGAGGAGGGAGCGGGAGAAAAAATATTTTGAATTTGGACTGCAGTAGCCTACCCATTTCAATCACTAGCTGTCAATATTACATACTGCACCTTTAATCATTTTTGTGTGGCAGTGTGGAAGAATTTTGTTGAATTATCATTCAGTAAATTTCTCTTCTTGCCATTCCAGTTCATATTCCACTTCAGTTTCCTCTGGGGCATGGCCAGTTCAATTCAGATTGAACTAATCAACTGAAAGGGAGCCAATTCTTCATTTTTGAATTTTGCAAAACCCTGCCATTGTGTAGAAAGTGAACAAGAAGGAACTCTGGATAGATTTTTAGGGCGGTGCTGAGTCTGAACAAACATAGATTAGTAATATGTTGTCTATCCCAGCTTGTAAATTGGAAATTTTTAGTCGAGAAACCTTGATGTTTTTGATCCAAAGCATTTCATAGCATCATCAAGTTTGATTTATTATGTAGGTACAAGTATAAATACAGGAATGGCTACTCGTACAGTATGTTTGGACTCTTCTGATATGAGTTGGAGTGTCTGCTGAATAACTAAATCTAAATGTGAATATCTGCCACTGGGAGACTAATCTCTGTTTATGAGCCAGATTCCCTGCAGATGAGAGCTAGCTTCTGTCCTTGCAAATTGTTTGCTTTCCTTTGCTTTACACTCTGACTGTCAAGTGGGCTGAGGCTTTTCTCTCTAGCTGTCTCACTGCATTTCTTTCATACCTTTTTCTCTCTGCATCCCTCCCTCTTCATTTTTTTCAGACTCTTTTCGCCTTCATTTTTTCATCTGTTCATTGTTTCTCAGTTTTCTGAAGAGAAGCCCCATATGTTTGCGTTCATGTGCTCACTATTATGATAGCTTATCCATTTCTTGATGGCGAACAGCAGCCTGGAAATCACACTGATGGATGTCCCACTCATTCTTCCACATATGTCTAATCCCTTGGCGCACAGTCTTGTGCATAGTTTTTTGGCCTGTTTTCCTCTTCTGAGTAGCTGTGTGATTTAGTTTATGTAAGCAGACTTGCCTCTGTTTCTCCACAGGAGATGAGTCCTTGACTCTGGCGGGGGAGATTGGCAGGTGGATGCCTCGCTGTAGGCAGAGTCCCATCTTCTTTGTCATATTTCCCTTCCCTTGTCAGTTTTGCTCTCCATGAGATGCATATCTCCACACAGTGTTATGTAAGGCCATCTCCTTGCAGTGCAACGATAGGAAGTCACAGCGAGGTTCAGCGGGTGCTTACCTCACTTGGCACTCTGCTCTATGTGGCACGTTTGGAGCAAGTGCACTATGTAAACGAAGTATTCAAACGCTGACAGTTTGTGAGCAACTCACTGTTTGCGAGGAATCTGCAGGTAGGTTATGACCTTGCAGAAAAATCAGAATCTTTAGAGAACAGCAGGTGCATAATGAGGCGGTTTGTAGTGGCAGCAACTTTGAAATACAATTGTTGCGCTCGCCGAAATGTCTTGCATTGGGTAATTCCATTACCCACCTACCCACGTAATCTGCCTCCTCCTGAAAAAGGTTCAGGCTCTACTAGAAGCCAAGCAGGAACATTGTAGTGTGGCGAAAGTGCAGAGCACATACAATCTATCAGCATTGCTATCTTATCTCTGTTGTGCGCCGTTGTCGTCATTAATGATTTGTTTGTCCGGTATACAATGCTGTCCGGATATCCGTACCTCATCCTCCATCCCTATTAAATTGTGGTCTATTTCTTGAATGGTTTTAGTGAGTCAGATTCTCTCTCTAATGATGCCCATAGGGTTTTTAACATGCTTGCCAAGCGCTAGGGTGTTGCTTCTTTTTTAGTCACAGCCAATGGCAGATTTGTATTTGACAAGCTTTGTGCTTTGTCTCAGTGTTAGGTAGTGTTTTATTTGGATTCACTAGAGTTTGGTTGATGGAATGAATATCTGTTGAAGCGTCACGCCATTATTTGCTGAAATTCTCAATTTTTGCTTTTATAAGTCTGTTATTTTATAGTTCATATGTTGAATAAATCATGAATAAACAGCTGCAGTGTAGAAGCTCATTTAATGCTCATTTAATTGGGCAAACTGCTCTCAGAACACCTGTTGTCTCAAAAAAAAAAAAAAAAAACTGATTCATTCCTACTGGTGGCTACATGATATGGTTTAGCCCACAGTCTTGTTTTTGTGCCTTGAATAGGAATATGAATGCTGATCTGGAAGATAGTAATTCTTTATATATATTCTTTAAATATATAAGGCAATATAAGTATATTTTATTAAACATACGGACATTACAGTATTAAAACATCATTAACCAGCTTCCCAGGCATGTACTTTGTGTGTGTGTGTGTGTGTGTGTGTGTGTGTGTGTGTGTGTGTGTGTTTGTACTACTGATTGAATAAACTGTGCTTGCAGTAGATCCTTTCATGTGAAATTGGGAATGACACTTTTTATAAGCGATCATTCTGACTTTCATGCCTTATCCGTCAGCTTGCACTATTCAGTTTTGTGTGTTACAGTACGTTTTAAACTCTTCTTTTATGAATGGTTGTGCCCATAGGCATATGCTTATTCACTTGCATGTGAGCTTGTTTTTTTTTTAGACTACAACTTTTACATTTTTGAAATTGTCAGTGTTTTATTGAATTACTGGTTAAATTACTCAAAATAATGTTTTGTTTTGTTTTTCTTTTTGCCCTCCATTTCAAATATTGTACATGCACATATTCAAACTTGGATCATTTCAAAATGGCCAAATGTCAATAAAATAATTTTTTGGTTGGTTTACTGTATAAATGATTACTCTCAGTCTCCTGTTTCCAGCTATTTGTGAGACCACTGAAATAAATATCAATTTAAGGACTGATGTATCTTTTTCTTGTTCCGCCTTCACACCCAATACAGATTTCTTTGGTCATTGTAGTGATATGAAGTGGAGAGCCTTGAGTCTCTTGAGCTCAGATTAAGTAAAGAGCTAGAAAATCAAGGCTTCAGAGAGGGCTTGAGATATGTGAGAAGAGTGCAGATCAGGAGATTGAGGGGTTGACTCGGCCACTTTAAAGAGTGACAGAAGGTCGAGAGCACGAAGAGGAAGAAGGGCTTGTCAAGGGACTTGGGTCAAAAGCATAATTGCAAGCTCCTTATCTGGGTAACTGTTCTCGCACTTGCCAGCATTTTGCCCGAGGACGCCCCCGGAAGCTCCCTCTTCCCTCCTGCATCACATTTTGCGTGACTCAGAATAGTACCAGAATGGGGGCTGAAAACGGAAAGCGAGGAGGAGGGAAGAGATTGAGGAAGCGGATGCTGTTGAATGAGAGGAGGTGAAAGTGAGCAATCGGTCATAAAGGACATCTGTATGCAGATAAATGTGCCTCAGTCACCACCTACGTACCCTTCAGAGACAGCATGCCAATATATCACTTCAACGAGGGACAGTCTTTGGTGCCGAGATGCAGGAAACCAATGAGCAGAGATCTGAATGCTGTCCACTCTGAAAAGGAATAGTGTACCCAGCTACAATGAGTCGCTGGATTCCCTAGACATAAACAAACTAAATGTACTGTATTTAATTTGATTGCAACAAAAACAAGACAGGGTAGAAGTCTGGTTTGTTGTCTTAAGCTGTGCACACACTGTACGATTTTGGCCACGATTTGACCGTCTGAGATAAATTTTGTAAATCCTAAAAGATTCGTTCGATCCTAGGCTAAAATCTGTTGTCTTTGTTAGTTTGACATGTTCATCGACAGCTGATTAATGACCATTGCGATCAAATTTTACCTCTGACGAAATTCTGGCAGTGCCAGAAGTCCTGCGGTGTGACTTCTCCTACGACAAATGTCAATTTGTCTTAGTTTTTCAAGACAAACCAAGAGCAGAATTAATGCTAGATTTTTCTAATCTCCATAAACTCCGGCACTCCCGTCCCCCACTCACGGAATTCCTATGATATGTTGCCTTTGCTATAATAAACACCGGTTGTGCTGACGTTAATGACATTAGAGATCCCACAGTGTGACGTGATCATCATGTTCATACAGTCTGACAAGCAACAATCGTAAAGGACTATTATAAATCGTGCAGTGTGCATCCAGTTTTAAGGTCCCATCCCATGTTTTGTTGTCCACTGGAACTGTCAGCAGAACTGTCGACATCCAGGTATACAACAGTACAACATATTATACAGGCTGTACGTCTGTTTCTTGCTAGCTTTTTTTTTTGCTTAAGTCAAATTGCACCTTTAGAATCATCAATCAAAGATGGCCAGAATCAACAAGTTTTCTTTCTCCACCCATTTGTGTAAAAAGGTACCTACCAGGATAACAAAAACTTAAACACGTGTCAAGCTTTCTGATGGTTTTTATCTGAGTCTCATAGTGTTATTCAAGGTGACTCCATCGCATCTGTCCAACAGACAATTGCAGAACCTTCAGAACACCTTGTTCACTTCCCTCAACAAGTTATGACACATTTTCAAAGCAATGCGAGGGTTCTGAAATAAGCAGGAACAGCTGAAAACATGGTGTGGGCATGTAAACGTACACACACACAGCATGCAGCTCTTTATCAGTGGTGAGCAGAGAGCAGCTTCAGGGCAACGCGAGGCGTGACAGACCTGTAGGACAGCAAGCTGCACCGTGGTACCTCTCCCCTGCTGTTACCCACAGCGCCTTCGCTGTGAGTTCCTGTGGGAAAGGACCAGCGAGATCCAAACATGACACAAGGAATCAGTGTTTTCGCCTTAGTGGATGGTGGAACACAATAGGAAGGGACAAACACTTCGCATGAAGACTAGACCTTACCTAAAAAAGTAAACTTCAGTTTCAGATAGATAAAATTGGTTTGACTTAGTGGCAGATGTATTGACAGCGTTTGGATTTCTGGGGGAGTTTTCAAGCAAGCTTCGGTGCCAGTCTGTCATCACATCATCTTGTGTCCACATCCATGTGTGTCAGACCACTGACAGCACTGTCAGATTGTTTGTCAGGATAATTTGATATGACATGACACAACAACTTGTGAGCTCTGACAGGTAGTACATACAGTATATACCTACTTAATAATTACTCATGGCGCTGCTTTTGGTACTTTTTTTTTCGTGGTTATCCACCCACTACATTCTACCAGTCAAGCTATTTTCAGTCAGGCATTTGTGTGGGCTCCTATCATTTGAGGCTATTTCTTATTGCTGGCCTGGAGAGTTATTCTGTTTCATGTAGTGTTTCCATCAACTGCAACCTAATTGTGCCACTACTTAGAAACCCTCTCATCTTTGAAAGAATAGCCATGGGGAGATGTTTTCCTTTTTTCTTTTATTTTCCATCTTCAATATCATTCAGCCCGTCGCTCGTCTTGTCTGAATGTCTGATCTTTGTCTTTGTTCCCTGCTGTCTCTTTTTCTCTGTAAATGTCTTCAGCGTTCTCTTCGCAAGTCACTCCCACCTATTCTTCTGAGTTCTGTCCTACTTGATTTATGTAAAGTCAATATGAAATCAGATTTGACATTGTTTACTTTTTCCTAGTCTTATTGTGCTCTTCTGAGCATGTTATTTTAAAGGAAAACATCTTTGTAATGTTTTATCACAGTACTTCACCTCTGACAAAACTTTACTTCTGGCATGTTGGCTACAAAGGCTATTGGTTAATGTTAAATAATGGAGTTAATTTAGTCTTACTAAAATCCTGCTAATAGTTTTTATAGTTAATGGTGTGTTTAAAAATTGTTAGCATGGATGTAATAGCAAAAAGGTGGATTGAAAAAAAAATTGTCAATGTTTACATTGAGATGCTTTCAAGAGTGAACTGGACTTTCAAGCTCCACTTGGTCAGAAAGCCTTTTCAAAAGTGGCTCAGGGTCACATTTCAGGAGGAGAGTAGTCTTCTACAATCAACTATAAACTTTGTAGAAGGATCTGGAACCTCCTTTTCATGGGCCAGTCATTTGCCGTTAGATAAAATGTTCTTCCGCATTCATTTATTTTTTCTTGTTGAATATCTTGTTTCACTTCGAAATACATCACATTACAGAAGTTAATGGGTTTAGAATGCTGTTTTATGTTGGTGTTAATCACAGACAGGTATCAAATGAAGACCTCCATTAAAGGAATAGTTCATCCAAAAATGAAAATTACCCCATGATTTACTCACCCTCAAGCTATCCTAGGTGTATATGACTTTCTTCTTTCAGACGAATACAATCTAAGTTCTATTAAAAAGATGTCCTGGCTCTTCCATGCTTTATACTGGCAGTGAATGGTGGTTGAGCAAAATAAAGTGCATCCATGCATTATAACAAGGGCTTTTCACGGCTCCGGGAGGTTAATAAAGGCCTTCTGAAGCGAATCAATGCATTTATGTAAGAAAAAATATCTATCTATATTTAGAACTCTACAAACCGTAATTTCTAGCTTCCACTAACTGTCGTACGTGCATTCATGAGAGAGTGGCGTTCCAGCGGATGACGTAGGACATAGGCGTAGCATAAGCTCTGGTGAGAAGTGACAAACGTAGAGGCGCAGAGGAGTAAGCAAAACAAAACACTGGTCACACATTATAAGTACAAAACAAGGATTTGTAAAGAAATATGTTGGAGGATTTCAATATAGGCCAAAAGGAGACTGGTTTTCCTTTGCTGTAAACAAAACTTGGTTCTCACTAGCATATTCTCATCAGAGTTTACGCTAAGCCGACGTCCTGCGTCATCCGCTGGAACGCCACTTTCTCGTGAACGCACATACAACAGTTAGCTGAAGCTAGAGATTACAGTTTATAAAGTTTTAAATATAGATGTTTTTCTTACACAAATGCATTGATTCACTTCAGAAGGCATTTTAACCCCCCAAAAGCTGCGTGAAGCACTTTTTATGATGGATTTATGCACTTTATTTTTCTTCAAAATCTTGGCCAACATTCACTGCCATTATAAAACTTTTTAAAATCCAGGACAATTTTAATATAACTTTTTAATGATTGTATTCGTCTGAAAGAAGAAAGTCGTATACACCTAGGCTAGGATGGTTTCAGGGTGAGTAAATCATGGGGTAATTTTCATTTTTGGGTGAACTATCCCATTAAACAATGATAGGAAATGACTGAATAAACAGCAAGCCAGAGAATTTCCTTCCTGACCTTAGGTCTCTGGCAGAAAATGGTGCTGGTAGCTTTCACTTAGAGAGCAATCATGCAGACCTTTCAGAAAGTTTGGTTGTTACCCTCAAATATTGAGGTTTACAACACTCCAAACTTAAATGTAGGCACACTTTGGTTTGAGTGGCTATTTGGTGCCATTTGGCAATGCGTTTCCACTAATGGTCTTCGTGGCAGAGACAGGAGCAGCCATCAGGGTTGTTAGCTCTGCATGTTGTTCTGTGATAAATGTCTGCAGCGTTTCTTCTCCATTAGCTCCCAATGGTGCCGTTGGGAATCACTGTCGTATACACATACACATACACATACACATACACATGTTCTCTCCTCACTCTTTATTGTTCTCTTTGTTTTTCTCTCTCTCTTTGCTTTTTGCCAGTTGATCCTCATAGGAATTGCTAGGGGTGAAGGTTTGTTTAGGAAAAACTCAATCACAGGTAGACATGAGCCTATATGGAGTGGAGGAAGCTTGTCAGGTACCTTCTGATTGAACTAAATCGCTTTTCTCTAACAAAGTCAAATGTAACCCTCTTGTGAGTCTGTAGTAATTGCTCACATGGCAGGGTTGTAAATTTGAATCCTAGGCTGTGTTCAGCATTGCATACCACTATATTACTATTTTTGATGTATATAATATGTATACTGCACATAGCATGCAATTATTTATTTATTTATTTATTTTGTGTGGGATATCTGGATAATCTAATTTGCCAAAAATGTGCAATGTACAACAGAGCTGGATGTGCTGGACACTGTATCCCACAAAGCAATTTTTTTTGTTGTTTTTTTTTTTTTAAAGTAATATTAGCTCTATATTTCATTGCTGAAACCTCATTATTTTTATTCATTTTTTAATATTATTTATTTTTATAAATAAAATTGGAATAATAGAAAATAAGTAAGCTGATATACAACTGTATTTTTTTCGATAGACTGTGTTCGCTGAATTAAACATGCACTTTAGGTCATATGAAGTTGTTTTTGAAGTGTTTGTCATTGCATAACATATTTTTATTTAAAAAATAGTTGGCAGGTCGTTGTCCGAGTATAGGATGCTATGGAATATAATTTCACAGTCTAACTTCCTGTCTATCTTCTTAATTTGATGTTTGTTTGTAGATTGTTGTGCTTTGTGTTATCTAATATTACATACTGGTGTTTCAGTGAAGCGATGCATTGAGGCATGTTTGTTGAAGGAGAGGTGAGTGTGTGTTTGATTAGTAGGAGGAGTGTATGTTTGTCAAGGCTTGGGACGAGAGTTCCAGGTGACACCTGTTCCCTGACAGACTTGTGGACTTACTCGCTTGAGCCTAGTGATACTTGATATGTTAGAATGAAGGAAAAGTTACCCTTTTTCATCAGCGATCACTATAAATCATGATAGTCTTTTAGTTCCTTGATGGTGTTAAAGGGATAGTTCACCTTAAAAATGAAAATTTTGTCATCATTTACTCACCCTCATGTTGTTCCAAACCTGTATGATTTTCTTTCTTATGTTGAACACAAAAGAAGATATTTTGAAGAATGTTGGTAATCAAACAGTTGTTGGTCCCCATTGACTTCCATAGTATTTCTTTCCTTATTATGAAAGTCAATGCGGACCAACAGCTCTTAGGTACTTCAAAATTCTTCAACATGTCTTCTTTTGTATTCAACATAAAAAAGAAACTTATACAGGTTCGGAACGACATGAAGGTGAGTAAATCATAACCAAATTGTCAAAACTTTTAACTTCATTCTGTGCCTGTGTAACAATTTAATGTTTTTAACATCCTCTCAATACCTTTTAATTTTGTTAAATTGTATCTATTATAGAATTTTGACGACTTGGCTTGAAATACTTCAGACATATTTTTAGTCTAAAAGATGATCTGAATGTCTGTACTCATCAAGGAAGGGTGGCAGCTGGTATTCATCTCACGATTGGTGTTTTACCCTTTGCCGCTGATACAAAAAACAGAAAGCGAATTGGTGCAGCTGAATTGCTGCAGCAGCCAGGCTGGTCCTTGGAAGCCACGCAGTGGATGATGTTGCCATGACGATGTGAAGGAGTTGTCATGCTCAGGGAGTGGCAAAAGCAAAACGCCATCAATGGAAGGAGAACAAAAGAAAAATAAATTTTAAGAATGAGAAAATGGAGACCATCTGTATAATAGGCTTGTGATATAACAGCAAAAGAAACAAAAAGAAACTCACAAAGTGAGCAGGTATATATACACACTAGATGAGGTGGCCTCATGCCCTCAGAACCCTTTGGGAGCATTAATGATGTTTATTAAGTGCTTTTGTTGTGTTTTTGGGTGGGTGTGTGAACTAGAGTAAACCTGAACTCTAAGGCTAAAATGCTTTCGCCCACCACAGTCACCATTTGAGAGATTTTCCCTGAGCTGATGTTTCACTATTAGAGCCACAAACCAGTAAACTTTTGATTTCTGTCCTTCTCATGTGAATTACCTCTCCAGCAACCAGGTTGTCCTAGGCTGATTTTACACTTGCTTTAGAAAAAATCAAGTTTGATTTTTTTGGATGGCACAGTATACAGTATGTGTATCGCAGTACACCACAGTTTCTGGTTGATACTCCAACACTGTTCTTTTGGCCATGATAATCGTGTTGTGAAAATCTGATGTCTTGACGACTGTTTGACAGTTCGATTCCACTACTTAGTTGTCTTTGCGAGTCTCTTATTACATTCATTATATCATTTGGCTTACAATCAAGGCACACGTGTCCACTGTATACCACTATGTACAAATAGTATCTATTTAAGTGTGACTAAATGCGAGTTTCATTTTCCATTTTTTACTTTTTTTCACAGACCCTTGAAAAACCACTTTCACACCAGACAATATACTGTAAAAAATACTGTAATGCCCTTTTCGCACCGTCAACATCTTGGAGTTAATAGACATCATGTTATTTTGGACTGTAAATTTGGACAAAATTTGGACTGTATCTCCTCTTAGATTTTTCAAGCTAGAACCACCAAACTCGGGTCAGACCTTCAGACTGGTATGACTCGGGTTGCAAGTCTTATCCGACTTATGATTTTCTTACGAAAATTTGACTTATGAAACAGACGATCGAAACTATGAAAAGTCCCATAGACTTTCATTGAGGGGGTTAAAACTTTTGTACAATAAGACTTATAGAGTGTTTAAGCCGTCTGTCACTAGCAAAGCTTAATGACTATCCTAGGACAACATGATAAATCATACCGGCAACATACCAAAACATGTCAGTCATGCTAATCAAACAACATGCTAATTGTGTTAGAAACATACTAGCAACATGCTAATCATGTTAGAAACTTGTAAATCATGCTTAAAACATGCTAGTAACATGCTAATCATGCTATCAACATATTAACAACATGGTAATCATGTTAAAACATGCTAATCATGTTAAAACATGCTAGCAACATGTTAAATTGTTAACAAGGTATTAAATTGTGCTGCAACATGCTATCAACATCTGTCTAATCTATCTATCTAAACTTTCAAACTTCAAGCTTTTACAACTGCTTCAAACTGTCAGGCTAGGCTTTCTCAAGCCAACTTCAAAGTTTGTTTACAAACTTTATTCATCTAGTTTTTACTGCAGCACATCTAATTTGTGATCATTTCAAATGATATGGCTAGTTGCACAGTCTACTGTTCGCTTTAGTTCATCGGACAACCTCGAGCGATAAAATTGCTGTAGGTGTGCACTAGGGCAGGCACAATAGCGATAACATATTGTCACAGTTTAAAGACACACTTTGGAAATTTGGTTGCGGTTTTTTTTTTTTTTTTTTTTTTTTTTTTTTTTCTATTTTATAACACATGGCCACCAGCATTAAGGTGCAATACTGCCACCTTCTGTGTTGGAGTGTCAAACAAATGCTTAGTTTAACATTTACATTTATGCATTTGGTACATGGTTTTATCCAAAGCAACTTATGGCGGGCACACGCTGCAAGATTTTCAAAGTTGTTGGACGCTGCTTGTCTCACACAGCACGACTGTCTAGGGAACTGTCTAGTTGCGATTGGTGACGAATCAGTGACAGGGGATCACACATTACACAACTTCTGGTCTACAAACTACATTTCACATGCTAGACTTGATACAAGAAATAACGCAAGATAATGCAAGAGACAGGTGTTCTCACGTAAAAATAGATTTGTTTGTCAAAAACAGTATCCTGCAAAAAGCATCAGAGCATCTCTCAGATCACGTCTTTGATAACACGCATTACTCGATTATCACTCGTGAGAAACCAGCACCTATTTGCCTCCGATTCTGGGCATTTGTCAGCGATGTCCACAAAACTGTCGATGAGTGAAAATCAGGGCTAAAATCATGCAGCGTATGCCCGGCATTACATTGCATTCAAAGTACACGCTTTATCGCTTTATCAGTTCTTCTTTTCCCTGGGAATTGAACCCATGATCTTGAGGTTGTTAGCACCATGCTCTGCTGGTTAAACTACAGGAAGGCAGTTATTGGTGATGAATTAATCAACATTTATTTATCAACATTACTGATATTGCAATGGTCTTATCCGTACTTTCATCACTTTTTTTTTTCTTTGCCACTCACTCCATGCAGGTATGAGGGTTATTTAGAGTAACTCTGTCCATATGCTTGAAATGGTTGCATTGCCTTACAAACAAGAGAGAGTGAATTGCTGGCTCACAAAGAGACAAGGCCGAATCGATCACAACTGAAAGTGAATAAGCCATTGAAAGCGAGACAACAGTGAGTGCTACATGGAGGAAATTCAAGCACTGTGCTGTAGCTTGGTGCTGATGACATAAACAAGTGCTGTATTGCACTTATTAATGACCACCTCTGGTTAAAGCGCTAATAGCATCTGCAACCAGAAACATATTCTCAACATTGTAAACAACTCCAGCTACAGTATGTGTTTGAATCTGCATGGGATCTGTTTGTATTTAGAAATGGATGTGCGCTAGAATGCTAATTCAAAGACTTCATGAGGCATAGCTTCAGATGTTCGACAGATTCATGCCATCAAATTAAGGAGATCCTGTAGGTTGTAGCGACTCGGTGGGAATTTTAGAATTTACAGTGATTATAAAACCGTTGACTGTCGTAGCACATTTAATGTCTGTTACATTTGCCTCTGGGCTCACCATGCATTTGACAGGAAGGAAAATAAACAGAGCAGTTTGCGACACAACTTCACTGCTTTTCAGGATCACGGTCAGGGTCTACGGGTGCTTTATGCTCTAATACGATGCTTCTTGAATTTCTAAAAAATGTTGATTATAATAGTGTTTACATCTGAAATGACTGCTTATGTCCTTCGAAGTATGTGTCCTTCAAGAGTGATTTGTGAGATAGGTGTGCAACTTGATATCTTTACATGGCTTATGTGCAAACAAATCTGACTTTTATTCATCATTTATGCTTTGTACAACATATCAACATTTTCTACTGAAAATATATTCTAGAAAATCTGATTATGTACCTAAAAGCACATTCAAAAGTTTGGGTTTGGAAAGATGTTTTAATGCTTTTGAAAGAAATATCTTATAGTGTGAAATATTATTAAACTTTAAATAAATTGTTTGTATTTGAATACATTTTAAAATGTAATTTATTCCTTTAATGCAAAGTTGAATTTCCAGCATCATTACTCCAGTCTTCAGTGTCACATGATTCTTCAGAAATCATTCTAATATGCTGATTTGAAAACTCAGGAAACATTTATAATTATTAATGTTTAAACAATTGTGCTGCTTAATATTTTTTGTGGGAACCATGCATTTTGTGTTGTTGCACAGTTACTCAATGGTTTCTTCTATTTCCAACTCAAGACAAAGTCTCTGCCAAAGCCGGTTTTCAAAATGGCCATCCTGGATGTCAATTTATGATGAGTCATCATAACTGATTATGGCTAAGAAAAGCAGTTAATAGTCCTGATTTTTTTAAGCACCCTCCTTAATGCTCCCTGTGGGTAAATTTGATTAGAAATAACCCCCTCCAAATAACATCAAAGGCTATGACTAATGTTTTTTTTTCCAAGTAGAATTTTTTTTTTTTTTTCTGAAGAAAAATATTGCTATTTTGAATAAAGATGTTTTTCTTCTAAAACATTACAAATGCATTTGTTCTGTATATAGTTCCTGCTGATTTTACATCAGCTTTGGAAGCACATTAAAGGATGGGAAAATAATTGTGTTTTTCTGCTCATTATTCATTACCAAAACATCAATAACACACGCCAAAAACAACATTTATGGATACAAACAAGTAAAATGAGGGTATTTGTACTCATGGAAAGCCATTTCCATGTGCTTTAGAAGTGAACTGCAGTTAAAGAATAACGTAATTTAGTAGAAAATGGTATTTTTATATTGACACATGCTCAACAAAATTGCTTTGCATACTTAGTGTTGCCAGAAGAGGTGCTAAAGTGAGCATTATCATAAACTCTGTTTTCCTATGGTTATTTATTTATTTATTTATGCTAAAGAAAATGGGATGCCACAGATAGATCTTCAGTTAACTCTTGTTTTTTTTCTCTTTTTCTTCTCAGCTGAACAAGCAGCAGTTGCAGGTGGTGAAGGAGCGTTTCCAGGCCTTCTTGAAAGGAGAGACGCAGATTGTTGCCGATGAGGCTTTCTGCAATGCTGTGCGCAGTTACTATGAGGCAAGACTCTCTGATTTTCATTTCTATTTCAAATAGACTTTCAAAGTTATTGGCTGTTAGGATGTGACCAAAATGTTTACAGCTGGAGTTTTGATGAGGAACGATCTTCACAACCATTAAAAACTTGTTTTATATACACTGTAAAAACATTTTATTCACAAGATTATTGATGTGTTTTACTTAAATTTTAATTTAATGTGTTGCCATTTCTTTGTCAAGTTCTCACTTGAGGAACTTTTTGGAAGTAGTACTGTAGGTCCTCCAGGTACTTTTCACCAGCTATTGAATACTATGAATTCTGACAGACTAGTATTTTCACATACTGTTTGTGCCTACTACTGTATATAGAATGGAAGTAGGCATATTCAGACATTTAATAGTCGAACTGCTCATAAGTTAGAGAATGTGTGCAAAAGTGTGGGAAATAAACAGTTACCAGATGCATCTGTATTTACAGCATAGCTGCCTGGCTGTCCTCTCTGTGCTTGAATTTTCAACCTAACCCAAAGATATATCTCTGCCAAATCTTTTGCTCAAATCCGGTGAAGGAAATGCACTTTTTTCAAGTTTTGTGGATCTCGTCCGAAAGCAAGTGTGACTAAAGGCTGGAATACACTACATGACTGTTTTTATGATGATTTTAAAACATTAGGCATCATACACTTGCTGACTTTGTAAATGGTTACAGAGAAAAACTGGTATCATACAATAAATGACTGAGAATCACACACTACCAATTCAATGAAATTCAATTCAAGTGTATAGCGCTTTTCACGATACAAATCGCTGCAAAGCAGCTTTACAGAAAATTTTAAGTTTCTACATTATATTTAGGAGTAGGTTATTAGTGGTGACTATGGTGGAAATGTACAGTAAGAATCATGCAGTTATAAATTACACGTAATCAAACAGACGGTGAACACTATTAACTGCAATGATTATATGTTGCAATTAAACTTTGCGATTAAATGTTGCGATTTAAGCAAAATTTGGTAGTTTTATATGTTGTTCCAGGATTAGCATCATCACTACCAGACTCTCAAAGCGTTCTGAACATGACAAACTCATGCAGAAACACGTCTTGCTGTTAGATGCATGACAAATGAAAAAACAGAAAAGCTAAAAATATCAAACATGATAATCTTCAGGCTGGATGGAACCAAAATCTGAAGCCCAAGTCTGTGCTCATCATGCATAATGTAAGATCTGTCAATTCCAACTGCGTTTTTAATGGTGAGATTATAAATGGTGCCTGAAGGAAAGTTTTAAAAAAGTTAAATTATAGTATCTCTTTTCTCTTAGCTGTTGAACCGACCTACAAAAAACCCAGATGAAAAAACCCAAAAGAAGAGAGATTTTTTTTAAACACCCACAGGAGAAATGCAAGGAGCTTTGTGCTTTGGTCAGCTGATCAAATTATTGAAAATTGATTGGCTGAATTCTGTATGTGGAGTGCTGCTCGAGTGGGCTTTTCTTCAATTGCTTTACCTACCTCCACGCTGTTTTTTTTTTTTTTCTTTCAGTCACTTTTTATCTTTATTCATGTCTTTCATGTTCGTTTAATGGTACGATGAGGCATGCAACGTTTCCAGAGAATAACAAACAGGCACAACAGATGGTCCGCTGAATCAGACCGCATCAATGTACAGTATATTTATCAAACAAGCCTTTGTAATCAGTGTTTTTACCTTTCACATCTTACATTGTCAGTCGCCCTCTTTCTTGCTTTCATCACTCCTTCTTAATTTCTTTTTCTTTTAGAACAGGACATGCCTATCATGTCCTAATAGGATCATCATCTCATATCATATCAGTTGACTCTCTGCTCTATTAATTGCACTGGATGGGAAGCAGCTCTTTGAAGTTGGCACTGATAGTCGCTCATGCGCATGTGGAGGACTCTGGGTTGGCTGATCAAAGTTCCCTATTGTCATTAACTGGCCATCGTGCTCATATCAAAGCATCTCTTCGGGTTCTGTTGGGCATTTTTTGGTGCATACGCCAAAGTGTGCCACCAGGGACTTGTGGACACTGTAGGAGTTTAATTGTAGTTCTATAGTGAACATTGTTTAGAAGATGAAGAGGAACAAGAAATGACTGATAGGGGTTGCACTAGTAATTAACTGCTTGGTAAGTTTATCACTAGTTTACTGCATTCTATTTTTGTCACATTGCATCACTTTAAGTTCAGAGAGTAAAAATGGGTAATCATGCAACGTGTATGGATTGCATAAGTGTCTTCATATGTATTTTTTCCCATAGGGATTTTTAAAAAGTCTTTGTTAATGGGTTATGAGCTATTAATCAAACCAACCAGCTATGACGTGAATCACAACATTTGAAGCATTTGAAAATTGGACAAAAGACAAAAGGTACATGACTGTTTACATGATGTTTTTAATGAGGGAAAAAAACTACAATCCCATGAAGTTGCAAATAGGGGTGTAACGACTTACTCAACTCACGATTCTATTCGCGATTTTGATTTCACGATTCGATTGGCTCATGTTTTTTTTGAGATTATACAATAAATGAAAAGGAAAACATGAGATTATACAATAAATGAAAAGGTGTCCTTTTATTAAGCTATTGCTGCATGTCTCTTTGTGAAATTGAAATATAACAAAACTAAATTGAAATTTTAAAACAAACCTCAAATCCAGAGCCGGCGCCAGCGCAGCACCGATGAGGGGGCGACTGAGGTGACAAAAGGGGGCGGTGACATAGTACAAGTTAAAAAAACAAACAAACAAACAAACAAACATATGTGGCCCATTCACGTCGGACCGTAAACAAACCCGCTACTACTACAACTGTTAGAATACTGGGTTCACACAGATAGTGTTTTGGTCAGTGAGTTTTTTTTTTTTTTTGTTTTGTTTTTAGAAGCTGAATTTCTTTGAACTTGAGCACGCCGTGTTTTAGAATGATGTATTATGCGCGAGAAGCTGCTATAAAGACCTGAGACGAGAGCATACATTCATACATTCATAATACATTCATTCACAACAGATGTATCATTTTAAGTTAGAACAATTTGAACAGCAACAAACAATAACAATACAGTGAAATAATCAACTAACTATGATCATCTAGCCCTCTATTAAACATTAAAAATGATTTCCTCATACCTTTAGCTTACTCACTAGTGCTGCATTCTTAGTTGAACCGCTTGCGCGGGAAGTTTGTGTGTCAGATGTAACAATTAAAATGTTACTTTGTGATACGGACTGTCCTAAATTGTTGCTATAGTAGCATCATATTAATGGTAGAAAGCCTATGCATTTGGCAACTATATTTTTTAAATAAACCATTATATTTCATAATTAAAATCTATTTTTTAATCTAAATTAGACTGTATAATTTTAAAATTTGAACCAAAAACAGAATGGTCTGACTTTAGTTTTGTGAAACTGTACTACATAAAACATAACTGAACGAAACAGCAGACGAGCTGAATGAGATGCAGATTCACTCTCTGCCAGCAGGTGGTGCTTATGAACAGCGATGATATAGTGTTTCCTGGGTTACCACTGTAAACAAAGCAGAGCTACGCTCTTGTAAAATTAAACTCTACATTAAAGGTGCCATAGAATGGAAAACTGTATTTACCTTGGCATAGTTGAATAATAAGTGTTCTGTACATGGAAATGACATACTGTGAGCCTCTGTCTCCTCCTCCTTATGTAAATCTTGTGAATAAAAAAGACCACTGAAAAATAGACGAATCAGAACATAACACTGACTGTGACGTAACAGTCGGGGTCATTAATAGTTACACCCTCAACATTTGTATATACACGCCCATGTTCAAGGCCAGCCGCCAGTTGAACCATCAGAAGTTCTGCAGGTATTGTGAAGAAACAAGCGAGGACAACAGCGAAAATGGCAGATCATTGAAATAAATGTTATGTTCCAGGCCGTGCAGGGGATGTGAAGTGCAGAGACACTGTATTCAGAAAGGCACAGAAAGCAAATAACGCATTCTAATAAAATAACGCGAGCCACTAAAGGGACATGGTTAGCTTCTTGCTAGCGGTAGCCTGTTACATTACAGTACATAAGATTTCACTTACCACATAAACAGAGTAAGGAGAGATGACTGAGGATGATGGTGAATGATTTACAGATCCTGAGCACCACTGACAAGCATGATCTTGTAAAATGTGTGGTAAGTACTGCCGCTCCATAGTATAAACAGAGTTTGTGCGATCGCGAATCTCGAAAGTGAAAGTAAAAAGCGATCGTGCATTTGAAAGCAGTTTCAGTGCCCCGCATATTAATAGCGGCTCCCTGATGCCCGCTTTTTATATACAGTATAATTACCCGATGATATAACTGCGAGAGAAAGTATTGAAATGTATATTTTCCCTGTGTTTCCTTCCTTCTGTGTGAGCTACTGAAATGAGCTGCACTGTGAAACAGCCAATCAAAGCAGAGCTCAACTTTGAGCCGCACTGTGAAACAGCCAGTCAGAGCAGAGCTCAACATTATTATTCATGACCCTTCTAAATAAGCCAATAACAGACCATTTCATTCCAGGGACAAACCCTAGGGTTGTAAATGGACATTTTTTCACATTTGAATAGTTTTTCAACCGGCTTGCTGTTCATCGTTACATCCCTAGTCGCAAATGACATAATCAAAATAAGCAAAATATTTACAAAAATTTAAGTAGTTTAAAAGCGTAGGGAGATTATATTACATTATTTACAGTGTTTCATTGAACTGAAGTGTTCTTTTGATGCATCTTTTGTTTCTTTTGATTGGTGGAGATTTCTCTGCAGAGTCATTGTTACAGGTTTTTTTTTTTTTTTTTTCCCCCACCAGGAATTGGGCTGTTAAACACATTAAAAAAAATAAGATGAAATAATGCAGGCTGATTACTTCAACAAAAGCATATACCATCGATTTAACAACCTCTTACCTCACAGCAGGCCTGTCTTTTTAAAGGTTAATAGGTTATTCTTAAAAATCAATTGCCTGTTGAGAATATTTTTTTTTCCCAGAACTTGACTGTTAAAGTCTATTGTATGAGGAACTCATTACATCAAACATCCTGAAAGCTGTTTTATACTTTCAAGTGGTGCATTTCCAGATACAGAAACTTTGGAAAAAAAAGGTGTGAATCTAAATTGTTTGTGCTTTTTATGATACAGAGCTCCAAAGCCACACTTTCCATTTGATTCATGTTCTTGTTCTTTATTGATTCATTTTCTTGTTCCTTATTTACAATTTTGACATCTAGGATGTAGGCGGCTACATAAATTAAAGATTAATTTTGAATGAATTAACATTTTGCCAATGGTTGTAGCATACATTTCACACCTAGACATAAATGTTTTTTATCCTTCTGAAACACAGTCATGCAGAATAACTTTAAGAGTGCTTTATCATCTGCAGTATAAATATAGACCATCTAAACATCTTTTTCCACTTCTCACCTCGGGTCAAACAGAGTTTCGCTTTTCCAGTCTCTTTCTCTTGAAGCTTTGAAAATGTTCATCCTTTCTGTTCGATCTTTGAGGTCCAGCTCAGCTTCATTAGACTCCAGAGATCTTCATTACTAGTCTGTCATAGTTGAACATTTCAGATTGCTTAAATGCTGTTCTCACTGACAGGATATAAATGTCTTCCTCCTGTAGTGTTAGCAATATTTTAAAGGTGACTGTGAGGGAAAGGGTTTAATTTACCTGTCCAATTTTCCATTGTGTATCCATCATCTTGCCAGTAATTTTTCTCTGTTGTACTTTTTTAACTGCTTTCATAATATTTAATAATAGGCTATGTAAATAATAGGGTTTAAGAGACCAAGCTATATTTTCAGCCATGACTCTGTGAAAAAGTGATATTAAGTATTAACACATTATAAATATTAAAATATAACATTGTAATAAATTTTAAATATTACAAATGTTTAAATGTAAATTTTAATGTATCATAAATATTTAAGAATTTAATTTTAAAATGCACATTTTTAGCAAAACATTATTGCTGTATATATTTACTAAATAAGAATGTACTTGTATGATTCCTAAATACATATTAAAATATAATATTGTATTAAATTGTAAATATAGCAAATGTTTAAATGTAAATGTTAATGTATTATAAATATTAAATTAAATATTAAATATATTAAATATAAGGATTTAATATATCAAAATATCAATGTTTAGTAAAACATTATTACTTTTGGCCATGTAAATAATATAAGAAATAACAGAGACCAAACTATTGTCAGCCATACTCTGTGAAAAAGAGATATTAAGTATTAACATATCATAAATTTATTACAATGCTATATTTTATTATTTTAAATATTACAAATGTTTACACATGGAACTTTGTATTGACCAATCAGCATCCAGGACCACAAATACCCATTTTAGAATTTTTTTTAATTATTCCAGGTAAAGTTCCTGTCACCTTAATTAAAGATTTGATCGTAAATGATAGTGTTGTCAAATCAAAAGTTGGTTTTTAATAATTATATAATGATATAGTGAATTATATGTAAGTTGGTTGTTTTTGGGAATCAGATAAGATTCTGATGACACTCTATATGTAATTGATTTCAGACATCTTGCTTTTATTTGCAGTTTTATTCTGGCCATTAGCTATTTGGTACGTAGGGCTCGAATAACCATAATAATCCGAATTTAACTAAGAAATAACCATTCAGCGTTCATAAGCTCATTAGTCAGCTAAAAATAACCATAAAGAGGAGCATTTTGCTAAATTTATGTGCTATATTGCATATTCATATTTTTACTTGACCTGTTGTCTACATGATAAGAAACAATCAAGATAAAATTCAACACATCCTATAAAATTGCATGTTACTAATGAAGTAAAACAGACTGGATGTCTGAAAGACATATAACAACATTTATGGGCCATTCTACAGAATTGGTTCAAAGCCAGAGTTGGAAACGTCTAGAAAAAAATGTCTTTTTCCAAAAAAATTTTACGTATGCAAATTGTATAATATCCAAGGTACACATTTCTAGTAAATATGCAGTTAATTCTCATAATGTATTTTCAGAAAGTTTTGGAATATTTGTCCTCTCCCCAAATTTGTCACTAACGAAACACAGTAATACTAATTTAATTAGAAGGGTTATATTGACCTATTAAGATTTTGCTTACATCTAGATTGTAAATATATATTTTTTTCTATTTTACGATTTTTTTTTCAGAGGTAATTCCATAACAGTTAAGTTTTTAACAATATTTAAAGTGTAATTTATGAGATTTGTTGTAGTTGGAATACAATTTTTCTTTGTAAAAGGCAAAAAGTTGATTATACTGATTTTTGACAAAACATCCCATTTTTTGGTAGTGACAGTAATGCTTTGGTAGCAACCACATCACATTACAGAATTTTAACCCACATACTAAAACACTACTAAAACATACTAAAATACCAAAAAAAATTGCATAATTGTACTAAAATTTTGTTTATCTCTATGAGAATTATGTGTTCCCTTTTGTCACCACCGAAACTATGATGACATGTTTCGGTAGTGACAATTCAATGGGATAACAAAGATGTCACTACCGAAACTCCACCAAATGTTTCGGTAGTAACAATTTTAGATAATATTGAACTTAGCTCATTGATGCTAATCAGCACATGGTTAGCTAGCACAATTATGAACAGTGGTATACATATGGAATAACTCCCAAAAAAGTGTGCTTAATTGCAGGAAAAAGGTGTTCGGTAGTGACGTTCCTTAAAGTTACACACAGATTTTTCAGACTTTTGAACACATTTACCTTAAAATGATGAGACCTATCTACTCATACCTTCTAGCTATGAGAGAGGGGGACACAGGAATATTTTCTGATCATAAATTTATGGGTTTAGTTAAAATCAGTCTCGGCCTGTTTCAGTAGTGACATGAAAAATGCGGGACACGTTTTTTTTTTTTGCATAAGGTTTCATCATTTACAAAGAAAATATAAAATACTTTTTATAAAACGGATAGTTACGGTCCTTGATTCTGATTGGTTGAGCCAAGTTCGAAGCTGTTGTAAATTACACTATAAACATACACCTTTGTTTACATTTGTGTGTTGCTCGGCAACCACTTTGTTGGAACCACAACTGTTTCTGAGGAACTACATTATTTGGCGGAAAAATAATGCTTTCATCAATATCATTACACTTTATAAAAGCAATAAGCCCCGTGAAGCCGTGGTTTACACTGAATTTATAACAGCTAAGGGTGAATTTATAACGCCCCTTAGCTGTTATAAATTCACTGTAAACCACGTTTTTTTGGGGCTTATTGCTTTATTTTAGAACTTCACTTTTTAAAAGAATCAAAAAGATAATTTTAAAAACAACAATGGAAAAAAAAAATACAAAAATTATTTCAATATCATTTTCATAAGTTGAAATTTAGGGGTTAGGGTTCAGGACAGCCACCTTCCAACTGAAAGTACCCAATAAATGATGATTATATATATTAAGCTTACTAATGTTTTAAATATTATTGTGGGTTTCAATAGATAATAGAAGGATCTTAATAAACATCTAAGATTTGAATACCTTTTTTGGTTGTGGGACAGCAGTTTACACCAATTCTGTAGAATGGCCCTTATAGGATGCATCGAGGAGGAGCCCAAACTACACTCAATGGCCAAGAGATGCTGACATAGTTGTGGTCCATGATATTGGTACAGATTCTGTGTAATAAACAGTTCTTTGTGACTGTATATAGTTCTCAAGTTGGAAAAGACGTTTAGACATTTATTCTGTGGCACCTAAAAAAATAATTTGGCGCCTAATTTTGTTTCTTACAGGAGCCAGTGGCTCCTAAATTTATTTATTTTTTGTCTAGAGCCCTGGTATGGGTGTAAACAATAGCAAATGCACAGTTTCAGTCGATATTTCATCAACATTTAATAACTGTATAAGCAAATGCATAATGTTGCCATTAGTTTAAATACTGAACTACTATAATATTATTTCTTCCTGCTTTCACCCCATTTCCTTCTATGTTTAATATTTTAATAGGCAATACTTCAGTGTGAGTGGACTGGGCTCAAATGAAAGCATTTAGTTATTCTTTAACTCAGCTCTCTGAAATGCTTTTGTGAACTTTACTGAAGCAACAGAATACAGCACTCATTCACAGTTAATTAGCGGAACCCCTGTCTATTGCCAAGCAGGACTGAGGTCATCTCTGAAGATCTCATACATCACACACACACACACACACACACACACACACACACACACAGACAGACAGACAGTACAACTTTTTATGAGGACAGGCCAGGTTACCAAGCAACCTGTTGTGTCTCAGAGCTTTCATACTAACATGTCTTTAAAATATGAGAGTGATTCCCCTAAATTATCGTTTCATGTGTGTATGGAAAACTGGAGTCACTTTGTTTTTTGTTTTTTTTGGTGCAAAGTGAGACTCTCGTAGATCATAAAGGGTCATGTGCTTTGTGTGTTGACTAGTAATGTAAAACCCTAATAAAATACTCAAAAGAGGATCTACGCTCTTTCTTAAGAGTGATAAAAATGCTGTTTCTGACACAAAAAATAGCTCTCATCTTCACGGTGTAGTCATAACTCTCATTAGCGCGTCAGTCAAGCAGGAGCTGCCTGCCACCGCTTTCATTGATTATGACAGAATGTGCTGTGAATTAAAGATGTAGGATTAGTCCCCGCAGATCCCTTCCCCTCCTCTCCTCTCCGCTGAGATATTTTTAGTGGGTTTGCAGGACGTGGTGAGCATCCCACCCAGGGCTCGCAAAATCGCTAGCCCGACGTCCCGGGGCTATTGTGTTTTCCAGTCGGGCTACCAAAATGTATCACTGCCCTGCCCAACGGGCTACCTTAAATACAGGGCTCCCGCGGGTCCTTAAAAACTCTTCAGTTTAGTTGTATCAAACTTAAATCATGTCATTTTATGGCTTAATACTGTATGTTACCATAGACGTTGTCCAACCCCGCTCACACTGTGTTCATTTTACTTGTGCATCTCTTAAAATGGTTCATAAATTGCCTTAAATTTATTTTTAAAAATTCTGCAGATACCCTGTAAATAGTGAAATAAAATTCCTTCCTTGTTGAACATTTGTGTATTGAAAATATTTTTGATTGACATTTAGACTCCTATCTGATGTTCTATATTTAAAAAAAAATTAAATTGCGCTAATTAAATTCATTTTCGGGCTACCAAAATATGAAGAGTACCTGCCCGAAGGGCTACCAGGGATTTTTAAATTTTGCGAGCCCTGCCACCGATGCTAAAACCAAGAGGAACTACAGGCCTGAGATGATTCAGAACCTTTGGTGGTGAGATTACCCAGTGCTCAGTGCTCGTAATAAAGGTCAACAGCTTTTAAAGACAATATGTGACCCTGGATCACAAAACCAGTCTTAAGTGTCAATTTTTAAAAATTGAGATTTATGCATCATCTGAAAGCTGAATAAATAAGCTTTCCATTGATGTATGATTTGTTAGGATCGGACAATATTTGGCCGAGATACATTTGAAAATCTATTTGAAAATCTGGAATCTGAGGGTACAAAAAAATAAAATATTGGGAAAATCGCCTTTAAAGTTGTCCAAATGAAGTTCTTAGCAATGCATATTACTAATCAAAAATTAGAACTACTAATCAAAAGTTTTGATACATTTTTGGTAAGAAATTTACAAAATATCTTCATGGAACATGATCTATACTTAATATCCTAATGATTTTTGGCATAAAAAAAATTTGATAATTTTTACCCATACAATGTATTTTTGGCTATTGCTACAAATATACCCCAGCAACTTAAGTCTGGTTTTGTGGTCCAGGGTCACATATGAAATCAAATTAAAATTAAAAATTATTTCTTTGTTTATTTATTTATTTTAAACCAATGGTAAGCAAGACAAGTCTACCTAATTATCCTACAAGAGACATAAATGTAAGGATGAATAGAAAAATTAAACAACAACAACAACAAGAAATGTAAAATAAATGTGGCAATATTTACATACAGATGTACAATGTGGGAATAAATAAATATAAAAATAAATGAATGCCCAAATAAAAAAAATAATGCAAAAAATACATATAGGACTATATTTAATTTAGAATTAATTGTTTTTGTTTAGTTTTTTTCTCAATAATTTATTCCTTTATTTTTTCCTATTATTACATTAATATATGTATTTATTTGCTTATATACTATGATCAAAAATTGGAATGAAAACTAAAATGTTTTTCACGTTTTTTTTTTTTGTTTGTTTGTTTATGTATTTATTTTAGACCGATAAACAAGAGACAGAAATGTAAGAAAAAATACAAAATAATAAATAAATGAATTGAATGAATGAATGAATGAATGAATGAACCCACCAATTAATTATTACAAAAATGAAAGGATAGAAATAAAGGTAAAATGAATAAAAAATAATGTTAAAAAATAAAAGAAAAAAGTAATTCAAAAGTAAATTTAGGACTAAATTTATTAATTTCATTTTTTTTCACCAGTCATTTATTCCTTTATTTTTTTTTTCTATGATTACATGAATTTCCCCCGGTTTCACAGACAAGGCTTAAGCCTAGTCCCAGACTAAAATGTAAATCTGAGCTGTAAACTTGCACTGAATGATCTTAATATATATATATAAATATACACTCACCAGTCACTTTATTAGGTACACCTGTTCAATTGCTTGGTAACACAAATTGCTAATCAGCCAATCACATGGCAGCAACTCAATGCATTTAGGCATCTAGATGTGGTGAAGACGACTTGCTGAAGTTCAAACCGAGCATCAGAATGGGGAAAAAAGGGGATTTAAGTGACTTTGAATGTGAAATGGTTGTTGGTGCCAGACGAGCTGGTCTGAGTATTTCAAAAACTGCTGATCTACTGGGATTTTCACGCACAACCATCTCTAGGGTTTACAGAGAATGGTCCGAAAAAGAGAAAATATCCAGTGAGCGGCAGTTGTGTGAACGAAAATGCCTTGTTGATGTCAGAGGTCAGAGGAGAAGGGGCAGACTGGTTAGAGATGATAGAAAGGCAACAGTAACTCAAATAACCACTCGTAACAACCAATGTATGCAGAATACCATCTCTGAACGCACAACACGTCGAACCCTGAAGCAGATGGGCTACAGCAGCAGAAGACCACACCGGGTGCCGCTCCTGTCAGGTAAGAACAGGAAACAGAGGCTACAATTCACACAGGCTCACCAAAATTGGACAATAGAAGATTGGAAAAACGTTTGGTGAGTCTTGATTTCTGCTGCGACATTCAGATGGTAGGGTCAGAATTTGGCATAAAGAACATGAAAGCATGGATCCATCCTGCCTCTCAACGGTTCAGGCTGGTGGTGGTGGTGTAATGGTATGGGGGATATTTTCTTGGCACACTTTGGGCCCCTTAGTACCAACTGAGCATCGTTTAAACACCACAGCCTACCTGAGTATTGTTGCTGACCATATCCATCCCTTTATGACTACAGTGTACCCATCTTCTGATGGCTACTTCCAGCAGGATAATGCACCATGTCACAAAGCTCAGATCATCTCAGACTGGTTTCTTGAACATGACAATGAGTTCACTTTACTCAAATGGCCTCGACAGTCACCAGATCTCAATCCAATAGAGCACCTTTGGGATGTGGTGGAACGGGAGATTCGCATCATGGATGTGCAGCCGACAAATCTGCAGCAACTGCGTGATGCGATCATGTTAATATGGATCAAAATCTCTGAGGAATTTTTCCAACACCTTGTTGAATCTATGCCACGAAGAATTAAGGCAGTTCTGAAGGCAAAAGGGGGTCCAACCCGGTACTAGCAAGGTGTACCTAATAAAGTGGCCAGTGAGTCTATATATTCATTTTGTCTCAAGATGGTCACCAGTAATGTTTTTTTTTTTCTGAGGCGCGTTTATAAAAATTACTTAAATGTCCTAATTGAACTACTGCCTAATCCTGGCTTAACCTAAGCCATGTCTGTGAAACCAGGGCTTTATGTATTTATTTACTTATATACTATGATCAAAATTTGGGCTGGTAACTAAAATGCTTTGCACATGTTTGTTTTTTCTGTATATTTATTAATTTATTTTTCAGTGTTGTCTGTTGGAATTCAAGTCTGAGAATACATGGAATATTCTGCCATTATTTTTTTTATTCATACATCCTTATTTATTTTCCAGCTGTCTAGCGTATTTCCTCCAGCCTGTTTATTATTTCCCACAATCTTCCATCTCCTTTAACACCCTGCATTTGCAGATGCTGGGCGTGTTGTTTGTGTTTGATAAAGGACTGATAAGAAGCTGTTTAGTGCTTGCTTTTTCCAAGTTAAGCCGCTCTGTACTGGCACTAAGCTCAGAAACGCAGTGATTCAGAACACACGTTCTTTTATTACACTCTGAGGACCCGTCAAATCATCTTCAATTATAATAATAGAGCTATTGTGTGTGAACAGAAGAGCTGCCATTTTCCTCCTCTGTCCTCAGCCTTTGCCATTTATTGGCTGTGGCAGCTTTTCATTGTGCACGGCATCAATATGTTGCCAAAGACTTATTTTGATCAGTAATGACATCAACCTTCCCATTACTGCCTAATAAAATTTAAAAGTCATGATTTGGCACCATATGGGTGGTGGAAGCCTGATTGTAAAAGTTCAGGGTTGGTCATTATAATAATTATAGGTGAGATTTCTGACCTGTGAATTGGAAAGCTGAAAAGGTTTTTGTGCCCTTTCAGACATTTGACCTCAGGTCACCCCTCAGAACAGGCATTATTGATTTAAATTTGTTTTGGAGATTCAAAGAAAAACCTTTAAACCTAATCTAAGCTTGCATTTTAGGGCATATCTCATCGCTGCTCCATTGACGCTTCAGACACAAATGATACATCAAATCATACGGCTTGTTGAAGAAAGGTGTGCTATTACTTTCCACCTTTGTGGAGAGGTGTGCTATTACTTTTCTTTTGATAATATAAATGTATATTTTTAATCATATTTTTTAATAATATATTTTTGCTGGCTGTCGGACTGATAAATGACAAGTAGCCAAGTTTTATTGACTTGGATGCTTGTTGGAAATAACATTTGCTGGGGGAAATTTGTTAGAAAAGAGATGGTTGAGTTTTTGTGTCATTCATATCACTGATTTCGATGATGTGCTCTTCTCAGAAATTATTTGGGCGATGAGAGCCCTTGTGACTTAATGGAATCAGTTTCACGTAACGAAAAATAATGTTGAAGTAATCTTCAATTCGCAAGCACAGTCCAAAATGGATTTAGAGATTCAAACAGTGCTCTCGGCTCTAAGAAGAGGCTCTAAACCATGATTAATCCGGCTATATCTAGTCTGAACCACTCGCACCAGCTGACTAACAGTCTAATAGCCAGACCTTTGACTAAACTAGAGTCTGGTACACATTGCGGTTTATTCTGGCCATGAACAGCACACTTAGACAGGAAGAGCCATCTGACTGACATGTAAAGTGGTCAGTCATATAGTTTTTTTTTTTATTTTTTTTTGTTTGAGATGTTGTTTAAAGATGGTTTAGCCTACTATTGAGATATGTATCGTGGCCACATTACCACCTCGGGTGTGCATTAGCTATTTTCTAAGAATTCAACGGCCCGTCTTCAATTATTCCTTTTATTTATTTATTTATTTATATATATATATATATATATATTATATATATCTTGATTAAAAAAATTAACTAAGTAATCGCACATTTTTTCTGAAATTAATCGCGATTTAATCCTAAGATTAAAGTTTTTAAATATACTTTTATATTGGAATAATTTCACATTCAAACTTCAAATTAATGTACAAACAACATAAAGACAGTATATTTTTAATATTTGTTTAATGGCATCTTTTTGATGCCTGAAGAGAGCTCTCTGACCATGACTGAAGGCTCCAGGACAGTTTGGAAAACCATTTCAGAGACATATTCTTAAATGCGACTCATATAAAATATATTACATGCATGCACAGTTTTAAGGCAGCTTTAATCGCCTTTTGGTAACTTCATGACTTAACTGACCACGACATTGCATGCACATAGTTTATTTCGCGCTTTGATATGAAATGATACAGGCAACAGTGCGCAGCGGCACCTTTGTGCCTAATATATAGGCTATTAGTGTTAAAGGAGACCTATTATGCCCCTTTTTGCAAGATGCAAAATAAGTCTCTGATGTCCCCAGAGTGTATATGTGAAGTTTCAGCTCAGAATACCCCACAGATAAATTTTTATAGCTTGTTAAAATTGCCACTTTAAGGGAATGAGCCCAAACGCGCTGATTTGAGTGTGTTGCTTTAAATGCAAATGAGCTGTTGTTCCCGGAGAAGAGGGCGGAGCTTCAAGAGCTCAAGCTCCGGCATTAGCAGTGCTAGCCTTTGCAAATAATCATTCCACTATTAAAGGTGGGGTATGTAATTTTTCAAAAACACTTTAGAAAACTGAGTCGGGCCCGAGTACCAAACCAAACTTGTAGCCAATCAGCAGTAAGGGGCATGTCTACTCGTGATGTGGAGGAGAGAGTGTTCAGTGCACAGGACGGACATTAGCCGAGCGACAGAAAGATAGAGATGGCAGATAAAAAACAAAAGAGGAAAACGTCTGCGGAACAATAAGGCAAGATGCCAGCTCTGAAGAGAACTCAAGGAGTGGAAGGCCTGCGATTGGACGCCGAGATTGCTTTGTTTCTTCTCGATAGGTGAGTAACACCGTGTCTACACCAGACGCGCCGCGACAGCTAAAGTCTGCCTACACTGCGATAAAGTGACTGTTGAAAATCATTTGAAATTTGTGTCAGCACGTCATAAATAGAATGCGGCAGCAGTTTTCTGTCTGAGATTTGTCGCTCCGTGCAGCATCCAGTGTAGACAGCATCACTGATTATAATGACTTCTATAGTATTTTGTTGCGCCACTCGCGTCTGGTGTAGACACGGTGTAACATTGGTTTTGCTTTGTTTCACAGAACTAATCGTTGCCTGGGTTGCGTATGTATATGTGGGGCGGAGCTATCAAAACAGGGGCGAGACCCTTTTGGGGTAGGGGCGTGTTTGTTTTGGTTATTTCAAATATCAACATTGTCTACCAGAAATCACTTACCCCACCTTTAATACAAGCCTGTTATCTTTACAGAAAACATACTGTTTCAAAAGTCAGTCATCTGTTTATACTGTGCATAATAAATTCGCGTTTATGAATTACACAGATGGGGAGCAGCTGGTCTCATGCTATCACAAACTTTATAAGTCCCACTTCTGATTATGAGCTCGAGAACTTCAAGCGATCGACTCACATTGATTTCATATGTAACTTTTAGCTACCACATTCCTATTCACGATCATTCTGATAGCACTTGAAGGCAGCATCAGTGAAAACAGGCAGAGACAATGATAGCTTTAGCAATTAGCCTTACAGAGTGCCAAGAAGCTCTTTCAGAAAGGCAATTTGGAAAACAAGCGCGATACTTACTTCGTCTGGAGCTGACGTTTGCGCACGAAGCATTGGTATGGATTCCTAAACATTTAGCGGACGTTACCGATTTTTTCTGGGATATTTCCTTCGAAAATGAATGACTCCTGTGTTCATTAGTGTAGGGTTGCAACAACTAATCGATAAAATCGATTATTATCGATAATGAAAATCATCGACAACGATTCTCATTATCGATTAGTCGGGTCTGCCCACAGTGCAAGTCCAACTTCAGCCAGTCACGTCAAATTAACGTTACAGCACTGAATAACGCATTTCTGTGGCCAAACTGCATCTAAAAATAGTAGAGGAAACAGAATGAGATGCTGCGGGAGAAGTATGTGATCCAAACTGCACAAAACATGAGAATTCTTTATTTTAAGCTTTAAGTTAAGGCATTAGCATAATGGCTTGCTCCTCTCAGGCACTTTGACAGATGCAAACTGGCATTTCAGATCTGCCTCAATTTTGTTAGTAACGCCCCGACTTCCAACGATCCAATCAATTCTCGAAGGACGAAATCAAGTCCCGCCCTCTCATTTCAGATGCCATTTCACTCGGATATACGTCACAGTAGAGAAAAAAAGACAGTCGCAACTTCCGTTTCATGCTGACTTTAATATTCAGCGCAAAAACATTCATTGTGCTGAAATATCTGTTGTTGAACGTTAAATTAAGGTTTAAAACTCAACATGTAGTGCACGTATTTTATGAGAGTAGAAACTGTAAAGGGATAACTGCGTATAGTTGTCTGAATATAAATATCAGATGCTTCATAGCCGCCTTTTACAGGATAAAGAAATTACAGTAAACGTGTCTGTGATCAAAAAGTTGGTTAACACTGAGTTTGTGTTTTTATTAGTCATTATCTTAATTTTTGATGAAGAGAAGTAAACTATAGGCCTATATACAGTGCTTAAATTTATTAAAACAAATGTATTTAAGGTTTATAACAAATAATGTAAGCTTTGTGCCACTGCTTCTCTAAACTAACAGTATTGGTGTTTACTAAAATCATTTTTTAGCTATCTGTATTGGTTAGTCCTCCAATATGCGTAAGCTCTTTAGTGACAGTGGGCTATTTCTAATGCTATAATATAATTATTTCTGTTATCAATGAAAGAATGAAGATCTAGATCTATGAAAGATCTATGAAAGATTTTTTCAGATACCCAATTACAGTCAAAAAGTAGCTAAACAATGCCAGCAAGAATGCATGCTGTTATGAAAGGCAGGAGGCTATTTTTTTTTTTTATGTGAATAAATATTTAGTTGTTTCAGTTTGTTATTTGCCCAATAAATGACAATAACATTTTTAGATTTAAACAATTCTTTGACAGATTCCTAAAAATATTTGTGTTTTCTCTTTATGACAGGTGGTCTAATAAATTTTTAAGCACTGTATGTTTTCATAGCATTCAGTTGGCACATTTGTTTGAAGGACATTGGGCAGAATGCGGAAGTGTTTTTGTCAATAAAATAAAAGAAGAAGAACATTTAGCTTTTTTAAATCCGATTAATCCGATTAATTGAAAAAATAATTGGCCAACTAATCGATTATCAAAATAATCGTTAGTTGCAGCCCTACATTAGTGCATCCCAAAACACAACACTTGTAATGCCTCTTTGGCGCTGACATTGTATATCTCCAGTCATGGCGGACCGCAGCTTCTCACTCAGGGCTGTGTTTATGCTAATAGAGCAGAGAGCATCACATATGGGTGGGACTTTTTCCCCTCGGTGACGTGAACAGAGGGAGAATCTGAAACAGCTCCTTTGGAGAGACTGTTCATGATTTATTGGTTTTATAAAAAAAAATGAGTTGGTGGATTTTAAACATTAGAGGCTGGCTGTTTTCACACACTGCGGCCACACAACTGTGTTCAAACACCTTTTAAAAGTGATTTTTGCATAATAGGTCCCCTTTAAGATATATATATTAGTGCTGTCAAAATTAGCATGTTAACGCAGGCAGTTAATTTTTCCAGTTTAACGGCATTAAAAATATTTAGCGCAGGGGTGGGGCTAGGGTTAGCCACCCCGCTTCAGTAGAACATCAGTAAACTGCAGTCAGATAAGATGTTGTCAGGCCAATTGTCAGTAAAAACAAAAAAATTTCCTGTCTTGTCAGCCGTTATACTATGTTCATAGCATGTACTCTTTAATTGCACGCACAAATACGGCGGTGCTCGCTGTCGCCTGTATCATTTCACATTAAAGCATGAATGAAACTACGAGCATGCGTGTCAGATCCACGTCACGTTCAGTAGCAGCAGCTCTTAAAGTAATAGCAGCCAAATAACCTAATAACCAGCTGCTGTGATGTCTGTTAATCAAAGAACAAAAGAAAAAAATCAAAAAAAAAAAGAAAAGAAAAAGAGGAAATCAATAACTTTTGTAGCTTTAAGGATTCATCTATATTTAATCTAGAATTTAGTGTTTTGATAACTTTATTCAATTTCTGTGTATTTCCTACTTTCTGAAGGGCACAGGTAGCTAAATATGACATTTATTATAATGGGTGTATGTGAAGATTGTATTAAGTTCACTTAAATTTAAAGTTGTTATTTTTTAAAAGTCAGATAAATGTTAAAATTGATAGCTCTCAATTATACTGTAATGTTGAATGGCTATAGTCAATGGTTAAATATTAGGGAAAAAATAAAATTTCCTAGAGACATCAGTAGTATTGGTATCAGTGATACTCGCCTTCAGTCATAAAAAAGATGCTATTAAGCAAATATTAAAAATATACTGTCTTTGTTGTTTCTAACAGATTACTATCAGATTTGAGCTTTCCAGTTTGTAGAAGTACTTTCCAGTTCAGTTTTGTACACAACTGGTCAGCGGATGGACTGTGAGACTAGCTGACTCATGACTGCATGCTGGACATATACATGGTGGAGCTAAGATGGAATGCACACACCTAAAACATTTCACAGCATCCTCCGCAGCTTTGCGCGATGAGAAAGCCATTGTGGAATTAGAAGGATATCCGAAAGGTCAGGAGAAACTGGGGGCCAGATATGGATATAGGGGTGAGAATCAAATCGATCCTGGGGTGCATTACTCACCGTATGACCTTTACTTTAATTTTGCCAAGAGTTGTGCAGTTTTGCATAAGTTAAGATGCCTGTATTCTTCAGGCGCCCCAGTAGTGTTTAATTGACATTCCTAAATAGTTTGCTTAATTGCGTTTTCTCTAATTTCACTCCTGAAGCAGTGATTTAAATTTAAATTGGACATGGTAATCACATCAATTAAAAACGAACCTAAAATCATGCATGGCCTTGAAAAAGAAATGGTATCAAATAAATTTGAACGCTTCTTCAAAGAATAAAGGTTCCTTCAGTTCACTGTGCACTTTATTTTTAATGCTTTTGGGTCCATTCAGGCTAACATGTCCGCTTCAGAGCCCACCGCCAACAGTAATAAAATGCCTCCACAAGTTCAACCTTCAGCCTCCCTCTATTGTTATGGAAAAAGCAGCCAATCATGCCGAGCAAAAGCTGTAGTCAGGTCTCCGCAGGTTAGAGCACTTATTTTCTCAGTGCTGTTTATGAAAATGATTTCAGCTGTGCTCGACGAGGGCAGACGGGGCAGGAAATTAGTGTTGAGAGGCTGTAGGATTTGCTGTATTGTAGTGATTAGGTAATGAAGTCGGCCCTCTTGCCGTATAGACGGGCTGTCTGAGTCGCCTGAAGGCCATAACCGGTATTTATGAGTTGTTATGATAAAATAAGATCCGTTTTATGGATGGCTGATTGTGTAATGCAGCACAGTGGTCTGTAATTTTTGTGCTTGTGTCATGCAGAAGTCCTGCGCCCCTTGGGCCGAATGTATAATCCACCTCATAATTGCAATCATAATGTAACAGCACTTTAATGAGGATAATGTTGTAGAATATTAGTCTGGTTTTAAATTGAATAATAGGTTACACTTTACAATAAGGTTCAATTTGTTAACATTAGTAAATGCATTAGATAAAGTGAACTACCAGTGAACATTTTGTACTTTTTTTATTGATCTAAATTAATTTAAAAATGATTACTTAAGTATTAATGATTGTTAGTTCATGTTAGCTTCTGCATTATCTAATGTTATCGTATTGAACCTTATTACTGATAAAGTGTAAAATAGTGCCTAAACTATTAATAATCATGTACTTTTTGAGAATTTAAAGGGATGGTTCAGCCAAAAATGAAAATTCTGTCATTAATTACTCACCCTCATGTCGGTCCAAACCCGTAAGACCTTTGTTCATTCTCAGAACACAAATTAAGATATTTTTGATGAAATCTGAGTGCTTACTGACCCTGCATATACAGCAATGCAGCTGACACGTTCAAAGCCCAGAAAACGTCATTAGGGATGTAACGATTAACTGCGAGCCGGTTGAAAATCAATTCAAATATGTGACGATTCAAATCGGTTGAAATGCTATACAAATCGCGATTCAATTAGGGGTAGGAGTTTATATGAATGTATGTCTGAGAGGAACTTACTGTCTTTAGAAAAGTTTAGATGGTATTCTTTTCTTTTCATCTTGCCTCTGTATAATGCATATTAAAGTTCATAAGTGCAGCACTGCTTTTTTACAGCAGAAACCAAGGAAACGCTTTAAGCGCCACCTGCTGGCAGAAAGTGAATCTGCATCTCATTCAGCTCGTCTGCTGTTTCTGTTTCATGCAGATATTTTTTATGTATAGTTTCACAAAACTGAAATCAAACCATTCTGTTTTTGCTTCAAGGGGTGGTTGATTGTTTTTTTTCTAGGCTTGATTGTGTTTATGGGGTGCAGTCAAACGTGTTCATGTTTCGTTTTTTAAAAAACGCATTATTTTTCACATAATTTACCTTTATTCTACACCGCTCTGTCCTTTCTCTGATAAAAGGCCCGATTATTTCCTGGTTTTAAAAAGCCCCTCCCTCAGAAATACGCAATGGACTCAGATTGGTCAACTGGCTCAGTGTGTTGTGATTGGCTAAACCACCTCTAGAGCGCGTCTAAACATCCCGCCCCTCAGCTCAGCGGCATGTGCTCCGGTTGTATTGTAAACAATGGCGTCGTCTATATTGCTTATCAATGTGAGCCCGATTGAGACGCAGAGGATATTAGTGAAGAGGATCGTGCAGAACCTGTGCAAGCACGGCTCTTAATGTTTATTTGTTTGTTTGTTGGTTCATACTTTTAGATACACTGTTATTTGTAAGTGCTACTTCTGTTAGCTTTTAATATACTGTTTTTTCCTGATCAAAGCTTTAATACAGCACAGCAACTGCAGGCGCGTCCATGTATAACGCTTCTCATTGCTGTGTGAAAATAAGTGTATAATTGGAACAGTTTGTTGGAGCTGATCTGACGATCTGAATGAGAGAGAGAGAGATGCAGAGCGTGTGCAGAGCAGGAGACGCGAGTAACATGATTAAAGGGGTCATATGATGCGATTTCAAGTTTTGCTTTCTCTTTGGAGTGTTACAAGCTGTTTGTGCATAGATAAGATCCCTGAAGTTGCAAAGACTAAAATCTCAGAACCAAAGAGATATTATTTATAAAAGTTAAGACTTGACCACGCCCCCCTAAAACGGCTCATTCAAACACGCCCCCACATGTCTAAATGTTCTCCTCCAATAACTTTTGTGTCTGAAAGCGAAACTCCTAGAAATGCATTTTCAATAAGGTCAGGCGCAAAAATCACTGTGTCCATGCCTTTTCAGCGCTAATTTGTCACTGCGCGTCTTTAGTAAAACCTGACAGTACTATTTTAATGCCAAAAGATGGTTTGTGCTGGCCAAGCTGTTAGTAAAACTGGCCCTACATCTACAAAATGATGAATAAAGAATGTGCATCGTGTTTTTGCTCTTTTCTGTTTTTATTCAACTTATGAAGGTGGTGTAAACCGAATCATTAGATGTTCTATGTAATTATACAATAATATAATATTTTGTGTATGTAACTCATATTTTATTTTACATTACAAAAAATTAATCATTTCATTAATTTCAACAAATTTACCATCAATACAGACGCTGCATATCTAGTCCATTGCATCCGACACGTTTTTTTCACTGACATGCCCCCAACTCGGAAACTCGGGGCTTAAAGAAAATTTTGAGTTTCCCACTCATAACAACGACTTTGTGGTGGCGATCATGTGCGTTCAACTCGTAAATACGATCTGTCCGACATGACTTGAATGCACCATGTGGTTGATTTATCAACGTGGTTGATTTATCATCACGTCTGAGTTTTGTACCTCACATATTGACCAGTCCCTCTGCTTTTGACTTTTTCATCATTGACTTACAGGGTGTCTTGAGGAATCAACCAGGCTTTTCGTTTAAACACATTCCTAACACAAACACGCAACACAATAGACAAGAGTCCCGATATGTTTGTTTTGTTCCTAGTTATTTGCCCTTTAGCCAGGGCAGAATCATTTCTCTACACATTCAGCCTGAGGTTGTCGTGATCTGCTGTTTTTTTTTGTTCCTTTGCTCCTCCACATTCTCCCTCTCCCTCTCCATCTCACATTTGTTTCTTACTCTTTTTCCCCATGTGTTTGTGGTTCTCAATTGGATTACTGTTTGACAGCGTTGCAAACAGAATAGCTGCAGGCGCCGACTTTGAAGCCTGTCAGAGCCATAAGTATATGTTTTTGGCCCTCTTTCTTTCTCTCAATCCCATTCTACATTTCCTTCTGATGTTCATTTGCACCATTGCTGCGATTTTTTTTTCCTTTAAAACTAATGAAAAACTCCCTATACCCACTACTTTTCTGCCTTTTTCTTTTTGGCTCTAATTTCATACTTTACTTCATCAGTTTCTTTGCATTCAAAAGATGCTCCAGACAAACTCAATATGCAACGTGATCTCATGATAATTCGTATGTATTTTATGTAAAATATGGTTCTACAAAACATATGTTTACTTATACATTTACTTCAGCATTTAAACATAAAAATGCAGACATATTTTCAGCATTTAAAAGTACAATATTGATGTATTGACGACGCCTAAAATGCAAATCCTTAAATCCTTAAAATGAATAACATTTCTGCAATCGTTTAACCATTAAATATCATGTAATATTTACTTTGTTTGCCGTGAGACACAAAAGGCGTTTTTCCGACATGCTGTGACTGACAATAGAACCATAAAATACACCAAAAACGCAACATAATTACAAAAGGAATCAATTTTATTCGTGCGGTGTAATCCAAATTTTCAGAATCCATATGACTGCGAGGAACAGAACCAAGCTCAAGCCTTTATTTTGCAATCTTCATCTCTGTCCTTTAAGCATCAATTCCCACGCTTATGCGCTCTTTAAAAAATTGCCACTTCAAGAGGCTTTACAGCAGGTTTTATGACGTGTCTGTCATGTTTTTTCTTTATTCTGTACAGAAATAATAGTTATGGTTAGGTTAGAGGTAGGAGTTATATCCTATATTGTTAATAAAATGGTCATTTCCCAGCATATTTTGGTCAATTATGTTTTATATCTTTTTATATTCACTATAAAATGGGTAGGTTTAGGTTTAGGGGTAGGTTAAGGGGCCTAAAATTGCTTACCAATACATGCTTTGATATAAAAAAAAATGCTTTGATACAAATATCTTAATGATATCATATAAGATAATGAGAAGATTTGTAAATATTTTACATTTTTTAGCAATTTTTTTATTTTGAGAAATTTTTATGTTTTAAGCGTTGAAATACATTCAGATTGTACATTTCTGCTTTAATAACTTGTAATATTGCACGTTTTGTAGACGTTATGTACTAATACCTATGTATAAATAATGAGGCCAGGCTGCAATATACTGTAGGTCTGATTTTGGGGTTTGACTAGAGAGGATCCAATTATAGAGTTGACTCTGACTGGTCGTATGTCCAGACATGATCCTGTTCTGCTCATTACTTCCAGTCCCTTATTTCTCTGCTTTTTCTCATCGAAACTTTCCAGAGTGGTATTGTGTCTTGCCAAACTGTTTGTCATTAGGTCCCTTTCCGTTGCCAATGGAAACTTGCATCGTACGTCTTCGAAACTGCATCAACGGTGCACAAAATATCTCTTCCTCAGGTTTGAGGTGATTCCCCATCAGATTTTTTCTCATAGAACGATTGAGGCTGGAAAAGAAGCACAGATTTTCATTCAGATGTGAATAATCGTACTGCCAGGAGCGAGTCCGAGGGCAGAGCTTGAGTTCACACGAAACCCGATAAGAGGGAACGCTTGAGCGAATTTGTGAAAAGGGACAAACACAATAGAGATATAAATGGAGCAGGTTTTTCGCTAGTGGGAGATGTGACTCAACATTTGTATTCATATAAATACACATGTAAGGGTATTGCTTATTGTTCAAGAGATCAAACAAAAGAGCACGAATCACTGCAGCTCGTGATGAGCGACTCTCATTTCTCAAGCTCTGGAGCTATGAGCCATCCTATAGTTGTTGACTGAGTCACTCCATCTAGATTTCAAAAAAGGGGGTGAGAAAGCAAGAGAGAAGAAGATTTAAATGTTTTTAATGTTTCATGCCGCCCAGTGTGAATAACAGTTATGTTTTATTCATGAGGAAGCGTATAATATGGTCTGCCGCACTCTTTTCCAGACCTTATGAGACGGCTTTATAAACAATCTTTAACTTTTGACCATTGAAGGCTCTGGTATATCAGTAGTGAATCGCGGCCCCCAGGCTTAGTTTGGTTGGCTTAGTATTTGTTCAAATCTGATATCAAACAAACCGTTTCACCTCGCCACGAGAGGTACATTTGTGTTTTAGCATGGGAGAGTGTTGTGTTAGTCATCCATATCCCGTGTTACAGATCAAGACCGTTACATAAGCTCATTTTTAAAGTCTAGTGAGCTGCCTTGCTGTCTACTGCGTGTATAGATGAAGGAACCCGTAAATGGTTGATTTGGAACGTTCCATTTAGGCAGCAAATTAAACTTAAATAGGACATAAATCAACATACTAGACTGATTTCTGAAGGATCATGTGACACTGAAGACTGGAGTAATGACTGCTGGAAAATTCAGCTTTGCATCACAGGAATAAATTATATTTTAAAATATATTAAAATGGAAAACAGTTATTTTAAATTGTATTATTATTATTATTATTATTATTATTATTATTATTATTATTATTATTATTATTATTATTTATTTTATTTTTTTACAATTTTACTGTTTCTTGTATTTTTGATCAAATATAGTGCCCTCCACTAATATTAGCACACTTGGTAAATATGAGCAAAGGTGGCTGTGAAAATAAATCTGCATCGTTTATTTTTTTGATCTTTCATTCAAAAAATTCACTAAAAATTCTAACCATTCATTGAACTAAAACAATTGAAAGTGAGGAGAAAATCTCATGATGAAATAAATGTTTTTCTCCAATGCATGCACTCTAAAAAAACACCGGGTTAAAAACAACCCAATTTGGGTTGTTTTTAACCTAAGGGCTTGGTAAATATAGGACAGAATGCATTTGGGGTTAATTTTACCCAGCAAATTGGGTTGTTCATTTAACCCATTATAATGGGTTGATTTAACACAGCTAATGGGTTGGTTCATTTTTATTTTAATTCTAGCTTATTTTTTTACTTTATACATGTAATAATGTTTACAGATTAACTTAAATCCTCTAAACATTTGTGAAATACTCCACAACCACTGGTTTGCATGATAACTTCCTTTATTTTCCTTTATTTCTCATTTACAACATTAGGTGCGTTTACATGGAGCATTGTAATCGGTTTAAAAGTCCAATCCGAATGAAAATGCTCCATATAAACACCTCAATCGGAATAAAAATGCCCAAACCGAATGAAATTGTAATCGGTTTGAGAGGGGTGGGATAAACCTTTCTATAAACCGAACAAAATTAAAATTCTGCCATGTAAACGCGTTAAACGGATTACTTTGCGTCAACGTCATCACGTCGTCAGAATGTGAACGTGATCTCAGCAACGCAGTATTCTGTGATTTGGGGACACCGACACTATAGTAGAGACTGGGTAATAGTGGAGGTATACAGTTAAAATTTCAATTATACTGTTAAAAACACATTAGAATGGAGAACGCTTGCTGTGTTATGAACTGCCATATCTTCTCTCATGACCGGAGAGGAAAACGGATCTGAAATGAAGCGCGATTTTCTGCTTTTCAGCTTAGAAACAACACAATGATGATAGTGAAAGTATAGCTCAATGAAAATAAACAACTTGACCAAAATTTGCCTTTGTCATTTGTATTTATGTTTTTTACAGATTCATAATTTCCTATCTGCTTGAATTTATAAGTGCTCACGCCAAGAATATTATACGAAAACACGTTTGGAAATGTTATGTGTGATAAAGCTCGTTGCGATCACTCTCTGTGTTCATAAAGCAACACTCCTTTGATTTATTGTTCAGCAACTCTTGGTAAGAAATCGTGTATTTGTTCCATTTAAGTAGGCTACAGTAAAACTTTTTAGTATCAGAATACAATTCATTTCAGAGCGGCATAACAGAAGGTTGTACTGTTATTTTTTCCTTTAATGCTTTAACATTAAGACATTAGGGCGGTATGATGATATGCGTTGATCAGCTGGCTGAGATCAAGCTATATTGGTTGTGTGTGTGGTACAGAAGACGGTCGTATGATTTCTATGATCGTGTTCTCGCCATATGACTGAGCGCTCGAATGAACGCAAGGGATTCAAATATTAGTCCTTTATTCTAAGCAAGTGCAAGCAGCTATTAAAAATATTTACGCAAATTTGGGCGTTTTTTCCTCTGGTGATTTGTATTTGTTGTTAGGCTACTTATACTTATACTTAGCGTGTCCCAAAACTGAAAGCACAGGCACCATATCGGATTAGATTACGTCTCATGTAAACAGTTCACCAAATCTTTCAATCGGAATGATTTTAATCGGAATGACAAAAAAGTGTACATGTAAACGTGGCTAGTGTTTGTATAGTTTTTATGTAGGCTATACATATTGCTTATTTAAACTTGTTTAACAAACATTAGAAGTAAAAATGAAACATTAAACAGAAGTAATTCACGTGTAATCGACCACTCTCTGTTTTTCTGTTTCCACCGTAGCGGCGCTGGTTCTCATGCCCGAGCTGGAGTCGTGTTCGGTGGGGAACTGCTCACGTTTAAGACCGCCGCCCTGCGTTTCCCTTTTAGCCGAAATATACTGCGACTGCCACCATAACCTGCCCACAAACAAACAGCAAACAGCTCTGAGGACATATTCTGACCCAGGATCTGAGTAATACAAAAACTACCCAAACATTGGGTTATGTCATGTCTGACCCAGGATCTGGGTAACACTAAAAAACTACCCAAACATTGGGTTGTTACATTTGACCCATGGGCTAGGTAACACAAAAACTACCCAAACACTGAAAAAATAACCCCAAAAAATGACCAAAAAAAAAAAAAAATCAACCCAACATTTGGGGTAAAAAAAAAAAAAAATAACCCAGGAGTGTGTTGGCCACAATTATTGGCACCCCTAGAAATTCTTATGAGTAAAATATCTCTGAAGTATATTCTCATTCATATTTAAATTTTTTAGCACACCAGGGTGACTAGGAGCATGAAATTGTCCAGCCATGACTTCCTGTTCAACAGGATTATAAATTTAAAGAAAACATCTTTATATTAAAAAAAGAAAAAAAAAAATATATATATATATATTATATTATATTATATTATATTATATTATATTAATCATCCATCACAAGGAGTAAAACCAAAGAATATAGTTCTGATGTGCAGAACAAGATTGTTGAGCTTCACAAAATAGAAAGTGGCTGTAAGAAAAGAGATGAAGCATTGAAAATCCCCATTTCCACCAGCAGGACAATAATTAAAAGAGTTACAATCAACTAAAGATGTTACAAATCTGCCTGGAAGAGGACTATATCGTCTATATCGTCCTAATGCATGGTGAGGAGGAGAGTTTCAGTGGCCAAAGACTCTCCAAGGACCACAGCTGGAGAATTGCAGAGATTAGTTGAGTCTTGGAGTCAGAAAGCCTAAAAAAAAAAAAAAAAATCAAACCCCTACATCACCACATGTTGTTTGGGAGGGTTTCAAGGAAAATTCTCCTCACTCATCCAAAAACAAACTCCAGCAAATTCAGTTATCAGACACGATTGGAACTTCCAATGGCACTGGCTTCTATGGTCAGATGAAACTAAAAAAAGAGCTTTTTGGCAGCAAACCCACCTAAAGGGTTATACAAACAGGGATTAAAAAACATCCCATGTCCACGGTTAAATATACTGCTGGATCTTTAATGTTGTGGGCCTGTTTTTCTGCCGGAGGTCCTGAACATCTTGTTCAGATGCATGGCATCATGGATCTGCCTCTGTTAGAAATCTTATAGTGGGCCATAGGGATCTTCCATCAGGACAATAATAAACACACACACACACACACACGCACACAAAACCAACACAAAAATGGGTCACTGAGCACAAAATGAAGCTTTTGCCATGGCCGTCCCAGTCCTCTGACCTGAACCCTATAGAAAATGAGTGGAGTGAACTGAAGAGAAGAAGCACCATCGGACTGTGAATCTGAAGGATCTGGAGTGATTCTGTATGAAGGAATGGTCTCTGATCTCTTGTCAGGTTTTCTCCAAACTCTTCAGGCATTATAGGAGAAAACTTGGGAAAAGGACGTTGAAATAATTGGGTGCCGATAATTGGGGCCAACATGAACTAGAGAAAACATTTATTTCACAATGAGATTTCTCCCCACTTTCAGTTGTTTTGCTTCAATGATAGATTAGAATTTTGTGAATTTTTTTGAAAGATCAAAAGGTTAAACAATGCAGATTTATTTTCACAGCCGCCTTTGCTCATATTTACCAAGGGAACCAATATTAGTGGAGGGCACTATAACTGTACGAAAATATGGAAGACCAAATATGCAAAAGTTAAAAATAAATACATTAATACATACATACAATACAGATTAATAAATAAACAGGAAAATAAATAAACAAATAAATAAACAAATATAGTTAATGATATTCCATGTTGCACACAGAAAAGTAAAAATGAATAAATAAATAAATCTAGAAATAAATACATGTAGGAATAAATAAATGCTAAAAAATAGATAAATTAATTAATTAAATATAAAAAAAATACATGAAATAAGTAAATAAAAGTAAGTAAATAAATAAGTAAATAAATCTATCTATCTGTCTGTCTATCTATCTATCTATCTATCTATCTATCTATCTATCTATCTATCTATCTATTTATCCATCTATCTATCTTTAATTTCTGCAGGTTTGGTCCTCCATACTAAAGGACTTTTAAGTCCTCTTGCTTCATTATAACAGCAAGAATGATATCCATTAAATTCAGTTATTTAAAAGATCTGTTTAAAAAATCAGCCCTAAAAATTAGGGGTGGGACAATAAATCGATATGGCGATATATCGTGATCCTTCTCCATGCGATACGATAATCGATATCTGGCGCCAAATATCGATATTTTAATTAATACAATAAGGTGCTCTAAATACATTTTCCTGCTCCCAGCGTCTAAAAATGCGTGGAAATCGCGGCCGCGCCATTACCACATTCTCTCCAAGAGCGCTCTGAGCAACTATGAAGCGCGTTCTCTGTGAAGATGGGGAAGCACGAGGAACCGAATGATAAACAGATTTTCAGACACTGTATTAGCTCTACTGCTATATATACACGTTTATGGAGATGAAAACTAAAAAACTGCCCCGGAACAGTTATCAGCGTGGACCATAGGCACCGATCTCGTTATTATTGCAGAGCGCATATTCAGTCATGAGTAGCCGAACCTCTCCGCTCGGATCGCAGGTGGATTTCCCTCACTATATGAGAGAGAGAGAGCGCCACCGGTGCGTCCAGTTTTATGTGAACAAAACTGGATGCTCTCCCTCTCTCTCAGATATTACAAGTGCGCGTTATGCAGTGTGAACAGTGGGCACAGACCAGCAGAAACATAAATCTGCACCTATGGCATGGAGAACGAGACAAAACACTGTCAGAGCCGTAATGCGGCGCAGAAGTGTGCAGTGTGTGTGTGTGTGTGCTTGCCGCGCGTCTACATTTGAAATAACCAACCTGAGCGCGCAAAAGACGCGATGTGATTGTGAACGGCTATTTTTCAGCGCGGGGCTCCGTTTTTATGATGAGAGGAGTAGAAAGGTTGAGAAAGCACTCCAGGTAAATTTTGAAATGTACCAGGTTTGTTTGTTTGTTTATATATATATATATATATATATTACATGGAGAGAGAGAGAGAGAGGCTATATAAGTTAAGCAGTTAAATGTGTTTGTTTACACACAGAGAAAAAGAAAAGTGTAACCTTTTAATAAGTCCAAGAATAAAATTATTAATTTACTCAACATGTTCAAATTGATTTACAGAACTTTTTTTGCTGTTTTCTAACAGTTTGGACTTGAATAAAGAAAGAAAACTTGCACTTAACCTTTTAACAGGCATTTTGTTTAGACAGATATCGCGATATATCATTATAGGATTTTCTAGAAATATATCGATTATCACAGAATCGCTGTATAATGATATTATCGTTATCGTGAGCCATGTATCGTGATAATATCGTATCGTGAGGTACCCTGCGATTCCCACCCCTACTAAAAATGTCCATGATGCTTTCTATGTAGATAACACTCTAGGTTTTGGAACAAAGCAATAATGTGAGAATAAACATAAGGTGTTCGAAACACACCTACCAATAAATGTTAGTATAACACCTGTTAAATCACCTCTCAAAAATGAAAATGTTTGTCATCGCTAAACCTTTTCTGTTAATTAATCATCACCCTCCAGATTTATGTCTCTTACACGCTCCTAATCTCTCCCTCCTTGTGTTTATCGTAGACACGCCGCCCCTATGAAGTCAAATACGCCAATATAATCTCCCAGTCTTCCTTCATAACCTGCTCCTACTGTTAGCATGGCAGCTTGACCGTGATTCCTGCGCTAATCTACAATCTTTCTTACGACGTTCTCCCTCATTCTTCTGCCAGGATTAATTCCTCATATTAGCTTTAATTACACAAATGGCTCTGTATCTTATTAATCTCTTCATTGCAGACGGAGCACAGCTCTGCACACTGTTGGTTATAAATAATTGAATGAGATTTTAAACCACCAATTAAGTCAAGCAGCAGGGAGAAAGGAAATCCCTTGGTGGCCGATTCATTAGTAATAATGTTTGACATTTTCACCACCACAAAATGGAGGCATTGGACACCATTGTGCAGTTGCAACTGTCTGTAGAGGCGTATATTATATAAGCGCTCGCAGTCTACTGTACAAATAATACAGATGATACAGATTGGACAGCTGCGTATGAGGGGGTAAGGAAATAAAACTGTCTGAAACATTGAGTTTGTTGTCTGGATTTAATGCATTTAAAGTAGCACTCGGTCCTTTTTAGGTTTCGCCTGTTAGTCAACATGAATTTAGCATTTATTTCCCCTGCAAAAAAATAAAATTTATTGGGTATCATTGTAACTTATGCTGAAGCTAGGGGACTTGAAAGGCCTTGGGTTTCTTATTGTTTTAATAAAACAGTTACATGTTTTAATATTATAAACATATTTATTTAAATATTTAAGTAAAATATAAAAAAGTATAAATAGTAAAATTAATTTAAAAAAGGATTGTCTTATGCAGATTTTTCATGCCCATAAAGAATTCATAATAAAAAATTAATCACTTTTGAAATAGCTAAATAAATAGCCATATATAAAATGGTTTATTTAATTCACCTTTTAAAATGTTATTAATGTAACAATAAATAGTAAATCACTCACCAAACTGACAATCAAAAAATGAATTGATTTTTTTAACTCATTTAGTAAATGGATAAATACAAGCATTTGCCAAAAAAGAAAAGAATTTGGGATATATGCTTTATTTGTTTTTGTTTTTAAATTAATATTAATATTTAATTATTTTATTTTATAAATGTAAGTATCATTATGGTGTGTATTTCTTTTTTTTTACCTTTAACTACATTTCAAACATGAATTAAATAGATTATTTATTTTAATATTTACTATTACATTTATCTAGGGTGGTGTTTTAGTGCCACATTAAAAAAAAAAAAAAAATCGAAGATTATAAATTCAAATTCAATAAATTCAAAATATTTTGAGAATAGTCTAAATATTTTGAGAATAAGTTCAAAATATTTCGACTTTATTTTTTAAATATTTAGACTTTATTCTTGTGATTTTGACTTTCTCAAAACATTTTGACTTTCTCATAATTTTGATTTCATTCTTGAAATATTTTGATTTTATTCTTGAAACATTTCAACTTTATTCTCGTAGTTTCAACTTTATTCTCAAAATAATTCGACTTTATTCTCGTATTGCTATGACTATTCTCATAATTTTGACTTTTTTCTGAAAACATTACGACTTTAATCTCATAATTTTAGATTTATTTTATTTTTTAATGTGCACTAAAACGCCGTCATATTTAGCTGATTAGAAAATCTGCTATTTATTTGTCAATTTTACGTAGTTAAATTATTTACATTTTTGAATTAATATTTGAATTAATAATTTCATTAATTTTCTGCTGATTTCTCAATATGGTGCCTCACATTAAACGAAGATTGTGACTGACATCATAACTTAATATATTGTGTATTTTATCACAACTGGAACTCTGTATTGACCAATCATAATCCAGAACCAGAACTTTCCGCATTTCTAGAGAATCAACACTGAAACGTATGTAAAATAATATGCAGTGCCCATAATATGTAGGAAACTAGTACAGTACATACTGTCTGTTTCTCTTTGATTGCGTTTATAAAAAATTAAATGAGAACTGTAACTGGACTCTCATCACGATGGCATATCAGAATAATTTTCCTGAATTCAGTTTTTGACCACTTCAGAGAAAACAAGCATGACCGCCTGTCTGTCACTTCACCTTCATGTCCTTTTTGAGGCAGGAGGAAACTATTCATTTTCTCTACGGGAAAGTAAGCCACTTATTCACTGACTCATTCAAGTACTAAGAAGCACTGCAAGATATCCAGTATCATTTTTTTTTTGCCACCGTTTGAATGGGCTTTTAATGGAACCAAATAACTGTTCATGAACAAACAAGTAGGTACGTTTTGAATTTCCAAGAAGGAATTTCAAGACTTTTCTCTGTATTGTATGTACCAAGTTGAGTTGTATAATCTTTGTATTGCATGTATCCCATTTGTATTTCTGTTTCACTTACGTCGAATGGAGCTTTTATGTTTAAAATCGTGTTTTAAAATGAACACATTCCTCAAATCTGAAAGAAAAATAAAATCTTTGTAGTCTCTACAGGTGTCCAAGTAAAAGCAATTTGAGTGGAGTTTCCCTCTATGAGAACTGCCTCCTGTTGCGCTCCGATCTTTGTCGTCTTACCCGATCACGGCGGTTTCAACACAGATATATTCCCCCGCCTCCTTGAGACGAGGCAGCTGAAGTGTCTTTGTTCTGCTCCATTACTCGCGGTTAGGAGCTGCGATTCGTCTCCATCTGCCGCTTCTGTCGCACCTCACCAGCTTCGGTTTCCCCCAGACACGGTCACCGAATATAAAAAAATGAAATTACTGAAAAGTGGTGAAGTCTTTTCATGGTCTTCTGTGCAGATTTGCCACTCTCTGTGGGGCATTTCCTCTCTCTTATGAATCATTGTGTTTTCTAAAACTGCGCTGCTCCGCCGCTTTGAGGATTTAATTGAATTTTGGCTTGTTACTTCAATTCGTTCCTTGTGTATCCTTGGTTTGTAATGATGAATGGATGGAAGCACTTATTGAGAGAGAGAGACCCCATTTGTGAAGTAATTCTGTCCTTAAAAAGACTCCAAATTTGTGCAAAACAAGTACAGTGAGCTGTATTAAAGGTGTTGTAAATGATGTTAGCCATCCAGGAACCTCCACCAAACTTGGACATGACCCGTCTTTACAAAACCCTTCATACAAACATACTGTTGAGATTGTGACAATGAGAGTGTCTACGATAAAGAAAAGAAAAAAAAATCTAGTGTAGAAGGCATGTGTCAAGTTTTTAGAAATGTGTTCATATTAGTTTCATATGGCTTGAAAGGTTTATTTTTTTTTTAATTTATTTATTTTACCATTTTAGACTTTAAATTTGAAAGGTTAATAAAATGTCATGTGGTGTAACCATTCAATAAAAAGTAAAAAAATAAAAATAAAAAAAAATTCTTACACCTTGACTACAATGTTACTCATCTTAATATTTTCAAAAACGTTTTTAAAAATCTTTTTTTAAGATAAAATTATTTATTATTATTATTATTTTTCTTTTCAGAATTATCATAAATTTTAATAGACTTATTGACCTTAACATATTGACCAGTCATCACTCTTTTTCTTTATGATAACAGGACAGTTGCATAACCCTGACATTTTAATTTTTTTTTTTTATTTTATGCTTCAGAGATATTAAAAATATCAAGAACCTTATCAATCCATCCATCAATCCATTCAAAATTATTATCATAAATTTTAAGAGACTTATTGATCTTGACATATTGTCCAGTCATTACTAAGAAATAATAATAAAAATAATAATAAAAAAGTAAAACTACTCAAATTGAAGGTTTTCTTTAAATAAATAAAAAAAATCAGTTTTTAATGTTTTTTTTTTAATCTTTCTTTTACTTTATGATAACAGGACAGTTGTATAACCCTTTTCATGAATCAAAAAAATAAATAAAATAAAATAAAAAATAAAAAAATACCCGATACCAAAGATGCACTGCATTGCTTTTATTCTTTTCATTTTCATTGCTTATTTTTTGGTCACCACTTGAATGGGAATTTTAATGGAACCAGGCAACTATTAAATACTCGAGGAAATTTCAAGCCTTTTCTTTGATGTCTTTCTTGTATTTACCAAGTATCCAACTATCAATTCAGAAATTAAGAATACTTCCTTCATATAAAAGATGTTCAAGTGCATTCATTTTATGTATAAACTGAACTTCTAATGTGATGAGTAAAAAAATAAAAAATAAAAAAAATAAAACTTCATCATAGTGTACCGATGGATTGACCCTGTCACCGTTTCTTCCATCAGGGCTTCTTGAAGAGCGAGCGAGTGGCGCGCATGGTACAGAGCGGAGGCTGTTCTGCCAGTGACTTCCGTGAGATCTTCAAGAAGAACATCGAGCGTCGTGTGCGCAGCCTGCCCGAGATCGATGGCCTGAGCAAAGAGACTGTCCTCAGTTCCTGGATCACTAAATACGATGCCATCTACAAAGGAGAAGAGGACCAGCGGCGGCCGCAGGGACGCATGCCCTTCAGCGCTGTATCCGAACTCATCCTCAGCAAAGAACAGCTGTATGAGATGTTCCAGCAGATCCTGGGAATCAAGAAGTTTGAACATCAGCTGCTCTACAATTCCCTGCAGGTCAGTGCTAGCAAAGTTTTAAGGTTTATTTTCAAAGTAACTGATGCTATAATGTTGGGCTGCATGAGTAATCAAAATAAAACTGAAGGCTGTATCCGAAATCGTATTCTTACCTACTATATAGTAGGCGAAAAACAGTATGTGACAAAAGAATTATGTCCGAATTCATAGTACTCATAAAAGAGTAGGCGAAAAGTACCTGGATGACTTACTACTTCCGGCAAGATTCTGAAGTGCGCATACGATGAACACTTTACTATCCCATGAGGCCACGGGAGAAGATTTATGAATGGCAGTGACGCAATGCCGGTCACGTGACGACAAAATGGCGAATGTAGTTCGTCCAGATTACATTCATACTACACATACACATACTATATAGAACGTACTCTTTGTGGTCGCAAAGTAATTACTTATTTAAAAAAAAATACCTACACACAGCCAAAATCACAATATGGCACAGTGTGTTTTTTTCCCCCATTAAATAAATATGCACGTATGCACTGCGTGTTTCAGAGTGTAGCATGGCACTGTGTTTTTACACATGAGCAGCTCATTATCCACCAGTTTTCAGCATCTCAGGGTGGCTCAGTTCACAACAAATACTGTTCCACAATCTCCATCTCTGTATCTTTGTTCTCTGTTTGAGTCGCTTTAACATGCATTTAGGAGCGCAAAATGCACCAACCATTTCCCATACTTGTAATGAGAAGCGCTTATTAACAGAAGAATGAGAAGCTTTAAGGTTTCCTTGTGATTTTACACCAGAAAAAAGCTTGACATTTACAAATAAAGAGAGACATAAATATTAGTATTGTAATTGTACAGTTGCAATGTGGATTATTATTATTATGTAATTTTCTTAAAGACTAGATATTTTATTTAACAGTGAAATATTTCAATAGTAACATTTCTTTTTTTTTATAAATTTTTTAATAATTTATTTAATAATAATAATAATAATAATAATAGTTATAATAATAAATATTATTATTATTATTATTATTATTATTATTATTATTATTAATAGCCGTATTTATATCATCACAGAATTTTGGCCAAATTGTGCAGCCTTACAAATAAGTGGAGCAAACCTGGTTTTTCATTATTAAATGTTAAAAGTCATTATTTAAAATTTATATTCATTTATTTATTTATTAGAAATATTGCAATTGGATTTTTTTTTACTTAGTATAATGGAAGGGATGGTTCATTTGGACCACCTCTATATTTATATTTATTTTCTAGAGGATGTTTGTTTTTCGTGAATTGCACTGAGACCATCTATGCCAGAGTTTTATCTCTGGTTTTGAGAGATACCAAATGTCTGGGGGTTTGGCCATGACAGCTTAATCTCTGTGGCTTTTAACAATGGCTGTTACTAAAATTTAAAACGCCTTTGATTAATATTGTTCTATTCAGTTGTGGTTGATTTTCACAATCCTTAATGTCCCAGGAAAGATTTTAAAGCAGCGTATGATTTTCTTTCATAAACACTTTGATTTTTCATTGTTCTCTGACATTTAGACATCTGTGGTCTCAGAACAATTGCCCAAAAAACCCCAAGATGTCCTCAGAGGGACATTTACAGACAAAAATCAATTGCCGGGTCCCAGATTCCTTTAGCAGGTGATTTGAATGAATGCTCTTGGTCCCAAAACGTTTTAGTCCCAGAAGACCTTCTTCAGTCTTGCATTTGAAAAAGGTCCTAAACGTTTCTGTGTTTTTTGTACAGGTACTTTAAATTGCACACATTTCCATTTAAGAGAAACATTTCTCCATGTATTATCTTTTTTTTTCTATAAATGGTGAGTTGAGTTGCAATTTTTCTATTTTTAATTGCATTAACGTTTGCAAGGACATCATACGTAATTGATTTAAAGTGCAAGATCTCCTTAATATTGAATAAAAGAACATTTTTGAGGACAATCTATACAATTCTGCAGAACTACAGTACCGTAATTCTGCAAAAATAAGTTGCACCTGGCTATAAGTCGCACAATTACTAAATTGCATTTTTGAGAGAAAAATAAAAAATGCATCAGTGTAAAAGTCAAATGTTATAATTAAATTCAAAAATCATGTAAAATACTGGTAAATGAAATGGAATGTTTACAAACATTATAACTATATTTTAATTCCAGTCATTCCACAACAAATCCTTTAGTATAATGGTGTTCAGAACAGAACAGGAATGAAAAAAGTATAAAACAAACAAACTATAGTGACATTCATTAAAAACAATATTTATTATAAACGCCAAGCCTTAAATTTATGTAAAGTGATATTGCCATGTGGGATATTCACTGTACAAATGAACATGGGCTCATGTACTTCTCTCATTCAGCATAAATCTAAATGTCACTGTGGTATATAAGTCGCAACACTATTCAGATGATAAAAAAGTGACTTACATTCAAGAAAATGTGGTACTTTGTATAAATTTGTCGGAATTTGTTCAAAACTACATACTAATTGACTCTGCATTTTGTATGCCATAAGTCACTTATGATATTTCTCAACTTAATGGCTTCCAAATGACAAACAACCCAGGGCTTTTCTTTTGCATTTTAATGAGACTTTTTACAATTAAACGTTGTTTTGAGTGTTTCTCCTAATCACGTTAAGCAGTTTAGTGCCTTTAATCCTTTGCCCTTTACCGTAATCACCTGAGCACAGGTGGCTTTAGCCCGTCATCAGATGCTTTGAAGACATCGCAGAAAGGTCAGGGGTTGATGGGAAATTGGCCAGCTGGCTTGCCCTCATGTTATCTGTCACTAGCCTTTCCCCAGGGGACAGGAGGAGTGAAAGAGATGTGGTGGGTGGTCTTCACGGACGGCCCTTTTCATCGTTATTGCCGTTAGCAGATTAGTTCAATTAGGCGGCTTGAGCCCAACATTAATTGGCACGTTTGGCATCTAACTGAGATCTTATGGTGGAGTAAAAGCAGGGAACTGAATATTATGCTTAAAATGTCATCTTCAGTTTATCCTCATGTCCTTGTAAAGTTTATTTTTTTTAAGTATTTATGTATTTGATCTGTTTATTTACTTTTTATAAGTTCAAATTTAATGTGTTGTTTTTTATTTATTTATTTGTCATTAGATATTTTTAAATGGTCCTTTGGTGTAACAAGTGACTTAAAAATGGCCATAATAATTTTGTAATTATTCCTGAGATCATAAGGTTGGATAAAAGCAGGGGATATCAGATTACACTTAATATGTCCTCAACAAATTGTCTTCATGTCATCATAAAGTTAATTATTTTAAGAAAAAATAATTATATTAAAATATTAATACATATTAACTAATATATATCACGATTTTGGGTTTAAATTTAATTGTTTTAATCTTTTTTTTTAATGGTCTTGTGGTGTAACAAATGACTTTAAAAGTACGCATTTCATATCTCTCTGATAAAATTACGAATAATAATTTTGTAATATTACTAATTACTAATCTTATGTGATTTTATGGTTGGGTAAATTATCTTCATGTCCTTGTTAAGTTATTTATTTAGTTTGTTTATTTATTGATTTTTAAATTACTTACGTTTTATTTTTTTATTTTTATTTTTTGTATTTATAATTTATATTAATTTATTTATTTTCATTAATTTGTTTATTAGCTGTTATCATGTTCTTTTACAACACACTAGCTATTCACCTAAATCTTAAGGTTCGATACAACTGATAATACAAATAATTTCATCCCTCATTGTGTAAAAACAAGCAAAAAAATCACATTTAGAGTAACAAACTTACAATGGGAGTCTATGGGACAAGTGTCCTGAAATGTTTCAAACCTGAAATATGCAGTGCATGTTTTATTTATGCACTTATATTAATTGCTGCCTATAAAAATGTTTTATTTGAGCTGTAAAATATTGATCTTGATTTTAGTGATAGGACTACTGTTGTAGGCAGATGAACTCACAAATATAATTAGACAAGCTTAGAAAGCAATTCTGTCACACTGGTCTTATTTTAACACAGGTAATGTTAAAGTATTGAGGCAATCGTATCAAAACAGTGCATATTTTAATGTGGTTCAATTAGACCTCCATTGAAAATGCATTATTGTAAACAATTTTGCTTGCTTCTACAAGCTGAGGGATGAGTTGAACTTATTTTCTGTAGTAATCAACAGCAGCAACAGCAATGTTTCTTAAAATAAAGAAAAGTGAGATTTCTTTCTTTCGGTTTAATGCAGAGTTCATTTGTTTTTGTTCAGGCTTCATTTCATCTGCATATGTCAGATCTGTTGCCATTAAGCACAGCATTGCTTTTTAACTGCAGAAGGCGGCGTGTTGTTTTCTGACGGCTTGAATCTTTTGTATTATAGTTTTCAGATAACCACAGATCACATGTTCGTTTCCTTTTGTAGCTGTACATTGTTGTTGTCGACTAATGAGGTGAAGTTGCACCACGGTTCCAATCAAATCAGGCTTGAACTACTGGTGCTAATCTCTCTCGGCGCTTATTAAGAATTTACGCACCTGTGTGCATTTTATGGATCTGTGTCAGCTGACATTTAAAGTTTGTTTGCTTTGCATGTTAGAGCCATAGCATTCGAAAAATCACTCATGCACATGTGTTTAAAGGGCAAAGAAGTGTGAATTTATGAGTAGTGTTGTAAAAATACAAGGAATACTGTACAGCAAAGCAAATAGACTGGGAGTTAATGACAGGGACCAAACTAGAGGCGTATTTTCAGATTTAAGTAGTGTAAAAAAAAACTAAAATATTTATTGCAAAATGTTAGGAAAAAAATTAATAAGTGTCTTAAAATTTGGCAACTATTGGTTTTAATGCACTGCTGCATAAAAAATAAATCCAAATCTAGATGAACTCCATAGTCAATCTCACTAATCGTCTTGTCGCCCATCCTGACCCATTCTGATTTTACACTTGAGCTGTGAAGAAATGTGATGACACCGAGGAAGGGATGCAGATGACTGTTAAATATAAAAAGGAGAAATGAGAGGATATGGGAAAGAAGGGGAGGGGGTCAGAGAGCTATTCTTGGATTTTTCCATTCTCGGTCGTTTCCTTCATTGATTATTATCTTCCACTCCTGCACACTGACTCACCAGCTTGCTGTTCATTTTCTACCTTCAGACTTACTCGCGTGTGCGAGTGTCTGTCAATGTGTGTCCATTTAGAGAGCATGGAGCCCTGAACATGACGTGTGGGGAAAAATAAAATTATACAATTTTTAGCCACAAAATAAGAATTCGTTCCCATGACTCAATTCATTCCCTAGTTTTAGCAAATCATTGGCTTGGTTTGATTAAATCAATTAGTACATCATGGGCATGATTTGCTAAAAACGAGGTAATGGATTAAGTTGTGGGAACAAATTCTAAACTGTGGCAAGAATTTAACTGAAATGAGGAATGAATTGTAAATCATTGCTACGATGAAAAGACATTTGGTCCCCACTTCCTTGGACATCTACAAAATGGATTAAAATACTGATAAAGACAAGAAAAGATGAGACATAAACATGACAGTATGACTGAAATGTTAAAAGTGTTAAAAAATAAATAGGCCTAAATAAATATAAGAAGTTTATTCTGTGGCACCCACAAACTAATTTGCCACCTAATTTTGTTTCTTATAGGAGCCAATGGCTCCTTAGTGGAATTTTTATTATTTTTTTTTTTTTGACTGGAGCCCTGTGATTTCAGCTTTTCAAAAGTATTGCCTTTACATAACTACTCATATATCAGCGTTTTATGTGTCAGTCAGGATGAAATACCTGTACTTAAAGCTACATTCCCTGGAGATATCACACGTTATTTTCCCTGCCAAATACTTATTTGGCAGGTATGAGTCCATTGTTCATTTTGCTTTTCCTGGCTCGATCAGTCTTTCTAAGTATTTTTCTCTGATAGCTGCTCCACCCGGTGTCATATTCCTTTACAGAGTGAATGCCGAGGGAAGAGAATGAGGGAAACAGAAAGAGATGGGAAGCATGGCAATTGAAATGTCAGTAAGTGGAGGGTGTCACACAGAGGAAGAGGAAGATCTATAACAGGACTAGGAGGCAGCGACAGACGAGTGCAGAGGAGTGACAGACTGAGAGGGAAAGACTGATGCGTTTGAGTAAAGGAGGATGAAGACACATGAGATCCAAGAAACAACAAAGAATAATAACACAAAGAAAGGAACCGGATAAAATGAGATTGACTGGATTCTGTAGATACAAACAGAGACAAACTGAAGGGGATGAGAGGGAAATTATGAAATACACACAACAGTAGTTTAGAATGTGTTTTTTAGATGCTAGAATGTATTTATTAACCCTTAAAAGAATGTACCAGGTTACAGAAATTCATTAGAAACTCATCTTTTAAATCATATCGTCTCATGGTCAACCATAGATGAGATGACCCCATTAAATCAGTCAGTTGAATAATAAATCAAGCGGCTGTGAGGGGTGGAACATCTGGTTGGGCAGACAGGCAGGCGGGTCGCGTCTCAGGTGGACACCCTGAGAAATCCAGCTGTGCCCTTCTGATCAGAGAGGCCAGTCGCTGTTCTCCTCTCAGCAGCTGTCATCCTCTTCCTAATGAACACATTCAGCTTCGCCTCGCGCTCTCGCCACCCTGTCATCTCTCGTTAGCGCGCCGCGCCGGGGCCGGAAGATGCGCCGCACAGGTGAGCCACCGAGAAGCAGTAATGAATTACCACCTCTGATGCTGCAGCGATACTCATATCTGTCTGACAGGGTCAGGGCGGACCATCAAAAACAGAGGCGGCGCATCCCAGTGACACTTACTGGCTTACGGCTAAAAAGTATTGAGTTACAAAAGGTTTTGCTTCCTTAATTTTAATTTTATTTAAAAAAAAAAAAAAAAACTTAATTTTAATTAAATTAATTTCTTTACTCTTTATTTATTTATTTTGTGGGAAAAGCAAGGAATTTTTTGCATTGTTGATATTTAAATTATTTTAATTTATATGCATCAAGATATATATTGTAAATACAAAGTATTAAAGAAGATCTGGTAACACTTGAATTCTTCATATATGAAGTATTTTAATGCATTAATTATGCTTTGTAATACACCTTATAATGATTGTAAGATCACAATAATTGCAACCTCAGTTCATTCATTCTAATATTCAACTATTGTATTAATTGTTACACAAAAAATGCATTAAACGCATGACAAACTATCAAATAAAAAATCTACAAATATAATGTATTTTAAATTTGGTTACTGTTATGAAAATATATAAAGAATTACAATATACATTAATAATACATTAATAATGCATTATATGTAAAGACTTCAAGTGTTACAGAATTTTTTTACTGAAACATTTTAATATGTAAAATGAGACTCCTATTTCTCAATTTTGAATGATGACAAATGAATCTTTAACAGTCTTTTGAAACGAATCATTACTGATTAAACTGATTCATGTACAGTTCACAGAAATTAATTAAAATGACACATGGTGACTATTTTTTTTTTAACAATTTTGAGTGATCCAGATTAAACTATGAATTGAGTTTAAATCAATTCATTACAGTGTGAACTGATTTACAAACAGTTCACAGAAATGAATCAAATTCACTAACTCTGTCCATTTGACATTAAACTAGGCATTGTTTTCCATATTTTACAAATTTTACTACATAAATGAAACAAAACAAAAACAAATATTTGATTAAATTTGAATTTTATTTTAAACCATTTTATATAATTGTTATCATTCTTATGTCTCAATATGACTGACTGATGATTCAGATGAATCATTGAATCAAAGTAGGGCTGCCATGATATCAGATTTTTACCAGGCAATTATCGTGGCCAAAAGAATTCATGATAACCATAATATCATATGTAGAACTGGTTTGGTTATTCATTATCACATGTGTAGTATTAATGTGATATCAGTATTGCATTTTCTCATTATGCTTATCGTCAATAACAGTATAATGTGAAGTCAGAGTCTGTGTGAGTCGGTTCATTGAAATGAACTGATTCACAGAACTTGGCTTTTGTTGATTGTTCAGCTGCTGTTAAAGCTTAAATGAGAGATGCTGTTACGAAGCTCATTAAAATCATTCCAATGTTCTTTGATCTTGTATGGCAAGCTAAAGCATTATTAATTTACTGTGAATATTCAATAAAGCACCTGAGCTTAGAATAGAAAGACAATCATACCTTTTTTTTTTTTTCAGTTCCGTGCGAGAATAAAGTTAGTGACTGGAGGCGGCTGCCTTTTAATTGGTTTGCTAATTTAGATGAGGGGGGGTAAAGAAAGCAGAGGGAAGATTAGAGCGTGACAGCGGCATGCTTTTCTCCAGGCTGGTGACGTCTCTCATTAGGCCGCTCCTAAGGCTTGTTGTCATAGAAATTGTTGCCAAACTAACCAAAATAGAGCAGCTAAAGAAAAGCGAACAAGTTGGTAACACGGCAACAGAAAAGAATCTGGTGTGCATATGTGTGCGGCTCTGGGGAGGTGTTTGACCATGTTCTCCTCAAAGAAAGCCCCAATCAAGCCATTTTAATGCATTATGAGCACAAACCCGGTGCGCTGTAGTGCTGGCATATTTCAGCGGGATGTCCACGCTGCTGTCAATGTTTTGGCAGTTTTATTATTCTTTATTCAGCCACTGTTTGCGTCATTGTGCTGGGAAATGGCTGACGTGGTCATTCTGACTGTCAAAACCAGCAATTCATGACAGAATTATGTGGCCGGCTAGGGATATATCAAACTTTCCAACTGCCAATCATAATAGATTTCCAAAGCTTACTGTATAAAAACAAGAAAAACTTACATTTGTCAGCACTTACAAGGGCTTACAAGGCTGAATAAGTTACTATAAGTAAAACATATATTATATTACATTATATTATATTATATCACTAATCCTATCTTGTCATACATTTTAAATAATCACTTTTTTTTTTTTTTTTTTTACAATTTTTACAAATAATAATAATAATAATAGTAATAATAATGTTGCAGTTTTTATAATTTATTATTATAAATATTCATAATTATTAAAGTAATTATATTATATTATATTATATTAAAATTAAATTACAAAAATAAAAAATGGGTCGGGATACTGGAGCTATTATATTATATTATATTATATTATATTATATTAAAATTAAATTACAAAAATAAAAAATGGGTCGGGATGCTAGAGCTATTATATTATATTATATTATATTATATTATATTATATTATATTATATTATATTATATTATATTATATTATATACAATTGCTAATTAAATCACTAATCCTATCTTGGCATAGGTTTTAAATTAAATTGATTACAAATATTTAAATTAAAAATTTAATTGCAAAAAGTAAAAATGATAAAATTACAAATATCATCTATTAATATGTATATTTTTTATTATTATATTATCTAATCCAAAATTATTATTATTATTATTATTATTATTATTATTATCATCATCATAATTAATAAATTAATTACATTGTACTTTTGTATTATGTCATATATTTTAAATGTAGCATTTCACAATTTTTACAAATGTGTAATAATAATGATAAAAATAATAATAATGTTGCTGTTGTTATAATGTTATTATAAACAGTTATTATAACAGTCATAATCATTATTATATTATATAAATTGATTAAAATTGTTTATCCAATCCAAAATTATTATTAAATAATCATAATTATTTTAATTACACTATATTTTTTATAATATTTAATGTTATGCATTTTGAAAGTAAATGCACACAACAATTACTGAATTTTAATTTTACTATTTTGACAAAAAATATTTTTTAAATATCTGAAAAAAATATATATATTTTTGAACCCCACAGGTTGTCACTAAAGTTTTCTGTAAGGTTTATAGTTGTTCAAATGAATATTCCTGCAAATCATTGAGAAAATTAATTACATTAGCACACCTTGCAAATGATCAGGATATTAAATGCATCTTGTGGTATTCTCTGAGAGTAACAGACGGGTCATTTCAGCAGAACTTTTTGTAATCCACAAGTGCAACAAGTGAAGCTCAAGCACAATCTGATTGGCCCTGATCCTGACTACAGGTCCAACCTTATCTTAAATAAATGTCACAGTTCTTGTAGCATGCATTCAGACATATAGCTCACAGTCTAAATAGCACGCTGACAGCAAACACGAGTTATTAGACACTAATTAGTTATAAATAAGCTATGAAATTTGTTGATTATCTGCTTTTGCACAAGCCTTAATTACCTGTCAGAAACTGAAAGAGATGGCACTGTTAATTCTTAATTAGTGGCCAGTATCGTAATGCGTGTTTCATTCGCATTCTATGTTCTTTTAATTTTCCGTTTATGCATATATTGCTCGTGAAATGAAAAATATTCTTCAAACTGAACAGATTTGAAGACCAGTGCAATGATGTAGAAAGGTTATTCACAATTTCCAGCTTAGAAGAAAACCGCAAGCATGATCATTTTGATCACATCCCACCCTGACCTTGACCTCGACCTCCTGTTTTTGCTGGGGTCATTAGGTCTATTATTAGTGGATTTTACCAGCGGTTTTCATCCCTGTGATGCTCTCATTACTTCCCGCGTGTTTCAGAGGTGCACTTCCTTTAACACACCGATTGGCCTCTTTCCATCTGCCTAGACTTGGCAAACTGCATCATTAAGGCCTCCCACATATGACCAGACCAGTGCCGGGCTGACGAGAGGCCTTCATCTGCTCTGCTTTCTCCCACATGCTCCTTCTGTGAGATTTTGAGGCATTTGTGGATTTGCATATGTTAATAGAAAGAGTCGATAATGAAGGTTGATGTGATGGGAGCAGTAGATCTGCTCAGTAAAGCATGGCAGACATTAGCCGGCCTCATTACAGACACAAGTACTGTCTTCACATGTTCTTCTGCTGTTTACACAGCAGACTGATTAAACAGAAGCAGATATTTATGTTTTTAGATGTTGTGTTTTATTTTAGGGATGTTCCGATCAAGTTTTTTGTGCCCAGTCCAATTCGAGTCATTGAATATTGAGTATCTGTTGATACCGAGTCCCAATCCAGTACTTTTATTTTCCTACCACTTTGTGCACACTTCAAGTACATTAAGCATTTCGGTTTAAAAACAAGTGATTTTAATTTGTTGAAATGCAATCAGCAGCGAAAGAGAACGTCTCGGTTACGTATGTAACCCTCGTTCCCTGAAGGAGGGAACGGAGACGTCACGTCGGATGACCGACGAAATTGGGATCTCGCCAGAGAGACCAATCCACTTCGAGTGTAACTAAACGAGCCAATGGACATTGGCATGCGATTATTGCATCCAGCTGCCGCTGATCACAGCGTGACCATAAGAGGCAGCTGATGCACCGCATCAATTATGTTTTCGCTGAGGAGCCGAGCCGGCGACCCGGCAGCTCAGCGGTGGTACAGCGACTGTGGCGACGGGACGTGACGTCTCCGTTCCCTCCTTCAGGGAACGAGGGTTACATACGTAACCGAGACGTTCCCCTTTCAGTCGGTCACTCCGAGTCACGTCGGATGACCGACGAAATTGGGATCCCTACCAAAGCGCCACAGGAGCTGCCCCTTCCAGTGCCCTGTGTAGGGCTCCTGACCCTTCCTATAAGGCAGACGATAGGACCGGGCTCTACACAGAGACGGTCAACTACTGGTGTTCCTTGAACAACCCAAACAGTAGGACTAGGATAACACTGGGAAGCGTGCCCTTCCACTTGGAAGAGGCACACTGCGGAGTCACCTCCTCCCAGAGGGGGTTAAGTGACATTCAAACATGTGAAGTAACCCCGAAGGGCCCTATTGCACATGGAAGTCTCTGAGATGGCTCAGGCTGCATCTTTAGAGATGGCAGAACGTGGTCCGCCAGGGGAAACATGGCTCTAATAAGAATACCGTGGAATACACATATGGGATCCCGACAGGGTCTCTCATATGGGCACTAGCCTCGCACCAGATTTCAAGAATTCATTGGCTGAAGGCCTGGCGCCGGACGCCCCGCCGCGTCTGGACGCCGGAGTGCTGGAGGACTCAACAGGGTTTGCCTGGTTAAGGAACTCTCTGGAGAATTAGGCGTAAGGACGCCGCAAGCCGACTCTGAGCCGGCCCTCTCAGTGCCACTACCCGTTTGAGGTGAGAACACAGGAGGAAACCGGTTCGACACGTAGGCTATAAAACCTAGCGAACGTGTTGGGAGTCGCCCAACCCGCAGCTCTACAGATGTCTGCTAGCGAGGCACCACGAGCCAGCGCCCAGGACGATGCGACACCCCTAGTGGAGTGAGCACGCAACCTGAGTGGGCAGGGCACACCTTGTGCTTCGTAGGCCAAGGTGATGGCATCCACTATCCAGTGGGCCATCCTCTGCTTGGAGACAGCCTTCCCCTTCTGCTGTCCTCCGTAACAGACAAAGAGCTGTTCTGAGGTCCTGAAGCTCTGAGTTCTATCCACGTACTGACGCAGTGTGCGTACAGGACAGAGCAAAGCTAGGGCTGGGTCTGCCTCCTCCAGGGGCAGCGCTTGCAGGCTCACTACCTGGTCCCTGAAGGGCGTGGTAGGAACCTTGGGCACATAGCCGGGCCGGGGCCTCAGTGTTGCACTGGAGTCAACCGGCCCAAACTCAAGGCACGACTCGTCGACCGAAAATGCCTGCAGGTCCCCCACCCTCTTGATTGAGGCCAATGCAGTCAGGAGTAGGGTTTTCATAGAAAGAAACTTCAACTCGACTGACTGCAACGGCTCAAAGGGGGCAGTTTGTAGGGCTCTTAGCACCAAGCCAAATCCCAAGAGGGAAGGGAGGGAGGCCTCGGAGGATTTAACCTCCTGGCCCCCCTAAGAAACCTGACGACCAGATCGTGCTTCCCCACCGACCTCCCCTCTATGGGGTCGTGGTGGGCAGAAATAGCAGCAACATATACCTTAAGGGTGGAGGGGAACAGCCTACGCTCCAACCCTTGTTGCAAAAAGGAAAGCACGGCTCTGATCGAACATCTCCGGGGGTCCTCCTGGTAAGAGGAACACCATTCGATGAACAGGTTCCACTTCAGCGCATAGGCCCGTCTTGTGGACGGTGCTCGTGCTGAAGCGATAGTGAGCGCTACCTCCTGGGGCAGGTCACCTAGAACCTCCGCGTCCCGTCCAGGGACCACACATGAAGTTTCCACAAGTCTGGACGCGGGTGCCAGAGGGTGCCCCGTCTCTGAGAAAGCAGATCCTTCCTCAGAGGAATCGGCCAGGGAGGGGCTGTCGCGAGGAGCATGAGTTCCGGGAACCAGGTCCTGTTGGGCCAATATGGAGCCACTAACAGGACCTGCTCCTCGTCCTCCCTGATCTTGCACAATGTCTGTGCTAGCAGGCTCACTGGGGGAAACGCATACTTGCGCAAGCCCTGGGGCCAGCTGTGTGCCAGTGCATCCGTGCCGAGCGTTGCCTCGGACAGGGAGTAGAACCACTGGCAGTGGGTGGTTTCTGGAGATGCAAACAGGTCTACCTGAGCAACTCCGAACCGACTCCAAATCAGCTGGACCGCCTGGGGATGGAGTCTCCACTCCCCAGGAAGTGCCGCTCGGGACAGCTCGTCGGCCGCCTGATTGAACACTCCTGGGATGTGGATGGCACGAAGGGACCTCAGATGCTTCTGACTCCAGAGGAGGAGGTGGCGGGCGAGTTGCGACATGCGACGGGAGCGCAAACCGCCTTGCCGGTTGATATAGGCAACGGTCGCAGTGTTGTCCGTACGGACCAGAACGTCCCTGCCCCGAAGGCGCCCTCTGAGGCAGCACAGGGCAAGGCGTACTGCCAGCAACTCGAGGCAATTGATATGCCAACGCAGAAGGGGGCCCGTCCAAACCCTTGATACTGCGTGCCCGTTGTACGTGGCACCCCAGCCGGTGGTCGAGGCATCCGTGAATACCACAGCATGCCTGGATACCTGCTCCAGGGGCACTCCTGCCCGAAGGAACGAAGTATCTGACCACGGGCTGAAGGTCTTGCGGCAGGCCGGTGTAATCTGAACCCGGTGAGTACCGCGTTTCCACGCCCACCTCGGGATTCGACCATGGAGCCAGTGCTGAAGCGGTCTCATATGGAGCAGACCGAGCGGAACTATGGCTGCAGCTGCAGCCATATGCCCCAGGAGCCTCTGAAAGAGTTTCAGTGGGACCGCTGTCCTGCCTGATAAAGTCTTGAGGCAGTTCAGCACCGACTGAGCACGTTCCTGGGTGAGGCGTGCTGTCTGGTTGACCGAATCCAACTCCATGCCGAGAAAAGAGATCCTCTGCACTGGCACGAGTTGCTCTTTTCCCAATTGACCCGAAGGCCCAACTGGCTGAGGTGCCTGAGCACCAGGTCCCTGTGTGCGCACAACAGCTCTCGAGACTGTGCAAGTATGAGCCAGTCGTAGAGGTAGTTGAGAATGCGCACACCCCGTTCTCTCAAGGGAACAAGGGGCCGCCTCTGCGACTTTGGTGAAGACACGAGGCGAAAAGGGACAGCCCGAAGGGCAGGACCTTGTACTGATATGCCCGACCGTCGAACGCGAATCGCAGGAATGGCCTGTGTCGCGGGAGAATCGAAACATGAAAGTACGCGTCCTTCAGGTCGATTGCTGCAAACCAATCTAGGGGACGGACGCATCCAAAAATGCGTTTCTGCGTCAACATCTTGAACGGCATCTTGTGAAGTGCACGGTTCAAAACTCGCAGATCCAAGATCGGTCGTAACCCACCGCTTTTCTTGGGCACAATGAAGTAAGGGCTGTAAAACCCCGACCTCATATCGGCTGGAGGGACCGGCTCTATTGCATCCTTCGCCAGTAGGACTGCAATCTCCGCGAGCAAGACAGGGGCATCGACGGCTTTGACTGAAATGAACCGGATGCCCCTGAACTTGGGGGGGACGCCGGGCGAACTGAATCGCATAGCCGAGTCTGATGGTCCGCAGGAGCCACCGGGACGGGCTGGGGAGCGCTAACCAGGCTCCGAGAGACCGCACCAGCGGGGCCAACGGGCCCACCGACATGCCCGCGGTGGGGCAGCGAGGTGGAACACAGGGACCGGCCCCAGGGCCTGTGACGGCCTGGCCTGTGACGGCAGGGGGCGGGGTCTGGGTGTGTAGTGTAGCACTCACCTGATTTCTCCTCGCGTGGGAGGAGACACAGGAACCCGGCTTGAGGCTTGTGACAGCCCGGCGTTTGACGACTTGAAGCGGGGACTGGAGTGCTACTGCCCTTACCTGGTTCCACGAATGGGCAGGAGGGGTGCTCTTGGGCAACCACCCGCTGCCTGCTGGCGAGAGAGGAGGAGGGAAGCGATCCTGTGATGCACGAATCACCACTCTCCTCCTCTTGAGACCCGGAGATTGAGGAGACCGCTCTTTACTGATGTTTTGGGTACCGCTGGCTGCTGGGCCAGAGGCAGAACAAAATGAACAAAAGATACTCCACCCGGCCCTCCTCCGGGGGAGGGAGTGGTGCAGTCACCATCTCCCGATGAGCAGTCTCCTCCATCTCTGGGTCGACCGTCCCAGGGCCTCTTGCACTTGCGCTTGCCGCCAGGTTTGGCGGGGGCCTGGACGGGCTGGGCGTCCTGCCTGCGACCGGCTCCACGACGCTGCCTGGTGAAAGGCTGCTGCGGCTGCGCGGGAGCGGGGGCGGCCGCAGGGGGGCGCCCACGGCGACGAGCAGTGCTGAGTGGCTGCAGCCGGAGTGGAAGCAGCAGGTTTCCTCCGGCGCATGATGTGTTTGCCTCAGTCTGCTTCTGGGCTGCCGAGAACTGCTGGGCAAAGCTCTCGACAGCGTCGCCGAAAGGGCCGGTCTGTGACACGGGAGCATTCAGGAACTGTACCTTCTCCTGCTCCTTCATGTCAGCGAGACACAGCCAGAAATGGCGCTCCTGGACATCGCACGACCCAGAGACTGTGCGGTCACCTTCGTCACTCGTAGCGCGAGGTCCGTCGCAGCACGCAGCTCATGTAGAACCGCCAGGTCGTGACCACCCTCGTGCAGGTCTTTCAGTGCTTTGGCCTGGTGGACCTGCAGCAACGCCATAGCGTGGAGGGCGGAAGCCGCCTCCCCACAGGCTCTATAAGCACTGCCAGTTAGACCTGACGAATACTTAGAGGCCCGTGAGGGGAGACACGGATCACCCCGCAGGGTGGAAGCGGCTGTTGGACACAGTTGCATGGCCACAGACCGTTCCACCGAGGGGATGCCCGCATACCCCAAAGCGGCTCCACCATCGAGGGTGGTGAGAGCGGAAGAACTACAAGATGTGTTTCGGGCAGTGAAAGGTGCCCTCCACGATCTTGTCAGCTCCTCATGCACTTCCGGAAAGAATGGCACCGGAGGGGGGCGCTGAGAACCAGCGCCACCCCCACCGAGGAACCACTCGCCCAGCCTCGAAGGATCGGGACATGGTGGCTCTTTAGGATTCCACACGAGCCCGACATTCTCGGCGGCCCGGGAAAGCATAGCCGTCATCTCTGGGTCTGGCACGGACAACGCTACCACACCCGAAGGGGGCAACGCAGCCGGGTCATCATCCCCGGAGAGAGAGGGCCCGCCCTCCGATGCAGTGATCGACATCTGGTCGTCAGAGGGGGCACCGAAGGAAACGCGTGGCCAGCGCGCTCCTTCGGCAGCTCCACCGGCTGCGGAGTGCTTGAGGGGTGAGGAGCTCCACTTGGGGAAGCCCTCACCGTAATCCTCAATCACCTCTGACTCCACCGGATCCAGTGTGCACGCCGGATCACGGCAGGCAGAGGGACTCTGCCATGTTTGACATAGCAGAGTCGCACTCCGAGATGGTCATGTCCCCGCAAGAAGAACATGAACCATCCACGAAAGCCACCTCAGCGTGCTGAATGCCCAGACACGTGAGGAAGCGATCGTGACCGTCCTGAGGCGCCAGGAAACGACCACGCCCAGAAACGCACGGGTGAAAAGACATCTTTAAAAAGACGCGATCACCCGTGTTGCTCTTTTAGAGAAATTGCTCTTTCAGAGAAATGCTCTTTTAGTGCTGAAGCACGCAGGGGAGCTGGCCACCGCACACTCCTAGTGTGGCTGTCAGCAGGAAGACGATCTTTCTCTCCCGGACACCGTGACCACCGCTGCCGCGCCGTAACGCCCGCACTCGCTCGCAGAACACTCTCTTGGAAGGGAGAGCAGTAGCTTTAACCACTACCGCTCGGCTCCGAAGCGAAAGGATAATTGACGCGGTGCATCAGCTGCCTCTTATGCTCACGCTGTGATCAGCGGCAGCTGGATGCAATAATCGCATGCCAATGTCCATTGGCTCGTTTAGTTACACTCGAAGTGGATTGGTCTCTCTGGCGAGATCCCAATTTCGTCGGTCATCCGACGTGACTCGGAGTGACCGACTGAAAGGGGAACTCTTTTCCCTATATGCATGCTCTGTGTAAGAGATTGTTTCTGAGCGCTGTCAGAGAGGCTGTTTTATAGGCCTTAAATGGTTACACACACTTGTATGTGTCAAAATGCCCGTCTGTGCAAGTATCCTCGTAAACAGTAATGTAGGTCTTAAAGGGGGGGTACAACGCTGTTTCATGCATTCAGAGTTGTTTACACTGTTAAAGAGTTGGATTCTCATGCTAAGCATTGGCGAAGTTTCAAAAAACAATTTGGACGTATGACAGAGTATTTCTGTGCCAAAAATCTTATTTCTGGGTTCGTACAAGTTTCGGAGAGTTTTTTTCAATCATGGCTCTTCATGACGTAAACGAGGGTGGAACTCCTTATATGGGCATTTCTCCCGGAAGAACGCGCCCGTGCACGCATCGACCAGAGCGAGAGCGCACCCATCAACGCGCTTCATTCGGCTGCACTGCACGGGACTCGCTCGGGAAGAATGTCTCTAAAGAAGTGTGTTTTTGGTTGTGAGGGAAAGATAACCTTGTTCAGCTTCCCGAAGAACCCAGTGTTACGTAAACAGTGGATGCAGTTTGTTTCTCAAGTGTTTTTGTTTCTCAAGTGTGTTTGTTGACGAACGTTTTATAAACAAGGCCCAGTTCGACGCTGGATCATTTGATACTGAAAGATGGAGCAGTCCCAGCTATAAAAGATCCTGGTTATGATTCAGAGCTGCAGATGGTAAGTGAAATGGCATCAAATGTCTACTTTTTGTTGGCGATCGGCGCTCAAGTGCTTGTCACTCTTTAGCTCCGCCCACGGCACACCTCCAGGAGCTCGGCTTTTTTCTGAGAGAATCGTAAAGCTTTTTGGAGATATGAAGGATGCAATACTACTCAATAGGTACTCAAGAATAACATGAGATTGGGTGAAACTGTGTGTGTTATGTCCCCTTTAAGTGAAAGCAAACAGCTGAGAAAGAAAACACGTGTAACCGTATATTGGATCTGGGCAGCTCTTAAATTGGCAGCAGTCTAATTGGCCTGCTGTCTGTCATTCTGTTAAACAAACAACAAAAGAGAGAAAATCTCTTAACTGCTCTTGACTAAATCACTTTTGTAACTTTAATAAGTCAATAGAATAGTAGTTTGTCCTATTGCTTGTAATTTGTTTCTTATTTTTATTTAATTGCTGACCATTTACTTATCTTCAGTTAGCTTGTTTTTGTTTTTGTTTTTGTTTTTGTTTTTTAATTTAGGGTAGTATTAATTTTTTGTGATATAAGTAGAACTTCTGAGCCTGTAAGTACAAACTTCCCAGAAGAACTTGAGGGTAACATACGTGGGATTATTTGGCATTTTTATCGCCCCTTGGGCAAAAAGTATGATGGCTTCAATAAACCATGACACACCTAGCTCTTTCCCCACCAGTGTTTATTTTTTATTTATTTATTTATTTTTAAGTTGCCAGCCACTCCCAGCATTTTTTTTTATCATTTTCATAAAAGTTTAATGGCACCCAGAATATTTTGTTGTATGAATATCTGAAAATGCAATATGCCAAAACAAAGAACAGAACTTCTGCTTTAAAGGGGTCTTGAACTGCCTCTGTTTTTTATTTTGTACTGTTCTCTGAGGTCCACTTATATTATCAAGATTTTTACATCAAAAAACATAATTTAAAAGCTATTTTCTGTCCTGTTTTGACCCCCCTCATCAGATCGCTCTGTTTGAATAGACGTGGCAGATTGTAGATTCAGAAGTATACACCCACTGCTATGATTGGCTAACAATTGTGTATGTTTGACAGTCTACGGACGCTGCTGTGATTTAGTTTAAAAATGCATAAATACTCATTACATATCAAACAATCTGTTTAACAGAAAAAGCAATAGTAATCACGTTATAAAAACAGTTACTCGCACTTGTGAGTTGCGACATTACTGTCGGATCCAATATAGTCGACACAGCATCATCTTTTAGTTTCAGTCTGTCTTGAAAATCCTGCGTTGAATTGTGCTTTGTTTGCAAATGAATCTGCGGTAAAATGAAGTGAACAAAGAACCAAGTTCTTACTGACGCGGTCTGGAACCTCATGAAAAATAAAGTTCATTCACTCTTTCCTAACATTGGGATAAGAAGGAATGCAATGCAAAGACTGTTTTTTCCACAACTTGGCACTGAACAGCATCTTGTTGTGTTCGGAGCATCTTTATCCTTTGGTTTCTGTGTAGACCTGCACGTTCGCCTCTCTCGAATCGGTGGGCGGGACTAAACAGGCAGCGATGTGGAAGCAGGCGTTGATCATCTTCTGCAGAGGCGGTGTTTAGCTACACTATTAGATCATAGAGTGGTACATTCCACAACCTGTCGTTTTGACAGATTGGCTTCAATATAAGCTATAACAAGAAAGTTTTGTGTTCTGAAACTTACAAGATGTTTTATAGTACAGTGACCTCTTTCTCAGTTCATGACCCCAATAAAAAAAGTGTTTTATTCTAGCTTCATGCAATATTTTTTTATAAACACTTTCAGAGTTTCATGAAAAAAAAAGCAAAATTTTTAACAAAAAGCTGAGAAAATCGTGTTTTTGTAAAAAAGATCCTGAACAATGATCAAAACATAGATGGAATCTATCATTTTCATCAACACATCCAAAGCTTGGACAGTCCTAAACCACTTCCTGTATCGTCACTTTATTCAGTAACGTTAGGCAGTTTTGATTTATATGCTGTTTAATGCTTGATGATTGCTTTATTTTACATAAGCATCTGCTTACATACGCAATCGCTTGTTTCTACTGCTTTTTTGTCGTGTTTTGATCCAGACGTTCAATACTCTTTTTTTGTTTTAGAAGATGCGTAATAGCGCCCCCTACCATACACCAGTGAAAACACTGAAAGCTGGAAAATTCTGTCAATGGCAAGGAAAGCGTTAATAAAAAGCCATACAATGAGGTACAATTCATACTGTATCTGTTGCACAAAAGATGCGGGGCTAGTTATGTAATTTTGAGGGTCAGGGGTTTGTTCAAATCACAAATTAGGAGTACTATTTAATTTATAATAAAAAAAAGTAAACATTGAGTGAGCTAGTATGGTGCAGCAATAGTGCAGCGTGAAATGGGAGCGGAGTCCATCCTACTGCTGCCGAAGGGAGAAGAGCTTATCAAGTGGAAACAGTGCTCCGGTGGGGGTGGTGTATGTGTGTGTGTGTGTGTGTGTGCGTGTGTGTGTGAGATACAGAGAGATTTCCCACTCATGGAGAGGAAACCCTGTGTTGACAACATGCCAGCAGTGCTGTGTGGGTGTGTTTGTGTGTCACTTTTGTGTGTTTCACACTCCAAAAACGCTTCATTTGAGGGCATGCCAGAGCCGCTCAGTGAACAGATAAAGACATTAAAGGTTTTTATGATCTCATATCTCCTCGGTATGGCCCGTCCAAGCACCACCGCTGCTTCACGAGGCTCTAAAGAGATCACATGACTAATCATGGTAGTTATTGAGCCCATCTTGCCCGTCTTTTCACCGCGGTCAGCTTTGATCTATCTAGATTTACCTGTGGGTAATGGGTTTAGTAAGCCGTGTCAAATAGATAATCTTTGTCTTCTGTTCTCCGTGCAGCTGGACAATGTGGACGAACAGGCGGCGCAGATCCGCAGAGAGCTGGATGGGCGACTGCAGCTGGCCGAGAAAATAGCCAGAGTAAGAATACTTCAGCTGTTTCTCTCTTTATAGTAAAAACACCTACAAATTGCTGATAAAAATGGAATCAAATAAGACAAGTTTGTTTTTCTTACAGATTTAAAGGTGGACTAAATGTGTTACCAAATGAGTGCATATCAGTGTTTTCTTCACATACAAGTTGCAGACAAATGGTTCTTACGAATCAGTTCTTTTTGATGAGTTTGTCGAAAAGATTCGCAAAAGTCTCAAACTCGCTGTTGAGCTAACAGTTCTGAATCAGACTCAGATCCATTACAGTGTAAATAATATAAAATAACAGCAACAACAAAAAGCATTACAATGTTTTGCAAAAAAAAAAAAAAAAAAAAAAAAAAAAAATATATATATATATATATATATATATATATATATATATATATATATATATATATATATATATATATATATATATATATATAATTTTATTGGTTTGTCTACTTTTTTAGCTTATTAGTTACGCTATTTTTTTAGCATTTTGATGAAGTCAGTGAATCATTCAGAGCCATTATAGAGTAAATAATTTAATAAATAAATAAATATCATAAAAAAACATACTAATTATTTAGCAAAAATATTATTGGTTTAGCTATTTTTAGCATATTGTGTATTAAGTCAGTCATATTGTGTACTCATTCAGAGCTGTTAAGTAAATTAAAAAAACTTTGAACTTAAAATTAAGTAAACTAATAAATAAGAATAAAAATATATGTTATAAAAAAATTAATTTTTTCCCAAAATATTATTAGTTATGCCATTTATTTAGACTCAGTCAGTGAATTATTTAGAGCCATTATTGAGTTAATGTTAAATAATATAAAATATAAAACATTAAAAAAAACTAAATAAATAAATAAAACTAAAAATAATTAAATATCAAAAAATCAAAATTTTTAGTGTATTGTTGAATCATCAGTCATATTGCATGAGTAAATGATAATGTAAATTAATATTAAATAAACAACAATGCCCCCCCAATAATATTAATTGTTAGTCTTTTGTGTAATACATTTTTGACTGATTGTAAGGTTGAATCTACTGTACGGGTATCTGCAAGTCACAGTGTTCATCCTGTTTCCTGCTGCGTCCGACAGGAGAGGAAGTTTCCAAAGTTTATTTCCAAAGACATGGAGATGATGTACGTGGAGGAGCTCAGGTCGTCTGTTAACCTGCTGATGGCGAACCTGGAGAGCCAACCTGTGGCCAAAGATTTCAAGCCCAAAATCAAGCCCAAACTCACACCCATGAACAGCTTCCTGGACATCGGCGATGAGAACGATTTGCCTCTCTCCAAATCTGACGTAGTGCTGTCATTTTCTTTGGAGGTAGATATTTGATGCCAAAGATGCCATCTTTGCTTTACAAGTCACCTTCACCTTGCCGGTTGTGATGGTTTTCATTTTGCGTGCAGTCTTACAAGCACTACAGCTACAAAGCTTTGAATGGTTCAGTAGAAAATATTAATTCCACATGAATAAAGTGTTTGAACTGGGAAAATTACATTTTTAGTGAGTGGGTTGTATAAACAGCTAGTTGCCAAAAAGCACTTAACAAAAAGCACAAAAATAAGAAATCTAAATTGTTGCTCTTTGGACACTTTTCAAATGTCATGTGAAGTCTAATCATGTGGTCTTGTTTCTTTTGCTCAGATTGTGATCATTGAGGTGCAGGGGCTGAAATCCGTTGCTCCTAACCGGATCGTGTACTGCACCATGGAGGTGGAGGGAGGAGAGAAGCTCCAGACGGATCAAGCTGAGGCCTCCAGACCACAGTGAGTATGGTGATCACAATAATACAATATAAAAGCCCTTAACATGATATATATACTAGTGTTATACACACACACACACACACACAGTACTGCTCAAAAAGGTTGAGGCCAGTAAGATTTAATTTAAAGAAATTACGAATACTTTTATTCAGCAAGGACGCATTGAATTAATCAAAGTAAAGACATTTATAATGTTACAATCAAATTCTATTTCAAATAAATGCTGTTCTTGTGAACTTTCCATTCATCAAAGAATTATGAAAAGGAAAAGTGTATCACGGTTTCCATAAAAATTTTAAGCCACACAACTGTTTTCAGCATATTAGAAAGATTTCTGAAGGATCATATGACACTGAAGACTGGAGTAATGATTCTCAAAATTCAGCTTTGCATCATCAAAATAAATTACATTTTAAACTATATTCATATAGAAAACAGTCATAATATTTCTGTTTTTGTACTATATTTTTGATAAAGTAAATGTCTTGGTGAGTCTTTCAAAAAAATAAAATAAAAAAATAAAAATAAAAAAACTTACCAACCTGAGACTTTCAAAACATAATAAATCATTCTTACCAACTCCTAACTTTTTAAAGTAAGGTAAACTGGAAGGTAAGGTTAGCAAATCCAAAGGTCAATCCTCAAACAGGGTCATGCAAGGTCAAAAAAAGAGTCAAAAATCCAATATCATATCTGGTATTATACCATAGGCCTAAATAAAAAATAAAGGTCAAAAACAAGACTACATGAAGATAGACAGCTTTATATCTCACAGTGGCATAGTTGTGGCATTCTTTCTGATAATTGTATTTTGAAATCTTGTAAATGTCACTTTATATGTGAGATGTATTTCTTTATTTCTTATTTTATTTATTAACTTTATCTCACATCAACTGTTTTACTTTTTACTCTGAAGTGGAAAAAGGGTGAAACCACACATTAGAGTCTGGTAAGGGCTCCCCCTGGTGGTTAGGAGTTTTTTTTTTTTTTTTAAATAAAGTCCAGGTGCCAGTGAATTTTTTTTTTTCTTTTTTTTTTTAATAGATTACATCTTTATATAGATTTTTTTTTTTTTTTTCAAAATGTTCCTATAGGTCTTAAAATAGCGTATATATGAATGTCACTGTAGGTTAACAGCATGTTCGGTTATGTTAATTAAAAGCGCTTTCTGTACAGTATTTTTTTTTTTTATTTAGACATGTACACAATGTGCCAATCTCTTTAACCTTTTTAAGGTCACTGCTCTATTTTCATTCTATAGTACGCTGACTTACAAATCTGCTGGGAACATCTCACACTTGCTTTTTATCTTCAAACCTTGAGCATGAAATCGCTCTTATCTCATCAGCTCCCCATTAGCGTAGTGACTTGTTTTGACACTGCAGACACATTGAAAATATGCCAACTGCGCAGCTCTGAAGTGCAAATTCGGCTCTGTCACACTGCTGAACCCAGAATGACACTCTTTATGTATGAGACACAGAAATGTGAAGCGGTCATCGTTGGCTGCAGTGTTTTGTGTAATGTTAAATGAATCTCTGGGCCCCTTTGAATCCATAGCGTATCTGCACTAATGATGCTTCTGACCTGAACTGACTAGCATGTCAAAGCTGTAATATTTATTAAGTGGACAGTGAGCTCGGAAATGTAATAATTGGAATCACAGTTATCTAGAATCGTGTTTGTGGAGGTTTTCTGCTTGTGTTGATTAGGAATGTCTAATTGTGCTCCCTACTTTTCTATAGATGCGGTCACATTAGAGAAATATCAGCGTTTTTTCTTTTCTTTTCTTTTTTTCTTTTTTTTTTTTGCAGGCGAAACAAGTTTATTGTCTGTTTTCAATAGTGTGGATATGAGTGAATAGCTTCATACTTTCAAACCAAGCAGTTTTCTGTTGGTCAAGCAGCAAATTAGCGAATTCCTGATTGCATTGATTAATATTGAAATGACTAGATTTTGACTGCAAATATTCATAGAACTTTCCAAAAATCATGCACCTTAAGTCATGAATTTGGACACTAGCAAAAGCCTTGATCTACTGAAGATTGGGACACTGACGACTCATATACCTGCAACATGAATCGTTGTTTTAGCTGTTAAAAATTTCAGTGCCATTACAAAATATGCACTACAAAGTAGTTTTCATTAATCAAAACCTTTAAAATTAAATTTGTGATTTCTGTTTAAAGTTTGCAAAATTTTTAACTAGAGACAACTAGACACAAAATCCCTTTTAAAGACGGGAAAAATGAGGCTTTGTCTTCATACATTTACATTTGCACTCATCCTCAAGACACTTACAGTAAAGGGATAGTTCACCCAAAAATGAAAATCCTGTCATTAATTACTCACACTCATATCGTTCCAAACCCATAAGACCTTTGTTCATCTTCAGAACACAAATTAAGATATTTTTGATGAAATCTGAGATATATATATATATATATATATATATATATATATATATATATATATATATATATATATTATTTTGTTTTTTTATTATTGCTTTTCATGGATATTTTAGCACAACCTTTCTTTGTTTTGTTTTTTTGTGTGTTTTTTTGTTACTTTGCCATTAAGAAATAGATCCAATGGATGGTCTTTTTGGACTGGATTGTTTTTGTGAAAGTTACAGTATGATTTCATTATACACAAATAGAGAAGATCAGGGAAAATGTGCTTCCTCCTGTTATGACCTCTGTAAAACATTTCTTAACTACAACCTAGCATGATATTGGTAATTTTGTGTTGTGCACTTTAAGGATGCCAACTGTTGTGGATTTCTTCCCTCTTATATTACATTTCTAAGACAGCTATTATTCCCATTTTTCTCCAGCAGACACTGGAAATTGAAATGTCACTTGTAATCTCATCAAGGTGAATCAGTGGCGTGTGAGATGATTTCAGTGTGTTTATTGTGCCGTCACCTGCTGGAGTCATGTGGTTCAATCCGATAACGCTCACATTTGACCTCACAGTATGATGTTAATTAGCACAGAGGAACCACGTCTTGCGGATCCCAAGATTCATGCATGTGACCATTTTTGTTAAAGGGGTTTATCATGAAAAACATTGAAAAATTCCTCAAAATTGTGTAAAATTATTTTTAAATCGTTTAAAACTAAATTACAAAATTGACTAAAATTATAAAGGAGTAATAATATATATTTTTTTATTTTTTTATAAGACCACTTCTTTAATATAATGGGTTTTGCAAGTGAAAGTTCCTACTATCGAATATATGTCAGATATATGTGATTGTATTATACTGGAATTAAATTAGAATTACATTTTAATCTGGCCAGTGATGTCATTTCCTGGAAATGTAGTTACAGAAAAGGCATTAGACATTTATTAAAAGTCTTTTATTGGCTTTGTGCACATTACCTACAAATGAAAGCATAATGAAACCCATTTTCTTTAAGGTGTTTATACTTGTGTTTCTTTTTTAAAACCGTTTTTCCTTGCAGAAGTACTCTTAGATGAAACTCTCCCCTGCAAATCTCCTGAGACCGTTTAAGCATTATTATTATTCCCATATAATGTCAGTGTCTGGTTCTGTTGACATGATGTTGCAAACAAATGCGACTAAATTTAGAAAGTTGTTTTTATTATGAATACGGTATTGCGTCATTGTACTGATTTTTAATTAGATGCAAAGATTTGTTGTTTTGTTGCCTTGGCAGCAGTTTGCTTAATAAATAGTCCTCCTTACTTGTTTTAGGGGTTCAGACAGCCTCTAGGTGGTGAGAGGTCAGTTTTAGACCAGTAACATCAACAGACCTCCCAAAATATCCATCCACTGATGAAGCTCCCCAAGGCGGGATTGGGCTCTAGACAATGTCAGTCAGAGTGAAGACTGAAGGATCTTATCTGTCAGTTTCATTGGCAACAGCTGTAGCTGAAATTTAGTGTTGGGTTGGACCAGCCGTTCACACAGTAGACAAGCATTTCTTCTTTAAATTGAAATGTTAAGTCCATACTATAGGGGCTTAGTAACTATTAGCTAGTTTGTAACTAACTCTATACTTAATTTGGTTGCACTGTTAGTTCTCAAGGCAGAGTGTAACTTAGCTTGTAACCTCCCCATAAATACCTTCAATACCTTTAATGATTCAACAGCAGCCTTGAAATTGAAGAGTTCCTCACATAACTAATGGTAAAAATTGGTTTCCATTGAAATATGATAATTGTGTAATCATGAAAAATGTAATATGTCTTTTTATATTTAAGTGACATTCAGAAATCCAATTTGAAATTAATAAGGAGCAATAATAAAAAAAAAAAAAAAAAACATAAGAAATGGCATTTATTTATTATGATTGATTTTATTTGCATGCACAACACGGAGTGATGCACACAAGAGGTGTGCTGTTTAGATCGGGTTTGTGTTGAAGATCTGCAAGTCATTTATTCACGTTCTCTCTTAAAATGTAAACAAGTGTAAATGTCAGCTTTATAAAGGATGAAAGTTTGTCAGGTGAAACATGAGCTTGTTGATGCATTTCAGTCAATCTGCTATTTTATAAAAAAAAAACAAAAAACAAAAAAAGCGTCTGGCCGGAATTTCTAAATGGCCCAAAATGTCTGGGATTCGGCTTTTGCTTTCTACAGTCGCCATTCATTGCGTGTGTTTTTGTATTAAAGTCTTGTGCAGGACTGTTTTCTTAATCCGGCTCCTGCAAACATTCTTTAATATTGAATATAGGCTAATTTTTGTGCATCAGGGAGCCACTATCTATATGCGGAGTATTTAAATCGCTTTGGCTGCAGCTCATGTTGGATTCAGGGTTGCCAAATCCACATTTTTTCCTCGGAATTGGGCTGATTTTAAACTGTTGCGGCAGGCTGATTTTATCCCGTGGGTTAAAGGTTTGAAATATTGCATAAATTAGTACATTTGACTGTAATACTTGTATTGAAACATTTTGCATTCTACCTATGATGTACTGTGGTATAAATTAAGTTTTGTGAAGGATGGCACTGTGGTAGGAAGCTGTGTATGACCAATCTGCATAACAGTGACTGTAAAATATGTAATTTAGATATGGAAATTACATATTTTGCGTATTATCAATGTCGGCACTAGTTGGAGCTGCTTTTTGGCTGATTTTGCATGTTGAATTGGTGTAGGGCAGTCGGTGAGAGATCACTCTTAATTGGCTGTTCAGCTTAGCAAATCAGTTCACGAGAAAAAAAGCGTGTTGAAAGTGAGAAAATTACAAAGTCAAGAAAACACACAGAGAATGCTGTTCTAATTTTACACCATCTTACCTGAGCATCTAATACGTATTCAAAATGGTAAGCAAACGCTGCTTTGTTTACGGTTTTTAGCTCCGCAGTCCTGATTTCGGTTTCTCTTTTTGAATAACGAATATAGACTATTGCCACCTGCTGATATATACAGTTATAGGGTTAATTGACCCAAAAATGAAAATTCTGTCATTAATTACTCACCCTCATGTCGTTCCAAACCCGTAAGACCTTTGTTCATCTTCGGGAACACAAATTAAGATATTTTTGATGAAATCCGAGAGCTTTCTAACTCTCGGGGGGCAGGATCAGGAAAGGTCATCGAACTGGGATTCGAACTCGGAACGCCCATAGCGCAATGACGCTGTATGTTGGCATGCTGCCCACAAGGCTATCGGCACGGACCGCATGGACTCTTTTAACGATGTCCTTACTACCTTTCTGGGCCTTGAATGTGGTAATTGTGTTGCTGTATGTGCAGGGTCAGAAAGCTCTTGGATTTCATCAAAAATATCGTAATTTGTGTTCCGAAGATGAACGAAGGTCTTAAGGGTTTGAAACGACATGTGGGTGGGTAATTAATGACAGAATTTTCATTTCTGGGTGAACTATCCCTTTATTTCCCCCTATGCAGATGTAAAACGTGTTTTTCTGTAGTCTTTGTGGTGTGTTCAAGCGCCACTTTTTAGTCCAGGCACAACACATTTGGCTTTAGTCACTTCTAGTTTTTAATTGCCAGTTTGGTGTGTCACGACCTTAAGAGATCAAGATTTTTAGCATTAGCCCACCTGCTGGTTGATCCTGTAACTATGGCTGCAGAGAGCATCTTTCTCCATTGACTGACTAAAGCACATTGAGTTGAATGGGAATGCTACCAGATCGTCAGATATTGCACACCTCCTTTGTAACATCATGAGGCTGACGGACACCCAGCCTGGATTCACGCAGAGGCTCAGACACCATAGACTGTATAACCAGACAGTGATTCAGCAGTATGACTCAGTGTTTGTTGTAGACTGTCTAGACTAGCTGTGAAAAGATGTGCGAGTGTGTCGGTGTCCTGAATCATGATTAAGGATTTTAATGCTTAATTTGATTCAAGAGATTCATTGGTTCCAGCTTTTGTTCTGCTGAAGCATGTACTTTCTTTATCAGTATATACAGATCTCATATGTTAGCTCAACCAAGTGCACATACTGTACAGTTCGTCTGCATTTCAGGCCTGGTTTTAGTGCTTATGTTATAGAGGAAACATGCTTGGCTTGCCATATGAAGTTCAAAACACTGTCTGGGGGCTTTATTGCTTTAGAAAGCAGAAGAACTGAATTAGATGTGGGAGTCGACTCCTACAGTCAATTTGCCACAAGCAACTGTTGGCCCGCTTGAGAGAAAGAGTTAGTTTGATTACGTTGTTGTGTGTTTACTCTGCTGTAGATATGCAATATGTCTGTATTTTTGTAGTGATCTTATCTCAGAAACTCACACATAGATGTGCACTGACAGACTGATATGCAAGCATGCTATACATAAAGATGACTCTCGGTCACGCTCTGCCAGCTTTCCTGACAGACTTGCTTTTAGAGTCAATATTTGTTTTTATGTCTTTCTTTTGGAGTCAAATCATATTTTTAGAGTTGAGCTATGTTTTAAAGTTTTGTTTTTGGAGTCAGGTTTTTGAAGTCATGTTTTGTAAGCCAATAATTGACTTTTGAGTCTAGTTTTAGGATTTGTTTTTAGTCTTTCTTTTGGACTCAAGTTGTGTGTTTACGTCTTTTTTTGGGTGGAGGGGTGTAAAAATTAGTTTTTTAGTCTTGCTTTTGGAGTAAAATTGTTTCTTCAAGTCTTGGTTTTAGTTTTGCTTTTGGAGTCAATTCTTGTTTATATGTGTGTGTTTGTGTGTGTTTATATATATATATATATATATATATATATATATATATATATATATATATATATATATATATATATATATATATATATATATATATATATATATATATATATATATCTCCCCAGTTTCACTGACAAGGCTTAAGCCTAGTCCTAGACTAAAATGTAAGTCTTTCAAATGAAAGAAATTTGGACTGACTGATCTTAAAATATATCAGTGCCTTTGTTTTGTCTCAAGATGCACACCAGTAATGCTTTTTCTAAGGCACGTTTATAAAAATTGCTTACATGTCCTAATTGAACTATGGCCTAATCCTGGCTTAGGCTAAGCCCTGTCTATGAAACAGTTTAGGCTAAGCCCTGTCTATGAAATTTAATGTCTTGTCTTTTTATTTCTGGTTTTTGGAGTTAAATTGAGTTTTTTTAGTCTTGCTTTTTAAGTCAAAATTTTTTAATGTCTTGATGTCAAGGTCTATCATATGCAAACAAACAAAATTTTTTGTCTGTTTAACTGCTTTCTTAATGTAAAAAAATAAATAAATAAATAAATAAATATAACAACAAAAGCTAAGTTTTACAAAAGCAAATAGACACTTTACCATCCCACATACTAATTTGCTCAAACAAAGACCTGGAAATATTCAGCAGACACTTCATCCTTGGTCTGGAGAAGTGGTGAATACAACATTAAGTCTCCTATTGTGACAGCTGATTTGTTTTCTTCTTCTACAGATGGGGCACACAAGGAGATTTCACCACCACACACCCCCTGCCCGTGGTCAAAGTCAAACTCTTCACCGAAAGCACTGGAGTCCTGGCTCTGGAGGACAAAGAGCTGGGCAGGGTGAGACGAGAGTCTGTCCTTCCGTCCACCGCTGAGGTTTACATCAAGCTACCTCTGCGTTCGATCTGCACAATGTGCTCAATTATTGGCTGATGTTGCGGGAACAGATGTTCTGCACACAGTGTGTGAACCGTGAATTTGTATGTGTGCGAGGGGAAAGTGAGCTACAGGCGAGGAAAACTCTAGTCATTAGGGCTCACGTTCCCAGAGTAACAGATGGAGACTCCCCATTAGAGACTCGCACCAAACAGACTGCACCTCCTCCATCTATTTTCTCCTACCGTCTCTCCCCGTTCATCAGTCTAACCCTCTTTTTCTCTCGTCCCCCATCATCCCTTTCACACCTATCTCTCCAGCTGCCTATCCAGGTGTATCGGTCCTAATAATGTGTTTCTCTCTTACTTTCTCTCGTTCTGTCCAGGTGGTCCTTCACCCCACCACAAACGGGCCCAAAACGGCAGAGTTGCACAAGATGGTAGTGCCTAAGAACAGCCAAGACGTGGATCTGAAAATCAAACTGGCAGTTCGCATGGACAAGCCCCCCAACATGAAGCACAGCGGGTACGTCTGTTATGATGCTCATATCCTGACCTCCAGGATCTGAATGCATCCTCACGTGTTATTATATAAGCCATGAGAAGAGAAAAAATACATTGCACAAATGAAAACTACAAATAGTAATCAAATGGATAAATAAGTTTTATTGAATAATATACGGGTCATTTCACACAGGTAGGAAATAATCAGCACTTTTTAATTATTATATAAATATAGAATAAATATGTAAGTCTTAAAGAAAACTTTTAATGATGGTAATGGTATGTGTCAGTTTGTTATATACATATATACATATACATATACAGTGCCCTCCACTAATATTGGCACCCTTGATAAATATGAGCAAAGGCGGCTGTGAAAATAAATCTGCATTGTTTATCCTTTTGATCTTTCACTCAGAAAATTCACGAAATTCTAATCTATCATTGAAGTAAAACAATTGAAAGTGGGAAGAAAATCTCATGATGAAATAAATATTTTTCTCCAATGAATGTTGGCCACAATTATTGGCACCCCTAGAAATTCTATGAGTAAAATATCTCTGAAGTATATTCTCATTCATATTTACATTTTTTAGCACACCAGGGTGACTAGGAGCATGAAGTTGTCCAGCTATGTCTTCCTGTTCCACAGGATTATAAATATAAAGAAAACAAAGGCCAAATTCCCTTAATCATCCATCACAAGGAGTAAAACCAAACAATAAAGTTCAGATGTGCAGAACAAGATTGTTGAGCTTCACAAAATAGAAAGTGGCTGTAAGAAAAGAGTTAAAGCATTGAAAATCCCCATTTCCACCTGCAGGACAATAATTAAGAGGTTCCTATCAACTAAAGATGTTACAAATCTGCCTGGAAAAGGACGTGTGTCTGTATCGTCCTAATGCACGGTGAGGAGGAGAGTTTGAGTGGCTAAAGACTCTCCAAGGATCACAGCTGGAGAACTGCAGAAAATAGTTGAATATTGGGGTCAGAAAGCCTAAAAAAAAATATATCAAACAGCCCCTACATCACCACATGTTCGGGAGGGTTTCAAGAAAAATTCTCCTCGCTCATCCAAAAACAAACTCCAGCATATTCAGTTATCAGACACGACTGGAACGTCAGATAGCACTGGCTTGTATGGTCACATGAAACTAAAAAAAGAGATTTTTGGCAGCAAACCCACCAGATCAAATAGAGATAAAAAAGTACCTCATGTCCACGTTTAAATATACTGCTGTATTTTTGATGTGGGCCTGTTTTTCTGCTGGAGGTCCTGGAGATCTTGTTCAGATACATGGCATCATGAATTCTATCAAATACCAACAGATAAAAAAATCAAAACCTGACTGCCTCTGTTAGAAATCTTATAATGGGCCATGTTTGGATCTGTTATCAGGACAATAATCCAAAACAAACATCAAAATCAACACAAAAATGTATCACTGAGCACAAAATGAAACTTCTGCCATGGCTGTCTCAGTTCCCTGACCTGAACCCTACAGAAAATGAGTGGGATGAACTGAAGAGAAGAAGCACTAATATGGAGCTGTGATTCGGAAGGATCTGGAGTGATTCTGTATGAAGGAATGGTCTCTGATCTCTTATCAGGTGTTCTCCAAACTCATCAGGCATTATAGGAGAAAACTCAGAGCTGTTACCCTGGGAAAAGGACGTTGCAATAATTGGGGCCAACATTAACTAGAGAAAGCATTTATTTCACAATGAGATTTTCCCCCACTTTCAATTGCTTTACTTCAATGATAGGTTAAAATTTTGTGAATTTTTTGAATGAAAGATCAAAACTATAAACAATGGAGATTTATTTTCACAGCTGCCTTTGCTCATATTTACCAAGGGTGCCTTAAATATATATATTTACACACACACATACATACATATATACATACGTATGTGTGTGTGTGTGTGTGTGTGTGTGTGTGTGTGTGTGTGTATGTATGTATGTATGTATGTGTATATATATACAGGTGAATCTCAATAAATTAGAATGTCGTAGAAAAGTTCATTTATTTCAGTAATTCGACTCAAATTGTGAAACTCGTGTATTAAATAAATTCAGTGCACACAGACTGAAGCAGTTTAAGTCTTTGGTTCTTTTAATTGTGATGATTTTGGCTCACATTTAACAAAAACCCACCAATGCACCTGTGTGTGTGTATATATATATATATATATATATATATATATATATATATATCTATATCTATATCTATATCTATATCTATATCTATATATATATATATATATATATATATATATATATATATATATATATATATATATATATATATATATATATATATATATATATAAACCATTCAGCTGGAAGCAAGTTTACATGAATGAGGTGCATTGGACAAAATGTGGTTGTAGTGCCACCTTGTGTTCATTTATTATTCTTGTGAGTCTCCTCATGTCACATTATGTTCCCTTGGACTTCCAGGAGCCCTCTCAGGAAACAGTAGCTTGCACCTGATGCCTTAAGATTATTCATAAAATCCCCCAAACTCGCTCTATCTATTATTATATTATATTATATTATATTATATTATATTATTATTTTTTGTTTATTACTTATTTATTTATTACTTATTTTTTATTTTTTTTTACATTTTTGTTTATTTAAAATATATGAATTAAAATATACATATTTGTACAAATAAATAAGAAATACCATTTTAATTAAATAGCAGCATTAAATAACATTTAATTTAAATATAATAATTAGAATAATTATATTGAAAATAATTTGATTAAACAGAAGTAAACAAAAAATGAAATAATTACATATGTAAAAATATAAGAAAGAAATATAAGATTAAATATAAGATTAATTAAAATCTATTTAATTAATCAAATTAGCTGGTCAAGAATTTAGAGTTGTTCTTTGTGGTATTTTCTGATATTTTCTAAACAACATTACAAGTGGTGAAAACATTACAAATTAAATATTAAATAATGAAAATTCAAATAAATAGCAACATTAAATAAAAAAATGACAATATTACACATAAGTAAACCAAAACTTTATTATAAAAGTGTGTTTATTTTTAATTTGCTGTTCACGAATTCAGTTTTGGTATGCTTAAAAGCAACAAAATTACAAGAGAGGAAAAACAGATTATAAATTAAAAAGTAAATAGTGAATATTCAAATAGCAACATTAAAACATTAAATAAACATTTGGCACTGTTAAACAAATAAATAAATAATTTAAAAGGAAGCATTATAACAGTAGCTTTTTAAAATTTGCTTGTGAAGAATTCAGATTTGGTATTTGTAAAAGCAACAAAGTGACAAGGGATGAAAAACAGATTACAGATCCTTCTGTCTGTCTGTATTTACTCATCCAGAATGAGCTCTGTCAGTAAATGCCATAGTTCTCAAAAGTGAGTAGCAGCAGTGAAGATGTGCAGGACCAGCTGCTGGGGTTCTTCCCTCAGCGGGACGGGGTCAGGGGTCAGATCAGTGCCATCAGCCTGCTAATTACACAGAGGCCCTGTGTGCTTCCTCTATAGAGCGGCTCCCTGAGAGGCCTGCTGTAATTGGCAGAAGCCTCTTCAACCTGCAATTACCTTTTTAACGGACCTCACAAGACATTGCAGAGGACCACTTACACGCTCAGACAGACAGACACAAACTTACTCAGACCATTCTCACACAGATACTGTGCGGAGACATACTGATAATCGAATTTATATTAATTGTGACATTTTATACATTTTATTGATTTGCTCTAAAATAGAATCTCTATTTTTATTTATTTACCCTCTTTCCATAAGACACTTCAGACAATATTTTTAATGAATAAAACTTGAAAATAGTCTTTTGGTGCATTCAAGTAATGTCGGAAAGATCACATTTATGAGTTGAATGCACGTGAACGCCACAACAAATTATAACAACAACTCTAAACTTTCTTTTAGCCCTGAGGTTCAACGTTTATTACATGTATGTGAGAAAACAGGCTGGATGCAATGTAATGTAGTTGTTAAGTTTTGGTATTGAGAATATGGTCATGCAAAATATATACTTAATAAACAGCCAATCTGTTAATTATAGGTATGGTAATAAGCAACTTGTAAAAATTGGTCCCTAAACTCAAAAATGTGTTACTGAATTTATTTACTAAAAACGAAGTTGAATGTACAAAATACACTTTCCCATAAGGTTCCATTATTTAACATTAGTTAATGCATTAACTAACAGTAACTAGCAATGAGCAAGATATTTTGGTTACACTTATTTTAAGGTGTCCTTGTTATAGTGTAATTATACATTTAAGTACTGAGTAATATTAATTAACTACATGTACTTACTATATGGTTAGTGTTAGGATTAGGGTTACTTGCATGTAATTATGCATAATTTATTGTTGTTATTATAATATAAGTACATGTAACGTGTAACAAGGACACCTTAAAATAAAGTGTTACCAACATTTTCTACAGTATTTATTAATCCTTTTTAATGTTAGTTAATAAAAATACATTGTTCATGTTAGCTCAAGCCCATTAAATTATATTTAACAGATACAATGTTGAAATAATATTAATATATGCTTTAGAAGTATTTTCATTATTTCTTGTTAACTAATGTAGTTAACTAATGTTAAACTGCCATCTTTCTCTGACCAAAGTGACTTGAACACATTGGACGTCATAATTACGACTTCCCAGAAGGACTTGAACGCAGCATTTGACTCGTGCAGCATATTCCAAATCCTCTAAAGCCACATTTGTGTCAGGAATAGGCTAAATTCATGATGCTTTTTGGTCTCATTTGAGATTTGTAAGACCAAAATCGTATCATTTAAGTCTTAGGTTTTGTCCAATTACTCATATACTCACACGCATCCACAAAAACAAACACCTGATGACTGTCCCAGTGCATGGGAAGAGAGAGAGAGAGCGATCTGCGGGAGATTTTCAGGTTGAGTGCACCCCATTAAAAGAAGCCATCTGTTTATCAGCAGAGCGACTGAAGAATTGGGAGCCATTCAGTTTTGTGGAGTGACCCCAGCGCGGCCCTGAGAGAGAGAGCTGCCAGCTCCAGTCTGATCAGTCTGTCTCTGTCTCACTTATGCTCACTGGCTCTTTCTTTCTCTCCCATGCTCCTTTTTTTACTTCTTTTTGTATGCCTTTAAAACCATCTTTGCCCTCTTTCGTTTGAGGGCCAGGGCACACATTAAAGCCCTTTTTACACGTTTGCATTTTTCTCTTATAAAATCTCTTTTAACCTTACCCTTAGGTTACGGCCACACATCGCATTTATGACTCATTGATTTGTTATTGCATGTAATATTTTATACTACCTATGCTAAAAGCAGTGAAGACCAAAAGATATAACATTGTAATGGGAGTTTAATGCATTTAATGAATTTTTTATATTTTCTGTTTATTTTTTTTGTCATTTATTTATTCATTGTTTGTTTGTACATTTTTGTCATCCATTTTTTTTTTTTTGTCCAGTGGTAGTTTTAGTAATTTTAGTACTTAAATTTATTTCGCATAGTTGCCAAGGCACCATTTCTAACTTTCCTACAGGTTTTCCTATTTTTTTTTTTTGACTAATATTTGTATTTTTAATAGTTTTCGTTAAGTGCAAAGAGCAAAGGAACAATGTACTGATAGCTACAAGAATGTATTTCTATGCAAATTATTACATTTATTTTTATGTCCGTTTTAATAATTGTAGTTATAAAAGTATATATTTTAGTTGGTTGCCAAACACAGCATTTCTAATCTAATATTTATATTTTATTTAGTGCTGTCAAACGATTAATTGCGATTAATCGCATCCAAAATAAGTTTTTGTTTACATAATATATGTGTGTGTACTGTGTACATTTATTATGTATATATAAATACATACACATACACTATATATTCCAAAAATATTTACATGTATATATTTATATTCATATAATTTATATTACATGTAAATATATTTAAAATATAAACAACTTATTTTTCTTAAATATATACATGCATGTGTGTGCATTTATATATACATAATAAATATACACAGTACACACACATATATTATGTAAACCAAATCTTTTATTTTGGATGCGATTAATTGTTTGACAGCACTAATTTAATTTAATTTCAGTTTTATTTAAATTACTGAAGAACTTACTTTTTTTTCAACACTCCTTTAAGAAACAATGTACTGATAATTACAAGAACACGTCTATGCAAATTCTTAAAATATTTTTTAACATATATTAAGGCACTAAACTGAATGTCAATTGATTTAATAATGCCATTAAGAGAAATCAGTTCTGCTTGTTTCACAATAAGGCCCAATGAAAAAAATCTACTTTCTGCAATACTGCCATTAAATCACATGGGGGCACTGCAACCGTTGTAATAACCACTTACATCTAACATCTAATGCCACTTTTTCTCATAGTGATGTCTTAATATGTTTAATTTGACTTTTTACAGTCATATTGACATAAATTGTGAGGTTAACATTTGTATCGTGTTTAAAAGCTCAATGCAGTATCATAACTTGCATCGTGCAATTTATCAGAGTGACAAACCTATTGACATTTCCCGGATGTTAAGGAAAGGTTGTTTGTAAATTAAGTCTTTTTTCAAACAGGTTGAGTGCTTTCTACTGAGTAGGTTAGAAAAAAATAATAAATCATATCAGCTAAAGAGATGAATCTGACTCCACATTTCAGTTTTATTTAGCCAGTGTTGTAATTTAGGCTATTATGGCGTGTATTCATTTTTTTGCGATTTTTTTTTTTTTTTTTTTTTTTTTTTTTTTTTTTTTTTTTGTGTGAAATGAAATATTACTTGCATTTCTGAATTAATCACATCAAACAGTTAAAAATGCTATTATTGCAATGTTACTTGCAATGTTTTGTATCTTCAGAAGATTGTTATTATTATTATTATTATTGTTCAGATTGAGCCGAAGTCGGCTGGAAAGTGCCTGCGGCTCGCCCGTTCACCTGGAGGTCGTCTCGCCCGCCATTATCCGGCCATTGTTACCATCTAAATGGGATCATGTGTATCAGAAAGGTGTCGGAGAGTGAGCTGAAAATCACTTTCACAAGTGGATGATTACCTCTGCCACATGTTAACCCAGATTGGCCCGCTTCCATGCACTCATTGCTCCCTCAACCTTGACTGGAGCTTTTTCCCCCACAGGCACTGTGTCCATTTATGAAGAATTGATTTCACCTCACCCATATTTCTGCACACATCCTTCCTTTTTGTTACATTTCTAAGAATGTGTGCTTAATCAATAGCCGAAGATGTTTTTTCCCTCTCTGTCATTGAGTGAACATGACAGAATTCAGGCGTTTGGGGAATTAATGAATGACAGCAACTTAACTCCATAAACTTTCTATATGGGTTTTGCACCTTGGCTTAATGAATATGGTGTTATATTTTAACATGATGAATTTTTAAATCGTGTTCGTAAATGAAAATATCAAGGGAAGTTTCTGCTGTCGATTTGATTAATCCATGACACTCATCATAATGTAGTTTTTTCTCTGTAGGTATCTTTACGCCTTAGGCCAGAGAGTCTGGAAGCGATGGAAGAGGAGATATTTTGTGCTTGTTCAGGTGAGCAGATTTCCTAATTACAGCTTTAGATATAAATTTAATTCATTTGCTTGAAAAAAAAAAGTTTTTCAAATGATTTTGTCAAAATAATATTTTATATATACATACCTATATATATATAATTTTTTTTTTTTTTTTAGCATATGAATTTTTGAATGTCTCATACATTTTGTGTTTACAGATGTTGTGGGTGTTGTTTTTCTGAAGGAAAACTAGTTTTTTTTTAGTGTAAAAGAGTGTTGTACCATCATCGAGTTAATAAAATAAATTAATAAATTACTGTCCTACATAACTACCAGCCTCCTGAGATAACGGCATCGTTTTTGTGTAAAATATTTTATGTGGGGGAAAAAAAAAAGTTTAAAAGACATAAATTACACGGTTTGGATATAAATGATACATTTTTTAAGCTCTGGAATATTTTAGTACAATTTAGGATGAAAAAAAAAAAGATTGTGTTAAGATGATCTCCTCTCTGTTCTGTTGTTCAGGTGAGTCAGTACACGTTTGCCATGTGCAGTTACCGGGAGAAGAAGTCAGAGCCGCATGAGCTGATGCAGTTGGACGGGTATACGGTAGATTACTCCGATCCGCAGCCAGGTACACTCACGCTTCAACACTAATGCCTTATTTATTAATGCTCATGTGGGCGTTTTGAGTTTAGTTCAAAATTGGATGAATAATCATGGTTAAAATGAATTTCAGTGACCTCTGTCTTAAATTTGAATTTCACATTTGCTGCAGTTGAAAGAGATGCACATTATGAGCTTAAATGAAGCGGATACGACTTATTGTAGAAAACCAGAATATATTTAATTGCAGAGAATAAAATTAGGTGGAAATTACATGTAAAGATTTAGAATATTTTGTATTAATAACAATAATGCAATAGTGTAGAGTAAAATACGTTTTTAAAGTTATTTTTATATACATAAATACATATTAAATGTGTTATGAATATTTGTATTGGTGAAAGTTATATATGTTTGTTTATAATTTTTTTAATAATATATTTTAGTAAAATATAAGTATCTATAAACTGTTTGTGTGTGTGGTGTTTTTTATGTTTATCAGAGTGCAAAGCAACTTTACTCTGAGATTATTTTGGTAACACTTTAGTATAGGGACCAGTTCTCACTATTAACTAGTTGTTTATTAGCATGCCTATTATTAACATATTGGCTGTTTATTTAGTATTTATAAAGCACATATTCTGCATGACCATATTCTACATCCCTAATCCTACCCAATACCCAAACTTAACAACTACCTTACTAACTATTAATAAGCAGCAAATCAGGAGTTTATTGAGGCAAAAGTCATAGTTAATGGTTTGTTAATAGCAAGAATTGAACCTTTAAAATAAAGCGTGAACATTATTTTTTAGCATCAGCTGCATGAAACACATTATGTGTAGATGCCTAAATAGAGCAACAAAAACACACAAGTGTGTATTTCTTAGTGAAGTGTTCTTGGGTGAATTGATTGATATGGATTATTTTGCTAAAACAAATCTCTGCAGGTCTTCAGGGAGGCAGAGCCTTCTTCAGTGCTGTTCGAGAAGGAGATCTGGTGGTGTTCGCCAGCAATGACGATCAGGATCGTGCTCTTTGGGTCCAGGCCATGTACCGCGCCACAGGCCAATCCTATAAACCGGTAGCGCCCGCCCAGAACCAGCAGAACTGCAGAGGAGGGAGCGCCCAAAAAGATGCCCCTGTGTCCTTACTCAGTATGTTATATGTCATACTAATATGATCCCAAAATGTGTTTTTTGCATTGGGATTTTCTTGATTTCAGACCGTTTTTTTAAAACCTCAAACCTTAAACCGTCAAAGGCAGAGAGCGAAAAGAAGGTGGGCTCTTTTTCTGCCACCTTCAGCTGTCCCCTCCTGAATGGACTTTGAAATTGGAGGTTGTGGTGGCCAGCCATCGATCCATTGGGCCGCAGCACAGACACAGTCTAAACAAATGTCAGCGGGGGGCTTGAATAACCCAAACACTGCTGCTGAGTGAAAGGAGGAACACTTACACAACTGAAATGCTACAGTTTGCTCACTTTCAACAAACGGAGAGTGAGTCGAATGAGGTTTATGTCATTATCGCCTCTGAAGAAGCGTTCTGTGAGCTCCAGGGCATTCATTTAACGTAAAAGCTAAGGAACATGGCTTAAAACTAGCATTTCGATTTTATAAATCTGCTCATATATATATATATCACTATAAAGCTTCCTTTTTGAGCACTGATGGTGATTGTGAATATGAAAACTGGCTTTTATGAGTTAATAATGTGCATGCGCTGGCACTCGACTTCACAAGCGCCGCCGTTTGACTTTCATAAAACGTTTTTCAAGGTCTCTTTCCTCTTGTCTTACTGGACCTCATACACATTCGAGGTTCAATGCAAAAGCCACCTCAAATGATGGCGAATTGTTCGACAAAGAACATGGAAAGAGCATGGAAAAGCTCCTCAGTGCCTGTTGGATCGCGAAAACGACATGAATGTGCGAATATCATTGCAGCCACTGATAACCGTGGTATTCGGCCAATTAAAAGGTCATGCATTCTTTCAGAAATACTTATTCTTCTTTCATCATTAAATTAATCCAACGAATTCACCTAAAATCCAGTCCCATTGATGCCTGTTAAAAAAAATCTGCCATGTTTCGGCGAGTCGAAGAAGTTATTAACTCGTCCTGACATTGGACTTCCTATCATGGATTGATTCGCACAGATCTGTCTCACCGCCTTACGCTCAACACTACCCAGCATCCTCTCATAGCCAGATCAGTGTTTCATATCTGAAGGAACACCGATGTCCTGTCCTGCCTCATTAGTCTTTCTGACTCCGGCTGGTTTCACTTGAAGCGACCCGCCGGGCCGTACCTGCGATATCACCCCCCCCGCTGCCGTGTTGATACCTGTCATAAAGCTCCTGTCTGCCTTGTGGAGAGATGTCAGATGGATGTGACTGCTGGCGTGACCGCCTGGACCGGGCCCCTTCAGCTGGGATTAAAGACGACGCACCCCCTCCGCCCTGACTCCGTCCATGGATAATAGCAGTAAGTAGAAGTTGACACGGATCAATGTGCTGCTCCTGTCAAACCCCATCCGTCAGACTCTCAACGTGGATCAATACCACGCTCCCCTTTTGTCTCTTTTTTTCTCGATGTAACGAACGTAAAATGACCTACATCGAATTAAAAGAACAGACAATGGGCCGGCGCTTGTCGATTGGGAGATGGTACTTCTGCGCACCCAACAAGTGATGTTTTGGGGGGAACCAACAAATGCCCACACTGCTTCCAGGCAAGAACAGGGCTTTTCACCATCAATACCAAGTCGTTGGCATGCCAGAAATGGCAGCGTTAATAAAAGCAATCACTAATGCTCGTCTCAAGAAGGTGCCGCTGGCCATGGAGGCGTCAGGAGATGCGTCTCAAAAGCCTTGGTCTTTTGTGGTCCTTGAGAAGCGAAGGCCCTCGCTCCGCATATGTGGGCTCTCAACACGCCGCCAGCGAGTGTTAGGCTTTTCACGGACCTCCCATTAGCCCATTTTGAGGACATTCGTGAAAGGACTGGAAATGAACTTGGGCACACTTTTAGTGCTTTCTCCTGCTTTTTCTGCCTCGCGTCTTTCTCTCGGCTCCTTCTTTCTCTGACTTGCCCTGACCCCTCAGCCCCTTCGCAACGTTTTTTTTTTCTTTTTCATTCCTGCATTCAATTTCCCCCCGTTCCTCTCCGCCCAAGCCGTGTCAGGAAGTCTGAATGCGTACGTTGAACGTGCGCCCGCGTTCGTCCTAATTACAGCGCTCTCACAAAGGTGCGCTCCTTTTACTCAAGGTCGAGACTCAATCAGAACGAGTGACATCACTTTTATACAACTCACCTGTCTTCACCAGCCACCGAAAAATTGCTTTAAGTGCTTTGAAGTCATACGTTATTGTTTATATTCTGTTTCCACACAGCGGCGTTTTAAGCGTTTAATGCGCTAAAGATCAGAACATTCAGCCCGTCGTGGCTTAGCGAAGGCCACAGGGTGTTTTTTAGCCAGACCTGGCCTTTATTTTAAAAGGCTGAATGCTGGTTTGAATGCGAGAGGTGTTCGATTGATAAATTAGAGCACTTTGGTGCTGATATTTATGTGGGCATGTGGACAAAGTGCTAATATTTTACAGCAGTTTACAGCCACGCTTCACTAACGTTTCAGGGCGCCTGCCAGCTCACAGAGTTTCACAGTGTAGCTTTGGCCAAAAGAGGTGAAATGCAAACACTCAGGCTGTGTACGGAGATGGAGAGTGTGTAACCAAACACAGATTTCGGGCTTTTACACAGCGCTTCAAGGTGTGAACCACACTTGTGTTCCGCTGCGGTGGCTTCATTTGAATAGTAGGCTAGTACATATAAAATTGTTTGAGATATATGTTTGGCCTTTTATATAATGCTGTTTTGAAAATAATTAAATGTTTGTTTTCTTTGCCCTAATGGACGTCTTTATGTATTTACAGCACAAACAGGCATTAACTGGCCATCTCTTGTGGTGGGGATGGGATTTTCAGCACAAAACGGTGCTGTATGCCAGCACGTGCCAGATTTCTGATTGTGTGTGTGTTTCTGGTGCAGGTTTGGAGAAGACTCAGAGACAGGGAGTGGAGGAGCTCATCTCTGCCATGCCCTGCAACTTCAATCACGCCAGCCTGTTCTACATCCTGCAGAAACACACACTGATACACCGCATGAACGACTCCTTTTCCTGCCTGGTGAGAGCACAAAAGTGTTGTGATGGAGAAGATGTGTTATTATATGAATAATTACACTTATTATATAAAATGTGTTTTTTGTTCAGGTAGTTAGTGATTCCTCTGAACAATTCTGGTTCTTTTATGGGCCCAACTTTTTTTGTAGTTTCAAGAAAGAAAAATTTGGTAAAGACAGTCAAGATATAATTTAGGTAATAAGTAGTGCTGTCAAACGATTAATCGCGATTAATCGCATTAAAAATAAAAGTTTTTGTTTACATATTATATGTGTGTGTACTGTGTATATTTATTATGTAATACACACACATACAGTATATATTTTGAAAATATGTACATGTATTTACATGTATATATTAATATTCATATAATTTATATTATATATAAATATATTTAATATATAAACAACATATTTTTCTTAAATATATACATGCATGTGTATGTATTTATATATACATAATAAATATACACAGTACACACACATATTATGTAAACAAGAACTTTTATTTTGGATGCGATTAATCGCGATTAATTGTTTGACAGCACTAGTAATAAGTAAGTATAACATAAATGTACAAATATAAGATGAATGTGTTTGACTTGTAAATAATAGTTTGTTTGGGAATCGTTTGAACTGCATTGGTTGCGCTATATGGTTTTGAGTCACTAATATGAACTGACTCATAAGTATCATTCATTTAGGAATCTGTTGGACTATATTGTCGTGCTAAATGATTTTTTTATACAGTTGAAAAAAAAACGGCTAATCAGAATCATTCGTTCAGGAATAGTTTGGACTACAGTGGTTGCGCTATATTTTGATTAACTAAAAATAACTGATTGATGAGAATTATTTGTTCTTGAATTGGTTGAACTACATTGGTTGCGATTATATGGTTTTGACTCGCTAAAAGAAGTGACTCATAAGAATCTTGGACTAGTCATGCTGAATGTTTTTTATTCACTAAAAAGATGGCTCATAAGCAGTGTTGGGGGTAATGCATTACAAGTAACGCGAGTTACGTAATCAGATTACTTTTTTCAAGTAACTAGTAAAATAACGCATTACTTTTTAATTTACAAGAAAATATCTGAGTTACTTTTTCAAAAAAAAAATAAATCATCAAAATGAATTAAAACAATGAAATGCAAACTCAGAATATGACGCAAACCTGCAATAATTAAATATGTTAAATAACACAAATGTATCTAATCCCATTTTATTAACCTATGTCTTTGCTGCTGACCTTTGATGATCCAGTTCAACCATACTAATAAGCAAAAACAGTTGTGCTTCATTGTTTTTTTTATTGCTGAAGAGTGTTGAACCTTCTTCTCCTGCGTTCTACTGTACAGACGTGAATTTACTCTTCCCTCAGCCTGAGGTTTATTCATTACACTTTTTGGTGTGAAAGGGCTTTTACATTTGCTATAAATAGAACTTCTTATATTAAAAACAAACAATAAAGCCCTGCTCATATTTAAAAAGTAACGTGAAAGTAACGCAAAAGTAACGTAACACATTACTTTCCATAAAAAGTAACTAAGTAACGTAATTAGTTGCTTTTTTAGGGAGTAACGCATTATTGCAATGCATTACTTTTTAAAAGTAACT
>CM077264.1:16073813-16283813 GCA_039654775.1 Spinibarbus caldwelli | reverse complement strand
ACTTTATTTTGATGGTTCCCCAACAGACAAACTGACTATAAGTAACTTTGCAAGTACGTCAACATTCTAACTACCCAAACCTTAAACTAAGCCTACTAATACTCTAATGACATGTAGTTGCAAAGCTGCTTATAGTCAGTAGACTAAGGGGACCATCAAAATAAAATGTAACCTAACATATAAACATTGCATTTTTTATTTTTTTTTTGTTTGAAATTATTAACTAGCTCACATCAAAATTAATATTAGCCTCACAGGGAATACTCAAATAACACTCCACACCTAACCACTTACAAGATGTACTGTAGTAAGATACTATGCAGATCTTAAATAATGTCAAGGTATATAGTCCATTATCAATGTAAAAGTAGATTTAATATGGTGTTCATTGTGTTATAAATAATCATAATCTTAAAAGTTATAATCACAAATGCGTAAGCATTATAATGTATTATAATTGTTGTTATGATTATTTATAAGACGATATAGCATATTATACGTTTTTTTTTTTTTATATAATGCATTATGCATTCATTATAATACCTTAAGAATACCCTTATAATGTATTAATGTATTATAAATATGGGCTTCATAGAAAGTGTTACCAAAAATTTTTTTTGAAAGATAATTAGAGTATAGCACCATTTCAGATAGCAAATAGTATGTTTTCTGAAATATATTTGATTTTTTTTTTTTAATTAAAAAAAAAAACCATTTAATAAGACTTTTTTTTTTTATAATGTTATCATGTTTTTGTGTTTTATTGTGTTAGTTAGCTGTGTTTTTTTGTTATTTTTTACCTAATCAAAATAACTCGACTGTAGTTTGAGATTAATTGGAATGCACAATGAAAAAACATAATTTTTTTAATTTGTTAAAAACGGAGTTATCTGTTTTTGCAAATTAACTCTTCATTTGGAGAAAATACTATTTCAGTTTTTCTACTTTAAAATTTCACATTTAGTCCAATGTGTTACTTGCCGATTTTTTTAATTATTTGTGAAATTTTCTAGCAATTTCTGAGTGAAAATAGTTTCTACACCCAATTTTTTTCAGCATAGAAATACTCCACATTTGTGTCGCCACATGGAGTTCTGGAGGGGAAAAAACTTTCAACATCTTTGTTAAACTTCTGATGATAAATGTTCAACAGAGGTAGAACTTATTAGAAAACTCGACAGCTGTTTTCTTCAGTTGATGGTTTGTATGTCTAAAAGGTTACCAGCCAACTGGTGAGTAACTCCTTTTATTTACTCCCCCAAGCCAATTTTTACTCAAAGTTGAGAGTTTATTTTGACCCCCTTCGTGTGAGTGTGAGAAACTTGCTTTGAGATTGCAAGGTTGGATGCTCTTTGTGTAACATATCATACTCATATTCATATAGTATCAGTAAATACTGAAGAGCTTAAAAGGCATCTGACTGTAATACAAGCACTTAACCGGCATTTAGAGTAATGTAAATAGCAATAGAACAGGTTTGCGTAGGTCAGACAGACTTTTTGATGAAGGAAGGGCCGTGGATAAGGTGACAGAGAGATGGAGCTATCTCAAAATACATGGCGTATCAGCTTTGTTCGTTGGACTTTAATGAAGCTTTCTGTCTTTGCTCCTGCACGAAGGTTGCGGGGTCTCGGTATCTCGGCTGCTGCTCAGTGCCGCGAGCGACGGTCCCTCGTGACTGTCGGTCTCCCGCGAACGTCTGAGACACATCGCAGTTCTCCTGATTCGCAGCCCTCCGCACCGTCGTGGGCGAGCGGCCCCCTCAAAGTGTTAATTTGCTAACGTTCCTTCAGAGAAGGCGTCTTAATTAAGTTTGTAAGATTCATGCCTAATTTAGTTATTATGTGAGGGATGAATGAGCTAATGAATGCAACAGGAGCCTCGCGGCGATCTCCACCCGCCCGCATTATGTGTGACTTTTCTGCCTATGAATTAATTGTTTGCACTTAACCTTGCACTCGTTTGTTTAAATGTTGGAAATAGACGGGGTGTTTTTAACAATATTTTTTGGAAGAGCTTGTCTCGCACGCTGCGGTTTTGTTTTTTGTGTGTCTTGGCGTGAAATGAGAGGCATGCTGAAATTAGACACTTCATGTTCAATTAGCGTAGCAGTGTTGTTGAGGTGAAACTACAGTAGGTATGCGCGGCGGATGTCGTGACTTCTTAGAGGTCCTGCAGGGGTCGAGCAGAGGCAGCAGCGTTTTTAAAACTTTTTCTTTACTGTTTGCTGTGGTGCTTTGTTGCTTTGGCCTTCGGATACAGAATGTGTATGTTTTATGCCTTTATTAAGTGACATGTATTCAAGGTCCAAAGTAAGCACCAAAATAAGCGCCGAATAGACTTTCTAGAGTTTATTGCAAGAATGATAGTCTGACGCTGTTGTAAGTGACGAACAAATCAAAGCAAAGGCATACTGTACAAACGTTTATGAAAAATTTTTTTTTTTACTTGAGTAAACATTATACAGTTGGATATCTACGAGTCTCTGCTCTGAGAGAATGAACAGATCTGAGCTAGTATTTTTGGGGGGGAAAGTAACTAAAAAGTAACTCTACATATACTCAGTTACTTGTTTACTGCTGTAATTATTTTTAATATATTTATAATTAGTTACTTATGTGCAATCTATCTATCTATCTATATCGATATACACGCACGCACGCGCACACACACATATATATGTAAATACACACACACACACACACATATATATATATATATAATGTAAATATATACACACACACACACACACACACACACATATATATATATATATATATATATATATATATATATATAGATAGATAGATAGATAGATAGATAGATAGATATAAACACACACACACACACACACACACACATATATATATATATATATATATATATATATATATATATATATATATATATATATATATATATATACACACACACACACACACACATATATATATATACACACACACACACACACACACACACATATTTGTTTCTGTTTCCGTAGAAATACTTGTACAATTTTCAGGATTCTTGTCAGGGTTCAAAAGAACAGAATTTATTTGAAATATAAACCTTTTGTTACATTATAAATGTCTTTACTGTCACTTTTAATCAACATTCTATTAGAGTATAGTATAATATGATGTTAAAAAGTACAGTATAAATAGTCTAGAGAAGCAGAGATGTGCTCTGGTCAGGAATGGCTGAGATCAGCTAATTGCATGTTTATAGTAAATGTGTTTTATTCTGATCCTGTTGTTGTGTTTCAGGGTTGGTTCAGCCCGGGCCAGGTGTTTGTTCTGGATGAGTACTGCTCTCGATATGGGGTGAGGGGCTGTCATCGTCACCTCTGCTACCTGAAAGACCTGATGGATTTCTCCGATAACAACGCCCTGGTAGACCCGACCCTGCTCCACTACAGCTACGCCTTCTGTGCCTCGCATGTCCACGGAAACAGGTATTTACAGTAGGTTCACAAATGTTGGGTTATTTTGTGCAACTTTTCATTGACATTCAATTTACATTTATGCATTTGGCTTTAATCCAAAGAGACTTCCACTGCATTCAAGGTACACATTTGTATCAGTCCGTACTATTCCTGGGAATCGAACTTATGACCCTGGCAATGCAAGTGCTGTTCTCTGCTGTTTAAGCTACAGGAAGGAAGTCCAGACAGAATAAAATTCATATTAAAGACTAAATCAGTTTTTCTTTAATAGTGTCATGTTTTTACAAACATTTTTACTTGTAAGTGGCGGTGATATATTATTTGTTATATATACATATACATGCATGCATACATTATTTATTTATATATATATATATATATATATATATATATATATACACACACACACAAAGTATATACTGTATGTATGTATGTGTGTGTGTGTATATATATATATATATATATATATATATATATATATATATATATATATATATATATATATATATTTTTTTTTTTTTTTTTTTTTATGTATATTTATAAAATAAATAAAACTTTTATTTATTTTTTGTTATTAAAAACAACTAAACAAGCCTGGCTCAGGTGAGAAAAAGTAACGCAAAAGTAACAATGCATTACGTTCCATAAAAAGTAACTAAGTAACACGATTAGTTACTTTTTATGGAGTAACGCAATATTGTAATGCATTACCTTTAGAAGTAACTTTTCCCAACACTATATATTTACACACACACACACATTATATATATATATATATATATATATATATATATATATATATATATATATATATATATATATATATATATATATATATATATATATATATATACACACACACACACACACACACACACACACACACACACACACACACACACACACACACACATACATACATACATACACACATACACACATGACTATTGCATATATCGCATGCAATAGTCATGCGCATCTCGTCAGTGAAGCCGGTTCTGTGATTAGAAATAAATCTCCATCACCTGTTTTCAGATGGAGCGTCATTTAATACACAGAGCCATAGTTCACTGACAAGCTGCGCGATATCACGTTCACTATCGCATGCGATTCATCTGCGATTATGAGCGCGAATTGCGTAGCTTGTCAGTGAACTACGGCTCTATTAACCCCCTGGGGTCGAAGGCCAGAAACTGGTGTTGATGAATTTTCAGCATCATTACTCCAGTCTTACTCCAATTGTAAGAATATACACTATACCATTCAAAAGCTTGGAGTCAGTATTTATAGAAATTAAAACTTTTATTTAGCACCCAAGTGATGATAAAGACATTTATCATGTTACAAACGATGCTGTTCTTCTGAACTTTCTATTCATCAAAAAACCTGAAAAAATTCTTCACGGCTCTTTTCAGCATAATAATAATAAAAAATGTTTTTTTGAGCAGCAAATCAGCATATTAGAATGATTTCTGAAGGATCATGTGACTGGTGTAATGATGCTAAAAATTCAGCTTTGGAAGTCAGCTTTGATTGCTCCTAATAAACTGTTTAACTGCACTCGCAAGTGAATCTCAAGTTATTTTGTGTGATAGCTAAATATATTCTAAATAAACTACAAACAAAAATATATACATTTATTTTGTCCTCACATTATTTCTTGTAACAACGCATAAACGTTGCTTTCTCAAAAACACAATCACATACATACATGCTGCTCTCATATTATTGTAGCCCAGTTTGTGCTGATTACAGTGATATTAGACTTTAGCAATTTATATGTTTATAAACAACTGAAAAAAGCACAAATGTCAGGGCATGTCAAAACTTCTCCAGGCCCCCAAAACACGCATGCGATATATCGTGCAGCCATAATACACATTTACACATATACACATAATACACATATACACATTTAATATTTGTATAAATATATGAATATTTGATTTTTTTATTCATATATGTTAAACAATTAGCACAGACAATTATATTTCATATTAGATAGTAGAAAATGTATTTGTTTTTTGTTTTTTTTGTAGTGTAGACATTTTATTGAGGGCAACATTTCATATGTTCATTGTTATTGGAAAGATATTTTAAAAAATATATAATGTAAGCACCTGCCCACATGCAAAAAAAAATGTTCTGTTATAATTTCTATATAAAAACAAGCACTTTAGCAACGCCCCACAGCCTTTTCAAACAGCAAGGAACATTTGCTTTCCATGGAGGTTGTGCATTTTGAATTCTCACGTATTAAGTGTTTGAAATCAAGGATTTCATTTGTGTTGGACAAATGAGAAGTCCCACATGTTTGATAGATCACAAAAAGAAAGAAAAAAAAAAACCCTTCGAATGGCTTTTGTCCGCACATAATGGGTGGGCATACAAAAGGTATGACAAGACTGAAGAATTTCTTTAATCACTCGGGAGGCGCTCAGCGTGGCAGCCATGTTCCCGCTTCACTCAAACAGAGACTGAGAGCGTCTGCTTGGCAAATTAATTAATGGCTCCCCATTATCTCAAAACGCAAAGCAATTAAACCGTAATTACGGAGTCCATTTGTGCTGCTTCTACATTTTAATAATTTTTCTTTCATAAGGCCTCTGAGGATCAGAATTTCATATAACAGGCTTGTTTTCTGTAATTGTTTGTGTGAATTATTGACGTTCAAGACGGAAATGCGCTTTACGCTAGCGGTGAGAGGACTGAATGCGGCTCGGGTATGAGCAATGTCCCTTGTCCACTTGTTGGCAAAGTCCTTTGTGTTTAGCGTACACTGGAAGCTGTTCGTTTTCCACTTACCTCGAATCAGCCGTCAATTGACTTATTAGATGTTAAATACACACGGATGTGCTCCCTGTCTTTGATGGCTTATTTAGTCAATTAGGAACAGTAATGATTAGCCTCTCTAGCTAATCACCAGTTTCAAATGAGGAAAATTGGCATGAGTAGCTTTTTGTTGGAGGAGGTGTCATTTGAATAATGACAGTTCAGCCGTGAAGCCCACAGAGAGTGTTCATGGGAAATTCAGAAGGCACAAAAAGTGAAGTAAATAAAAAGAATTAACTCTTTAATGCATGATATCCATTATACTGCACAGATCTTCCAAAGACATTTTTACCCATTTTTGATGTTACCATTATATTATATACAGTATATACCTTGAGACCTCGTTATATTTTTCAAAGCCTATTAAATGTTAAAAATAGTGGCTTTCAATTATACTGTTATGTTGAATGTCTATAATTAATGGCTAAAATTGAGTGGAAAATACGTTTAATAGAGATATCAGTAGCAGTATTGGTATCAGTGATACTGGCCTTCATTATATACCAACTTTATGTTGTTGCTTCGTTAATTTGAAGATTCAATGTGAATCAATGTGTTTATTAATATGCGATTAATTGTGATTAATTACAGAAAAATGATTGATTAATAGATTTATTTAATTGATGACAGCTATATATATCAATTTTATATATATATATATATATATATATATATATATATATATATATATATATATTTAAAATACTAGGATTTACCTGTAAATATGTTGAAAAAGAAATGCATGACAAACTAGTTTATGGAAACAGAACCTTTCACACTTCCGCCAGGTATGAGACATAATCCTTATTATTCTTTTGTTTTTATTCAGCCGTTATCAGTCTTTATACTGGCAATAAAACATTTACCCAGCCACATCGCTTCAATCCCAGTATACATTTACCCAACTATTATCAAAAGTATTTCTAAATAAATACAACAAAACATTTTCTTGTGACCTTATGTGAAGTCAGGGGCGTAGATCATGCGGGGGACGCGGGGGATGTGTCCCCCCCCCCACTTTTAATATCACGTAAATTTGTCCCCGCACTTTTTCGGGCAAGGTTTTCAAGAGCCGATGTGAATAAATATAGATTTAAATTCAAAGAGACAGGATAGTCTGTGCATGACCTGATGTTTTATTCGAAACCCAGAATAAGGTGAGATGAACATCAAGGAGCGCTAAACACTCCGTGCAGTGTATGTTTCATTCTTACTCGAAACCGGAGGCGCTCTCGCGCAGAAAAGGAAATCCCTAATATGGACAAAAGCTCCAGCTTTCGCTGTATGAAAACAGTTGTTTTCACAGAAAAACTGAAACGTTTGGAAACATGAAGACATTGAACACGCGATTACGACAATATATGGTTTATTTGTGTGTTTCATGCCATCTCCAGGTAATAAATAAAGTATATGAACAATGTAGTGCTAATTGACATAGCATTTACAGTATATAAATTATTCTGCCTTTATTATGTGATTTAAAAAAAGTGTTTATAGTATATAAACAAATCATTATTACTGGTTATTGTCCAGCAGTGTATCTGATTTCTAAGCCAATTAAAAGCTAGAAATAAGAGAACAATTAAAGTTGCCTATACACTACCAGTCAAACGTTTTTGAAAAGTAAGATTGTTAATTTTTTTTTTTAAAGAAGTCTCTTCTGCTCACCAAGCCTGCATTTATTTGATCCAAAGTACAGCAAAACAGTAAAATTTTGAAATATTTTTACTATTTAAAATAACTGTTTTCTATTTGAATATATTTTAAAATGTAATTTATTATGATTTCAAAGCTAATTTTTTAGCATCATTACTCCAGTCACACAATCCTTCAGAAATCATTCTAATATTCTGAATTGCTGCTCAAAAAAACATTTATTATTACCGGTATTATTATTTTGAAAACAGCTGAGCAGAATTTTTTTCAAGTTTCTTTGAATAGAAAGGTCAGAAGAACAGCATTTATCTGAAATAGAAATCTTTTGTAACATTATAAATGTCTTTATCATCACTTCTGATCAATTTAAACCATCCTTGCTAAATAAAAGTATTAATTTCTATAATTTCTTTTCCAAAAAATAAAAATAATAATAATAATAATAATAATACTGACTCTAAGCTTTTGAATGGTGTAGTGTATAATGTTACAAAAGCTTTTTATTTCAGATAAATGCTGATCTTTGGATCCTTCTATTCATCAAAGAATCCTGAAAAAAATGTACTCAACTGTTTTAAATATTGACAATAATAATAGTTAAAAAAAGTTTCTTGAGCAGCAAATCAGAATTACTTCTGAAGGATCATGTGACACTGAAGACTGGAGTAATGATGCTGAATTACATTTTAAAATGTGTTCAAATAGAAAGCAGTTGTTTTTAGTAAAAAGCTTTTTACAATATTACTGCATTTGCTGTATTTTGGATCATGCAGGCTCGATGAACAGAAGAGACTTCTTTAAAAAACATAAAAAATCTTACTATTCAAAAACTTTTGACAGGTAGGTTATCTATATTACAGAAATGTTATATTGTAACATTTTATATATATATATATATATATATATATATATATATATATATATATATATATATATATATATATATATATGTGTGTATATATATAACATTTCTGTCCCCCTCACTTCTGAAATGATAGCTACGCCTCTGCGTGAAGTATTCTGACAAAATGCTTTATGAAGAAGGATTGGACCTGTTCTGCAGGTGCATTAGAGCTAATATTAGCATCAAGCTACATAAGACAATTTATGAGATTCATAGTACACTTTTACTCAGAACTCACTTTAAACCACCATCGAGTGTTTGTAATAACATCCTTTTGTGATCACATGGAATTTGGTCGTTTACTGTTGTTAAAATATGCTATTTATAGCCTTTTTTTAATCGCTGTACAAATTAGCATAGATGTACACATTCATTCATTATTGTTATGAAAATATCCAAATCTCAAGAAAAATCACATACAAACTACATCCTATCGTAATCGTGTGTTTATTATCTTATATAATCTGTAGTGGCTGTTGTCATGTTTATTTCTGCTGTGTAAAAGCCTTAACATGTATGCTCTGACTGAAACTCACGTTGATGTTATAACCGCCTCTCCATTCTTAAGTTGCCAGGGATACATTCCAAGTATAATACACATTAGTAAAAGGATCTATATTCATTTTTATTTGTCTATATACACTTTGAACGGCCGCGGTACATTATAAAAGTAGCCCAAAAAACCTCAACCCAAGGCTCTGTCATTTTTCCCTACATTTTAAAAATAGCCCAATTGTGCGGGAAAACCGTGACCCTGGCAACACTGGTTCACTGATAACCATCTGCGCTGCGATGATGGCAAGAAGTTGGGATCAAACTTTATCAAACGATTAATTTGCGTTAAAAAAATATTAATTCGTTAAAAAATTTTAGATTAATCACATGCGTTAATGCGTTAATGTTGACAGCTCTAATATATATATATATATATATATATATATATATATATTAGTGCTGTCAAAGTTAACGCGTTAATAACGCATTAACGCAAATTCATTATAACGGCACTAATTTTATTAAAGCCGCGCGCATTTTCTGTTTGACCCGTGGCCTAACCCGTACTACTATAGTTGGAGAAATGGAAATGGATGGAGATGCTGACAGTTACCAACTTGGTGACTTTTCAGACCACTTTAGCAACTTTTGTTTTGTTGTTGTTTTTTTTTCTTTTCAAAAAGCGCCTAGCGACCAATCTTTATAGGGTTTGCCCAAACCTTATTTAGTTTCTGAGACTGGAAATTTTGGATGTCTGAGCTTGAAAATTTTGGATGTCATTTTCATTTCATCTTGCATGTCACCTCGCTCTCTCCCGCTCCAACAGCGCCTCCCGCTGGCAGAGAATTAATTTGCATATATATGCAACCACAAATAATGCAACTCTGTGGGACTATGGTATAAATAAATTCAACTGTATAACAGTTTCAATGCAATTCATGTTATAATGTTAGAATTAAAGAACAATAAACATAATACATATTACCATTGCACTTAAATGTACATAGTAAATGCAGTTATTTTTAAGCTGTTGTTGACATCCTATCTAAAACGTGATTTAGCCAAAAAAAACAACAACAATATCGTTACCACTTTAATATGTCTTGCAATATCCGTGCGTGCACAGGTTCTGCGCGATCCTTTTGTTCAATATTCTCGGGGTCTGAATTGATATGGCAATATTGACGAACTTTCTGTTTTGGCAAGGGGCGGGGCAGTACTGAAACACCGTCTAAGCTGTTCGCCAATCACAGCACACTGGGACAGCTAACCAATCACAACACATTTAGTTTTTCGGAAGGCGGGCCTTCATCAAACCCGGAACTAATCGAGTCATTGTGCCGGGCTGGGGAGGAAGGTATTGTAATAATGTAAATTATGTGAAAAATAATGCGATTTTTGAACCACCAAGCATGAGAGCATGTTCTAGTACACCCCCAAAACAAAATCAAGACTTTGTAAAAGAGCATAATAGGACCCTTTTAATAAAATTTTAATAAAAGTGATTTTTTTTCTATTTTACTGTATAATAATACAAATGTTGTTTTGAGAAATACCAAAAACTACAATCAGCTAAAACTGGTAAAAGAGATCAAATGAGATCATTTTTATCCAATGAGAGGAGCTTCAAGGCTTTTTAAATTGTGCGCAGCTAGAAAATAACGCTGGTCCAGACAACCTCGAATCTTCAGTTCAGATGAGAATGCATCCGCTCAACTGATCTAACACATCAGTCAATAACACAAAGAGCACTAGTGACAGTGCAGCCTTGCTCACGGTGAGTGTGCCCCTTTAAACCTGAGGAGAAAATGTCTTAGAGTTGCCATCTTCTTTATCTTCATTTCATGACATCTTGATTTCTGATCCTCCACCCACTGACTAGTAGATTACAACAGAGACCACACACTTTCTGCAGGCTTGCTTTCAGGAATTAATTTTCTTCATAGTGATTTCAAAAAATGTGTGCACGATGTATTTTAACTACAGTCACATAATATGAAATTTAAAAAAAAAATAAAGTAATTATCAAAACAAAATTATTTATATATAAAAATATTTTTTAAAAATTGTTTAAAGTATTATTCATTTTTATGTTTTATATTATATTTCTTATTTTTAAAACATTTGTCATCAGTAAATAATAAAAATCAACAGCTTTTAAGGCAGTGTTTTTACATTTATTTTACAATAATCATATTTATATATGTATATTCTATTTTATATATATATATATATATATTAAAATAAACATTCAATAATATGCCTAAATGTATAAAAATAACAAAAAATTATTACATTTAATGTCTATAAATATTTATAATTTAGTAAAAAAAAATACATTTAAAAATAAAGTGTGTGTGTCTGTATAAATACTGTATGTGTAAATATATATATATATATATATATATATATATATATATATATATATATATATATATACATACATACATATATATATATATATATATATATATATATATACATACATATATATATATATATATATATATATATATATATATATATATATATATATATATATACATACATATATATATATATATATATATATATATATATATATATATATATATATATATATATATATATATATATATATGTATGTATGTATATGTGTGTGTGTAAACACACACACACACGTATGTATGTATGTACAAAATATGTATATTTGTGTAAATATTTATAATTTGGTAAAAAAAAAAAAATACATTTAAAAAATACCAAAAATGATATATTTCACATATGTGTGTACACACACACACACACACACACACATACATATATATATATATATATATACACTGCCGCTCAAAAGTTTGGAATCAGAAAGTTCTTTAATGTTTAAATTAAATTAATGTTTTTTTTAAGGGAGTCTTAAAAATCAAGGCTGTATTTCTTCTGCTTATCAAGGCTGTATTTATTCTATCAAAAATACAGAAAAAACAGTAATATTGTGAAATATTATTGCAATTTCTAATATTGGTTTCCTATTTTAATATACTTTCAAATAGAATTTATTTCTGTGACGCAGCGCTGAATTTTCAGCATCATTACTCCAGTCTTCTGTGTCACTTGATCCTTCAGAAATCATTCTAATATGCTGATTTATTATGAGTGTTGAAACTGTTGTGCTGCTTCATATTGTTTTTTTGGAACATGTGATACTTTTTTCTTTGATTCTTTGATGAATAAAAAGTTAAAAAGAGCAACATTTGTTCAAAATAGAAATCTTTTCTAACAATATAAGTCTTTACTATGACTTTTTATTCATTTAACACATCCCTCCTGAATAAAATTTCTTAAAAAAGAAAAAAATGTACTGACCCCAAACTTTTGAATAGCATTATATATTGTAACACAAAATTTCTTCTTTAAATAAATGCTGTTCTTTTTAACTTTTAGTAATCAGAGAATCCTAAAAAAATAATGTAATGATTTTAGTAATGATAGTATGAGTATGAGTAATGATGCTGAAAATTCAGCGCTGCGTCACAGAAATTATATATATTAAATTATATAATACATTATATTTTGAAGTATATTAAAATATTAAAATAGAAAACTGTTATTTTAAATTGCAATAATATTTCCCAAAATAACAGTTTTTTTTTCTGTATTTTTGATCAAATAGATACAGCCTCGATGAGCAGAAGAAACATCTTTAAAAAACATTAAAAATCTTACTGATCCCAAACTTTTGAGCGGCAGTATATATATATATATATATATATATATATATATAATTAAGTTAAAATATACATTATATACACACACATACATATATATATATATATATATATATATATATATATATATATATATATATATATACATACAATAAAAACGTAATAAATATAACAATAAAATAAAACAATATAATAATTAAAAAATTGTTTCTGTAAATGTTTTTCTAGCATTCAGGGTTATTTTTTAGGTGACGATGAAGTGGTTTATAAACGGTGAAGTGTGTGTGAACGGAGACTTCTTTCAGACATGTTTGTCAGTGCAGACATCCTTGTGGCGCATTTCAGTCAGCGTCGCATGCGTTTGACTGACAGATGCACCCTGAGCTCGACGAGGCTTGAGACTGAGAAGCAAGTACGCGAGAGGAAACGGACAGGTGCGGCTTCATGTGTGAGATGAACTGGCCAGGACGGACTGACAGCGAGTGACAGTAATCACAACCTAACCTCTTTCTCACCTGTCAGTCTCTCGCCTGTCCATCATGCTTGGCTGCCCCGCGTGACAAGAGTATTTACCAGTCTGCACACTCACTTACGCACTGTAAACATGACATACATCTGGAGCGGCACCTTTTGGATTGTCACTTCTGTCTCGTCCGTGAGGTCTTGATATAATCAGATACACACAACTTCATCTGTTATAGAGGATGGAGTGTGTCATTCCCCTTGCAAACGCACAGCTCTGAACCTCACAACCATCTTCCTGGACAGATTGGCACGGCCAGACATTCCCGAGACTCCCGCTGCTGTTTAACCCTTGTTGACTGGCTCCGGACGGGTCAGCGTTTCACTCGTCTCAAACACACTCGCTTCATCAGGCGCAAACAGTAAGTGGGACCCCCCAACAGGCCACACACTGCACCCGTTCCCACCGGGCCAGTGCTGCGTGAAATGGAGGAAACCACATTTGCAAGATTTTTCTGCATATTTGAGTTTCTCCGCTTTGAATTGAAGTATCTGGGAGCTTGTTGGGATTGTGTACTTACTGTTTGACTGGTTTTGCATTATGTTTATGGTTTATGGACACATTCATACCAAAGCAACTTATTGAAACAATGTGAATAACAAGCACAACTACATTTTTACTTTTTCTGTAGGAAATGTGCTTGCCCGTCCGAAAGCTATGTAGTTTATTACGAGCCCAAGTCTCTTTTTTTTTTTTGGTTTATTTTTATTTTATTTTATTTTATTTTATTTGAAAGTTTATTTTCTTTATTATTTACTTTCAAGTTATTTTTATTATTTATTTTCAAGTATTTTACGGGGGATTTTTTTTTTACTAAATTACAAGTGTTTATATTTTCATTTTTTACGTTTCTTTTGAAGTTTATTTTAATATTTCTACTATTTTTAAATATATATGTATTTATTATACTTCTTGTTTACTAAAATGCATTTACTTTTGCAATATAAAATAATTTACAAACAATATTATAAAATAATTGATTTTAAGTTTAATATTTATTTTCAGATTTTAAATATTATATTTTAAAATATATAAAATATTTTTATATATTAAAAATATTTTTAAATGTTATTTTTACATTTATTACTTATTGTTTATTTTACTATTTCTATTTTATATATGTAATAATATAACAATTATTGGTGGTAGTAGTAGTAAAATAATAATAGTAATATATACTACTACCACCACCAATAATTGTTATTATTATTATTATTATTATTTATAATGTCATATTTTATGTTAATACATTTTATGTTATTTATTGTTATGTTTTAAATGTTATTTAATCAAATGTTAGTTTTCTTTGCATAGACAATTTGCAAAATAATATTATAATATTATGGTTATATATATAAAAATGAACACAGCATATATATATATATATGTTATAAAATATGCTGTGTTAATTACATTTATAAATTAACATTTTATTTTTTCATCAAATAGGTTTCTGTACTATCTGTTTTTTTTTTTTGTTTTGTTTTTTTTGTTTTTAAGAATAGCTGGAAATTATACAGGTATTATAATTTTAGCAAGACATACGTTTTTTTCAACTCCTTCAGTTTTCATTGTCATTCATGTAGTTTCGACAACACTTCATTTATGTTAGCCAACTGTTTAAGAAGCAGAATTTACAACCAAATGTCACCGAAAAGTAAATGTTTTTGTTTTTAAAGGCATAAAACCACATGCACATGATCAACAAATGAAACATTCAGTGACGTTCAATCATCTGGCCCCAAACTCTCTCACACCGGCCCCTTGCCAACAGGTTGTCCTAACTGTCAGTCCCTGAATAATGATAGCCAAAGTGATGCCTTCCTTAGCAGACACCACTAATAATGCAGTTACGTAAGGTAGAATTGGATGTGTTTCAAGGTTTGAAAAATTCGTTTAGCATTAGTCAAGTCAATGGGAGGATGTGTGAATTGTGAGAGACTTAATTACTGACTAAAGTCGTAAGGCTTTGCTAGTCGTAGGTTTGCTGATGTACTGGGAGCCACAAACGAGGATGGACTCGAAGCTATAGAGCGATTCTCCCTCGTGCTAACAGTTCAATTCCCAGGCCTCTTGTTAGAAGCAGTTAAACTAAGAGGCCTTCCTTCAGAACTAATGAGCCTACACAGAACGGCAGACAAAGACACTGAGATTAAAGGGTCGATGTTGAGTTTATACACTCCTTAGCCTTTACCATAATGCAAAAAGGAGATTTTTTTCTTTTCATTTGCTAGCGCTGATCTCTCTCTCTCTCTCTCCCCCCTGCTCGCACATGCATACACGTCTTCTGCCGCTCTTCACACCCCCTCTTTGTGTTCTCTCGGGATTAGCTGGCCCTTGTCAAAAAGAAAAGGCGGATTTCATTTAATGGAGAGAGGGATTTGAAGAACAGACAGGTTTACAAGTTGCCTTTACCTCTGAGTGTATGGAAAGCTCTCTCTACAGCACTAAGCTGTGCCATTCAGAAAGTGTGCAGGGTTTGGATAGCGAGGCACAATGGCTTCTAACTAAACTGCCCATTGTCGACGGTTAAAAACGAACTTTAGAATGATTACTTTAGCTCTTAATGTGCAATTGTGCAAAGCTTAGGACTTGAACATATGCTGGCTACATTTGATTGTTGTAGTTATGTGGTATTGAGAGAAGCTATTTAGTTTAAATCTGTGACCATTTTATTATGTAGGTAGGTAGATAGAATAATCGCATTCAAAATAAATATTACATATTTAGAAGATTAGAATTAAAAAGTCATATGTTTTCAACATTATTTGGTTTAATTTTAATTAGTTGAATAATTTATCTTTATATTATTTTGAATAAACATCTTGATCTTATATCTTTAACATTATTCAAACAAATATTAATGAATAAAATTTTTTTTGAAGAGACTATTTAAAATAACTTTTCTATTTGAATATATTTTAAAATGTAATTTATTCCTGTGATTTCAAAGCTGAATTCTTTAGCAGCATTACTCCAGTCACATCAGAAATCACTCTAATATGCTGATTTGCTGTTCAAGAATTTTTTTTATCATTAATATTTTTTTATCGTTATCGTTTTTATTTCTTTCTTAATGTTACTTTTAACTGGTACTATATTATTTATTTTATTATTTTATTTCAGAAATTAGATATTATTCAAAAGTTTTAAATGATTTTTTATTTAGATTTATTATGAAAAAAACATATATATATATATATATATATTAAGATTTTACCATTTTTAATATCTTCTGATGTTAAACATGTTAAAAATTACATTAAATATTAAATTAAAATATATATTTGAGACTGTAAATTTTTCAAATAATTGCATTCAAAATAAGATGATTATAACATATTTAGAAGATTAGAAATTAGAGGTTCATTCAATTATCAGTCATTTATTCATTTTTTCAAGATTATTTGATTTTTTTTATTCTATTTAATATTATTCTATTTTATTTAATTAGTTGTTGGATAACTTTATTTTATAGTCTTTATTTGGTTGAAAAATCTGTATTGTATTTTGAATAAACAGCTTGATAGTCTTATATCTGAAACAAGAGTTTTATTTTAAATAAAAATAAAATAATATTAAAGAGATTAGATTAAAGTTTCAAATTATTATTTGAATTATTTGAATTATTTTAAATTATTATTTAAAAAAATTTTAAATTTTATATATATATATATGTATATTATATGTATATTTTATATATATATATATATATATATATATATACATATATATATATATATATATATATATATATATACATATATATATACACACACACACACACACACACAGTACCATATAAATAAATTTACATATGAATAAAAATAATATAAAATTGTACTTTATTTGAATAATGTGTTGAATTTTAATTTGAAGATAATTCCAATTGCTTCGCATCTTTGTGATTCACAAAGGATACATTTATTTTGATATTCTTTTATTTAAGGGTTTTGGATTGTGAAACCCTTCAATGTGAGTCGAAGCATTGTTCAGATCTGCTGAAATACTTGTGAAACTTGACAATTATCTTTGAGAAATCTTTTGATTATGAGGTTGAAGCACAGCAATTAATGAACAGGTGTTGTAAAGAATTAAAAAGAACATTGAATGTTTCCTTGTTGTTTTGGCAGACCGGACGGCATGGGCACAGTGACAGAACAGGAGAAGGAGGAGTTTGAAGAGATCAGGAGCAGACTGCTGACTCTACTGGAGAAGCAGATCACACATTTCAGGTAGAACAAGCTCCTACATCCACTTCTGTCCTGAAACAGAGGAATAACAATGGAAAAATCGATGTAAAATTACCAATAATAGCTAACTATATAATCAAGTCAAGTCACATTGTAGAGTTTTATACAATATAGATGATTTCATAACAGATTCCTGACAGACAGTTGTCATTATCCAGCTCAGTTCAGTTTAAGTTCTCATCCAGTAGTGTTATTGAAGTCAATTTGATAATATTATTGAATATTAAAGAAATAGTTCACCCAAAAATGAAACTTTGCTGAAAACGTATTTACCCTTGGACCATCCGAGATGCAGATGAGTTTGTTTCTTCATGTAAACAGATTTAGAGAAATTTAGTATTGAATCACTTGCTCACCAATGGATCCTCTGCAGTGAATGTGTGCCGTCAGAATGAGAGTCCAAACAGCTGATTAAAACATCACAATAGTCCATAAGAAATCCACACGACTCCAGTCCATCAGTTAATGCCTTGTGAAGCGAACAGCTGCATGTTTATAATAAAGAAGACTATCATAAAGACATTTTACTTCAAACTGCTGTTTCAGGCTAAAATATGAGTCCTCTTTCCATAATATTGCTCTCTCCAGTGAAAAAGTCGTCTCATCTGAATCGGGAGAGAAATATGCACAGATCAAGCACTGTTTACAAGCTCTAAACAAATACGTTGGTGGATTTTGATGTGAGAACAACAGAGGATAGACTTTTTCACTGGAGGAAGCGTTTTTATTATGGATTATGGACTTGTATTTTGTCCAGAATCTATGGTTTAGAGTTAAAACACCATAATGATGGATTTGTTTCTTACAAACCTGCAGCTTTTCATTTCACAAGATGTCAAGTGATGGACTGGAGTGGTGTAGATTACTTGTGGATTATTGTGATGTTTTTATCAGCTGTTTGGACTCTCATTCTGACGGCACCCATTCACTGCATTATTGCGCAACTGATGCAATGCAAAATTTTTCCAAATCTGTTCTGATATCCAATTTCATCTACATCTTGAATAGTACATTTTCAGCAGATGTTAATTCGTGGGTGAACTATTCCTTTAAGAATTCTTTTAAACAATCAATCTTTTAATTACAATGTAATAACAATGTAATAACTGTTCCTGAAGCCAAATCAGTTGAGAACCCCTGTATAACATCTCGGGTTACCGTTTACTCATTTACCACACCCCCTTCTCATGGGTCCTCGTTTTGAACCGACCTCCCGCTGGCCCTCCTGGACCGCACTGGAAACACTAGTAAAGAGGGTTTTAGTCTTGCGGTTGCAGCGACACCTAATAACCAGCTAAAACCACTCAAACAAAAGCTACGAACAACATCTTGGATTATGCAAATGGCCAAGGCTGGTGTGGGGCGTGCCGGGGATTAAGCGCAGTGCCCAACCCAAGATGATTAGAGCTTGTTGAGTCACTTGGTAAGTGTGCCTCCTGCCCCGTACACATGAAAAAAACACACTGAGGGCCGTTCAGGGGACACTTTCACACCTGTGGTGTGAGGCCTCCATGAGAAGCACTTCCCTTTGGCCTTCATTCATCCCGTCTGGCATTGTCCGTATGCACGCTGACACCTGTTCCTCCTCAACAGGCTTTGGAAAACATCTCTATTTAAGAGATGTAATTATTGTCCCATGATAACTGAGAAACAGCGGTCTGTGACTGACTCCTTCAGTTTGCGCTCGGTATTCTTTCTTTGTAAGCCGTCAGTTAATTACCACTCGAGTTGTACCTTTGTCTTGTTGCCCGTAGGTACTGTTTCCCCTTCGGGCGACCGGAGGGGGCTCTTAAAGCCACGCTCTCTCTTCTGGAAAGGGTGAGTGTCTGCCAATTAACTGTGCATGCTTTGCATCTTATATCAGTGTCTTGTGTGTAGTAGCTTGTGAGAAATTAACTTAAAGTGTAATAAGGAAGTAATTTCGTAGGTTCTGATGAAAGACATCACCACGCCGGTCCCACCTGAGGAGATGCGTAAGATAGTTCAGAAGTGCCTGGAAAAAGCTGTGCTCATCAATTACTCCCAGCTTACTGAATACGCCCAGATTGAAGGTTTCTCACTGAATACTTTTCAGGGCTCAACAGTAAGGATTTTTTGTTGTTGTTTGTTTTTTGGCTGGCCCTGTCGCGCCGATTGTTTAGATATGAAAATTCAGAACACCTGCCAATGTTTTCAGTGACTCCAGCACGTAAACGTACACTAATGTTCAAAAGAAATGAATACGTTTATTCAGCAAGGATGCAATAAATATATTAAAAGTTACAGCAAAAAATTTATAACGTTACAAAAGATTTGTATTTTATAAAAATGCTGTTCTTTTGAAATTTATATTCATCAAAGAATAAAATACATTTTTTTAACTCAAGTTTAACTCAAATTATTACATTTTTAATTTAAAATGTTATATTATAATAAATACACTGCTTAAAAAAATTAAAGGAACACTTTGAAAACACATCAGATCTCAATGGGGAAAAATATCATACTGATATGGAGTGGGTAATGTGTTAGGAACGATAGGATGCCACATCGTTTGATGGAAATGAAAATTATCAACCTACAGAGGGCTGAATTCAAAGACACCCTGATAAATCAAAGTGAAAAAAATGATGCAGCAGGCTAGTGATTGTTTGGTCAGAGACATTCACACCAGTGGCCTGCTGGAGGTCATTTTTTAGGGCTCTGGCAGTGCTCATCCTGTTCCTCCTTGCACAAAGGAGCAGATACCGGTCCTGCTGATGGGTTAAGGACCTTCTATGGCCCTGTCCAGCTCTCCTAGAGTAACTGCCTCAATTCCAAGCAACATGTTTGAAGCAAACCAGACACTGCTCATCACCTGCAGAGTACCATCCCAAAAGTAAAGTGTGCTGGTAGCAGCCTCATGCTGTGGGGCTGTTTTTCAGCGGCAGGGACTGAGGGACTCATCAGAGTAGAAGAAAAGTTCAATGCACCAAAATATTGAGATAGTCCAGAGCATTCAGAACCTCAGACTGGGCAGAAGGTTCACCTTCCAACAGGACAATGGACTTAAACACACAGAAAGAGTGGTTTATAGACAACTCTGTGAATGTCCTTGAGTGGCCCAGCCACAGCCTGAGCTTGAACCCAATCAAATATTTCTGGAGAAACCTGAAAATGTGCATCTGCCCCCGTCCAACCTGACAGAGCCTGAGAGGTGAAGAGGTGAGGAGAAGAATGACAGATAATTGCCAAATGCTGATGAACAAAGCTTGTCGCATCAAACAAAAAAGACCTGAGGCTGTAAAGGTGCTTCAGCTAAATATTTAGTTAAGGGTATGAATACTTATGCAATGTACTTATTTCATTGTTTTATTTTTTAATAAATTTATGAAGTTGTGACAATTCTGTTTTTGCTTTGTCAATATGGTGTACGAAGTGTAGATTGATGTAGGAAAAAAAGTAATTTAAAGGAGTTTAACATAAGGCAGCAACATAAAAAAAACATGAAAAAATGAAGGGGTATGAATACTGATTAAGGCACTGTATGTGTATATATATATATATATATATATATATATATATATATATATATACAAATTTTATGATTGAATGTAATTAAGTGTACATGCTGCCTCAAAATATGAAGTTTAGTCAACTTGAAATGTGCAGTTGTCTTTTTAATAGGTTCCTTGAGGTTTACTTATAATGTAAATAAAGTTGTTGTTTTTTTTACACAAAATAAATAAATATGTGGAAAAATGATTATTTTCAACCCTCATTCTGAACTCAGAAACAGGCTGTTTTTAAGGGGCAGATCCTTTAAGGCTTCTCAGTTATCCGCCAGTGTTATGATTGGCTAACATCATTGCATATAGGAAACGGTATCAACACCCCCTCACTAATGCATGTTTTGAGTGTTTTGACAACATAATCAAAATAAAACAGTCATTTCCAGACAAAGCAATATAAAATCATTTACTTACGGTTGATGCAGTCAGATCTAGTACCGTTTCATCTTTCAAAAAATGTTTCTTTGTGAACTTTCCATGACACTGTGCCTCGTTTACAAAACAAAAAGCTCCGAACAATCCTCTGACACAGTAATAAACAATCCACTTGTTCCTTACGCTGGGATCCTTCTGATATCTGTACAAAGACGCGAACGAGCTGTTCAAACCAAACGCGTCAAAGCGAATGTTCTTTCACTCCACTTGTCCCGACTCGAGTGTGAACACGAATCTTTATACTTTATCCAGTGTAAACAAGATAGCGGCAGTGATTGTAATTTCTATTTGTTTTTGACACGACGCGAAACTCGCATTCAGCATGATCAGGTGTCAGCCGTTAGAGATTGAACGCCAGTGGGCGGTGCCTATGTCAATGTGACGCTCTGGGGGGCGGTGTTTATGGGGCTATCTGACGTCACCTTGTCCCATAGGATCTAAAACGAGCCGTATTCTCAGGCTTATTACATAAATACTTTTGTATTGATGATGAAGACATTTTAAGTTCTGAAAATTGCAAGGTTTATTAAGTATACAAAGACCTTTTCTGTACCAAAAGATCAAGGGAAATTTGGTTTCTCATGTCATGACCCCTTTAACTGACAGCAAGTTAAATCCAGGGAAGTTTTAAACGTAAACTTAAAATTGTGATAGTTTATCAAAATCTTTTTTTTTAAGTGAAGCTGATAAAGTCCTTATTGTTGAGCCCTTTTGATACATTGCTTTTTGATCTTAACCTATAAACATATTTGGAGTGGTTGACAACTAATGTGAATGTTGTGATGTCTGTATTTCAGCAGACGGCAGTCAGGCATCTCCAGAGAAAAGGCTGGAGGACATGATCAGACTAGGAGAGCTGTGTATGGAAGTGTTACAACAGAACGACGAGCATCACTCTGAGGTAAAACCCACATCTCTTCATAAAGACTGGTTACCGGTGGCGTGTTGTCTCACTCCAAACTCTTTCCTGCTGAGAAAGCCTTCATTTAATCTTTGTATCAATGCTTTTTCTTCCTTGTTTCTATATTCCGCTCCAGCAGCATTGATCTTGTGACGTCTCTTTATGACATATGTTCAAAGAAGCCTTCAGTCACGTAGACAGAGAATCAATCTTTGTTTATCATCAGGCCTTTTGGCTTTACATGTTGCTCCAGAAGGTATTGCATGATCATTTCAGAGCAGACTCGTGATCATTTACTGTCTCGCTGTCCATTTACTTCGCCACGTTGCCATAACAGCTGTTAGCGAGTGACAGCTTACCCGTCCAATGCCAGCTCATAGTAGTGGCGCAGGAAAACAACGCCCACGGCCCATCTGCACAGGGCCAGCGCCCGCTAACGCTCCCACATCAACATTCAAAAAATACAAGATCGAAGGGAACTGATCAATCCTAGGTGCTCAGGCTTCGCTGACAGAGATGTGATCATTTTGCAAAATAAAAATGTGAATGTAGACATCTGCTCGCGAGGCACCGGCTATTTTTAGTCCTCAACAGCTGTCACAGACGACAGAGGCAATGATGCCATAACGCTTGTGCCTAACAAGACAAATGTCCCACATGCTGTCACTAAGGAAACATCAAGGTGTGTGTGCGTGGTGCGCTCAGATCTACATTAGTGAAATTATGTTCACACTCGCAGTTTGTACAGTGAAAGCAAGGAGTAAAACATTGTCTCATACAGTGTGCACTGCGTTTTCAGTGTTCGAATGCAAATGTTGAATGAATGGAAGAAAACACAATGTTTGTCTATCTGATATTTCTCTCTCTTTCTCTCTTCCGCTTCTGTTTATAAATGCATTAGGGAAGAGAGGTAAGAATCTTATATTTCACTCTCGTGTTGTGTTGTGTTGTGCTGTCATTAGCTCTTCTTCTCTTTGGACAGCCCCTTTTATTTTATCAGTTATGATTTTACAAGCAGATTGGATATACAGATTGCAAATCGATGTTTTTAAAAAAATCCTTAAATTGATATTTTTAATACTTTATTTCAGCAATGATGCATTAAATTAATCAAAAATGACAGTAAAGACATTTACAATGTTACAAAATATGTCTATTTCAAATAAACTTATATTCATCAAGGAATCCTGAAAAAAATGTAACATGGTTTCCACAGAAATATTAAGCAGCACAATTGTTTTCAACATTGATAATAATAAGAAATGTTTCTTGGGCAGCAAATCAGCATCTTAGAATGATTTCTGAAGGATCATGTGACTCTGAAGACTGGAGTAGGCTAATGATGCTAAAAATTCAGATTTCATCACAGGAATAGATTACATTTTACTATATATTCAAAAAATGTTATTCTAAATTGCAATAATATTTAACATTTTTACTGTATTTTTTGATTAAATTTTTTTTAACCCCAATCCTTTGAACAGTACAGTAGTATGGGTTTATGTGTGTATGTATAAAAGTTTTTTTTTTTTTTCTCAGAAATTCAGTTATTTTATATGAAAATAAATGTATAGTACTGTATATTTTATATTAAAATAAAAGTATAGTGTATATATAGAATACATTAAATGTGTAATGTTTTATTAATAGGTTATGCATTAATGCATCATTTATATTTAGTATAGATATTTAGTTATTTTATATTTTCAAATTATTTTTATTAATGTGATGCAATATTTATTTTAAATATGAAGAGTTCATTTGCAAAAACAGATAACTCCGTTTTTAACAATTCTCAGAAATCATGTTTTTGCATTGTGCATTCCAATTAATCTCAATCAAAGTGCAGTTGGGTTATTTTGATTAGGTTAAAAAATAACTAAAAAATACAGTTAACTAACAAAATAAAACACAATAAAAACATGATAACATAATAAAAAAACATGCTTTTTGAAAATTGTTAAAAACGGATTTATCTGTTTTTGTAAATAAACACTTCATATATAATTCTCAATTCTGCATAAAAATGTAATAAATCACATGCAATCTAGGCTGAGATTTTTAGGAAATCCTTTATATGGAGATGGTTTGGTTGTGTATTGTGCTAATTATTAACTGTGGATATTATAAAATGAGTAAGAACAAACAGCCCGATATCACGGCAGTTCGTACATATTTTACGAGGTGGCTAATTCGTACAAATTCATACGACCTCACTCGTACAAATTAATGCGATTTTTGCTAAATCTTACATATTTTACAAGATGCACAATTTGTATGAATTTGTACGAATGACCTACACCTAACCACGCCTCTAAATTATTTTATTGTACACCTAACCACGCCTTATTTTTTATTGTATCTTCGTGAAAGGACATTTTAAGATTACAATGTCAATAACATAAATAGTGAAATAAAACCGAAATCTGTGATGTGCAATGTGCGAAACATATTTTCCAGTTTGTTTAACAGTTTACCTCACAACTAGCCAACAATCCAGACACATTCATTGAAGCAACAAAAAAAGAGTCTAGTCTAGTTATTAAAAATATATTTTTTAACTTTAATGGGGAAGGAGTTTTGAGTATGTTTGAGATTGAATCAGATAGAGCAGTGAACGATTCGTTTTGCTGCATGTCAGCTCTACACCGTACAAAAACCTGTCTCTGAAAGCCCTGAAGACAAGCTCCCTCAAGGCCAGCGACTGTAAAACATCAAGTCAGACAAAAGTGACTTTCACACTCACACACACACACGGATATCCGTACACAATAGCACCCTTCAATAAGTCAGCATTCTCCTCTCCACCGCATATTCTTTGCCGTGACTGATTGCACTTTTATCCCCATTGCTCGATGCCGACCACTTTGGATGGAAAGTTCTTGGCTCGCGCGCCGGCGTAAAGAATACAAGACAACATGGACAGGCTTTCTTTGATGCTCTCAATTAAGTTAGCTGCAGCCGTCCCCAGGAATCAGCCTGTGGAAGAATGCAAAGAGAGAAATGCATTGATAGACTTGGATCTTTTCAGAAGGGCCTTCAATGCACATACTGGCAGACAATAAAGAGCTCGACACAATGTAGGAGGACGCCACTGAATTTTTCCCTTTTCTCAGGAGAATTCAGCAGGATTTATGTGCTCTGGTCTGCTGCAGTCCAGCATAAAAGACACGTGGATGGCTAATTGTCCTTTTTTGAACTTAAGTCTTTTCGGTAGCAGTATTGTGCTACTTTCTAGTACAGGACCCTTTTCCAGATGTGGAACGGTTTAAAAAGCAACAGACTTGATTTTATGTGCATGTGATTGTTACCTTCCACATTTAATTACATTGGATTTGTTGGTTTGTTTATGTAAAAGAGGTTGAAATTAATAGTCAAATGTCATTTCCATTTTTTCAGATGGCCTTAATCATCTGTTTCCCGTAGTATAAACTACACTGAGGACAAAATGGTGTTTGCTAGTAATTAACACATAAAATGAATTTAACAAAATTTTGAAGTAGAAAGACTAAAGTAGTATTTTCTTCTAAGACATACTTTATTTTATTTTATTTTATTTTATTTTATTTTATTTTATTTTATATTATTATTTTATTTTATTTTATTTTATTTTATTTTTTTTAATTTATTTATTTATTTTTTTTTTTTTTTAGGTGCTATATTCTGCTCCCCAAGTATGCAAAATCCCTTCTTTAGTGGAAAATTGCGTTCAAATTTAAAGTTGCTCTGCAAAATTTTGCTTGCGAAATAGTCATTTCAATTGGATTCTGCGCAGACAGAAATTTGAAACGTTTGATGTTTAATTTAATGTCACTTGACATTTCTTTGTAATTTATTAAATGTAATACCAATTTCATAGTGAAAAATTGATTCAAAGTAAACCATAAACACATTTTTAGAAAAATATACATTTAGCACAACTTTCCTCCAGAAGCTGTATGATTTGATTTTTTTTCATGTAGCACAAATAATGCTTGATAAGATCAAAGTATAATACTTAAAGTTGGAGGTTTGTACAGCTATATACACACATAGTGTTTAGAAGTAACACTTTACAAAACCAAGCAAGCATGCAGGCGCAGAAGCAACCTTCCATTCTCTCTGTATTTATCTCCATCTTTTTGTGCTTCTTTTCAAGGTCGCATCATTGTATTGCTTGACTTCTACTGGCTTTAGTTTCAACATTTCCATGTTTTATTGTGCTTTGTTGTCAGTATCAAAGTATTATGTACCATGTTTAGCTCTCAGTGTTGTCTCTCTGTTGTTATACTTTGGCATTATTGTTTGTGACTGTGTGTTGCACATGTAACATATTTGTAGTATTTTACATATTAATGGGTGATTCTGTTCTTAAAAGAGGAGACTTTATGTCCATTAGGATGATTTTAAGAATGCATTTATAAAAAAAAAAAAAAAAAAAACATTTTAGTTTTGATAGATAGATAGATAGATAGATAGATAGATAGTTTTTAATGTTTTAATTCCCCTTCTATAATAGGCTAAATGAATAAAAATATTGCGATCAGGGAAAGTTCTTCTTTGCACTTAAAAAAATAAAAATAAAAGTGAGAGCTTGGATAATTCATTTTGTGTTTGTGTATAATTTCATGGTCCCCAATAGAGAATTTTAATTGAGAAACATTTTTTAAATATAAAGTTAATTGACAGCTGTCTCTCTTGTTGTTTTCACAAGTCAAAGATTTACCAGGTTTTTGCTAAAAACTGAAATAAATAAATAATAATAAAAATAATAATAATAATAATAATAATAATTACCAAAATGTACTTGATGGCTGATCAAGGCCAGGAGTAGATCTTTGTTTCTGGGAGGGTTATTATCGTTAACTAAAACTAAAACCATTGAAAAATTAGACTTTGATATAAACATTGAAATAACATAAACTGTAATAATAAATAAATAAATAAATTACAAAATAAACATTTGTTTTATTTCAGCTAGTTGCCAAGGTAGCATTTCTCATTTTCATTTAGTTTAACATGAAGTACTAAAATAACAAAAACTAATAAATAAATATTAATAAAACAAAGACAAAGGAAGAAATATATAATGAAAATGAAACACAAAAAAATTACTAAAACTTTATCTAAAATTTCTGTATCACCATTTCCACAGAACTATTAAGCAGCACAATTGTTTTTAACATCGATAATAATAATAATAATAATAATAATAATAATAATAATAATAAATGTTTCTTGAGCACCAAATCAGCATATTAGATGGATTTCTGAAGAATCATGTGACATTTTCTGAAAACAGAAAATATGAAAATAAAATCAATTAAAAATATTTTAACTATAATAATAAAACTATAATAGCGTATCAATGATACTAAAATAACCTGATAAATGTTTAACATAGACAAAATGAGTCAAAAGTGTCCCTAACTGAAGAGTCACCCTAATACACTTCAAAATAAAGGTTCCAAAAGAGGGTTTTCACAGCGATGCCATAGAAGAAAGAACCTTTCAGTAAACCGTTCTTAAAAGAACCATTTTTTTCTTAATGTGTAGAACATTTAAATAGTCTAAAGAACCTTTTCCACTATAAAGAACCTTTAGTGGAATGAAAAGGTTCCATGGATGGTGAAGGTTCTTTGTGGAACCATTGATGCCAATAAAGAACTTTTATTTTTAACAGTGCATGTCTGTATTTTGCAGGCCTTCTCCTGGTGGCCAGAGGCGATGGGGGAGCACGCCGAAACCTTCCTGTCTCTGTACACGGTGGACATGGACGCAGCGTTGGCAGTCCAGCCACAGGACTCCTGGGACAGTTTCCCTCTCTTTCAGCTGCTCAACAACTTCCTCCGAACTGACCGTGTGTAGTGTTTACCTTTCTTACTCGTTCTTTCTCCCCCCCACCTTCTGCTCCCGTTTGTCCAAAGTTCTGCTCGCATGTTCTCACCGTGAAGTGTGCTAATTAGCATCACTGTCACTTTGGAAAACAATACTTGTTAGGCGAGCAGGTTAACATGCTGTGCTCTGTTATTGTCAACATGCTAATTAGATATACAGTGTGATCGGTTACTGGCTCTGGAGGGTAAATTATCTCCATGTCACCTGAATTCTGCACGTTTTTGCAAATCCCAGAGTGTCCGACATATCCTGAGCACCGGTATCCCTTGTAATCAACAAGAAATTTTCCGTCAAACAGTTTTGAGTACAAGATGAAGTTAATTGTGCGAGGAGCTTTTGGTCTATTGATAGAACAGCATCTAGAGCCAAGTTGAAGTTACAAAGATTGTTTTGCATGACTGCGACATTTGCGACGGTGATAAAGAGATTTGCTTTACTGTCTCGTTCAAACAGCAGTTGATTTGGAATAGATACGGTTGGTTATCTAGGGAGCATGACAATGGAAATGGCAGCCTCTAATAACACAGACAGTTGGCAAAAAGATATAGGGAACTCCCACACGGTGTCATATATGAACTTTCTTGTAGGAGATCCAGTCGTATTGCTTTCCTCTGCCCTGTTCTCACTAAATTAATCACAGTAAATTAATCTCTTATTCTTAAAGGTAAAATTGTAATGAGCAAAGCCTATTGGCGAATGTGTTGAAAATTTTGAGGGAAAAAAATATTTTAAAATTGTCAGATTCAAAGGAATAATTCACCCAGAAATTAATATTTTGTCATTTACTCAACCTTTGTTGTTTCAAACTCGTGACTGATTGAGAGATTTAGCAGAATGCTCATGATACTCTTTTCCATTTAAAAAAAAAAAAAAAGTAAATCACTCAAACATGACAGAAAAGTGTCATAAAAATAATACAAGCGATTCTGAAACAATATAATAGCCATACAATAATTACTACTACTTGATTTAATTAATACTTTTATTCAGCAAGGATGTGTTAAATTGATTAAAAGAGACAGTAAAGACATTTATAATGTCACAAAGATTTGATTTCAAATAAAAGCTGTTCTTTTGAACTTTATATTCATCAAAGAATCATTAAAAATCACAGAAATATCAAGCAGCACAATTGTTTTTAGCATTGATAGTAATAAGAAATGTTTCTTGATCATCAAATCAGCATATTAGAATGATTTCTGAAGGATCATGTGACACTGAAGACTGGAATGATGCTGAAAATTCTAATTAATTACATTTTAAAATATATTCAAATAATAAAAAAAAAGTTAATTTAAATTGTAATAATATTTCACATTTTTACTATTTGTATTTTACTATTACTGTATTTTTGAACAAATAATTGCAGCCTTGGTGAATTTTTTTTTTTTTTTTTGTGAACAATGACAGAATATTGAATTGTTTCTCTGGTTCATCATGGCACAGTGTCATTATCAGGATGATATCTAATAATTGTTCATGAAGTACATGTGAAATATTTCTGAAATATTAGACAACAAAGTTAAAAATGCTCATTGAGCAATAAAAAAAGGAATTACATTTTATCCAAACAATTAGAAATTCAAATCGCCTAAATAATGTGGTATTATTTGGGACAATTAAAATAGTTGCACAATAATCTCAATGCTACCTTGACTTTTTGAAACTTTTCTTGACAATTCCATTATTTAGAGTATATACTGTACATCTTAATTTGACTCTGAATTCATCAGATGTTAAGCCTTAGAGCAACCAAATGAGAGTCATATGTAGCAGATAACACTATAGCATATTACAAATGAAATCTCTCATTTCCCTGATTTCAGACAGGGATTATTTTCAGTTGTGCATGCTTTTTACAGTTTTGAGTGTGTGCACGAAAAAAAAATTGTTGTGACATTGACACTAAATGCTCAAATGAGTTTCATCATTGTTAAATGGTTGGGAAATGAGCTCAAACACCCATGAGAGTAAAAAGGCTAGTGTTAATGATGAAGAACAGAGAGATGGGAATTACACTTAATGATGCCTGAGGAGACATGAATCTCTCTCTCTTTCTCTTTCTCTCTCTCTCTCTCTCTCTCTCTGTGTCAGACCCCCATTTCCTTCTAAGTGCTTTCATTACATTGACTGCATTTACATGTACAGGAGAGTGGGGTAAGCTGTGCCACTTTTCACATACGGTATGTTGTCCTCTGTCAAATGAATGGAGAGATGAGAGGTAAAGTAATTATATTTCATGCTGTATGGAATCAACTGAAAAGAGAAGAAAGTGTATATAACATAGAAATATGATTTCTCAAAACATCGGTGAAAAACGTGAACAAGTAACATGAATGTGAAATGTATTTTATATATTTTATTGTTTTAATTAAAAATTGTTTAAAAAACAATAGCGTATGTTTATAAGACACTTCTTTGTGTTGCCTTGGCGTTAAATTACAGAAAAGTAGTTAATTGTAAACTATTTTAATATAATGGCTGACGGTAAATTTCTTTCATCTTTCTCTCTTCTGACTATCTTAATCTCGCAACATTTTTTCCTCTTTTGGAAAGTCAGAGAATTGCTATTGGGAATTTTTTTTTTTATTTGCTTTTGGACCAAATGGGAACGCAAAAAATATATATTCGTTGTAGTTTATGTTCACCACTATAACTGAATATATAATAAGTTACATTACAGCTACATGTGTATTATCATGTATTTCTGAAATGTGAAAAGGGTCCATTTTACAAACCTTTTCCAAGGTCTTGTTTTATTTGTGTTTTTATAAACCAGCCAGGAAAAGGTGTAATTTTCTGAATATTTGAATGTAATATATTTTATATAATATATTTTGGACCCTTTTAGCAATAATAATAATAATAATAATTTACTACTTGGATAATTCTTATTATTAAAAATAAATGTTGTTATTTATAATCATTTGTCTTTATATTTCTCTGACCTAATCAAAATAATTTTACTATTATTATTTATAAGCATTTTTTGTTATTATTTTTTAATGCTGTCAAAATTAGTGCGTTAATGCAGGTGATTAATTTTTCCAGTTTAACGGCGTTAAAAATATTTAACGCAGGGGTGGGGCTAGGGTTGGCCACCCCAATCACAACTGTGGCTTCTGTCTCTCTTTTCTTGACAAGAATTGCATTTTAGACGCGCAAAACATCTTTACGACCACATCAAACAGGAGACTTTTCAGACACACTCCACTTTGCCTCAGCGCCAGGCGCGAGTCAAACGAGCGCAGAAACAGTACAGGTGACGAGGAGCTTCAGTAGAACAACAGTGAACTGCGGTCAGAAGAGATGTTGACAGGCCGTATGTCAGTAAAAACTAATCTTCCTGTCCTGTCAGCTGTTGTAATGTGCTCGAAGCGTGTGCTCTTCAATTGCACGCACAAATACGGCGGTGTGCTCTGCCTGTAGCCTGTATCATTTCATAATAAAACGCGAATGAAACTATGAGCAATGGGCGTCAGATCCACGTTACGTTCAGCAGCGGCAGCTCTTAAAGTAATAGCAGCCAAATAACCTAATAACCAGCTGCTGTGATGTCTGTTAATCAAAGAACAAAAGAAAAAAGAGGAAATCAATGTTTTGTAGCTTTAAGGATTCAGCTATATTTGATTTAGAATTTAGTGTTTGATAACTTTATTCAGTTTCTGTATATTTTCTACTTGCTGAAGGGCACAGTTTTGACATTTATTATAATGGGTTTATGTAAAGATTGTTTTAAGTTCACTTAAATTAGAAGTTATTTTTTAAAGTCAAGTAAATGTTCAAATTGATTGAATGTGAAATGATTGCAATATAAAAGTATATTTAAAAACTTTACTGTTGGGTTAAATGTGTGATTAATTAGTTTTTTTTTTTAATCAATTGACAGCATTGTTATTTTTCTAAAAAAAAATGACAAACATTACCCACAATTTGCTAGATTAAGGGTGTGACACATCTTACCCCACTCTCCCCTGCAATAAAACTATACAACATAACAATACTCCAAAAACTCTGCTCATTAAAACCTTTAGTCATTTATGTGCAAATGAGCAGCTCCACAACACAATGAAACCATGTTTACATGATATTCAGAAATCATTCCAGTTGATATGCAAATAAATTCACTAATTTGTTTCATTAGTTTAGTTCATTGTTTTTCAACACCATAAAAAACAGTATGTTTAACATTAAAGTAGTTATTTAGATTATTAATTTATTAATTATTATTAATTAAAAATGATTATAGTTGTCTATGATTTCTGCTACGGTCATTCTAGATGTATTTCCACTGCAGGATAGCATTGCTCACAATATTTTGCCTGATAATGTACTATAAGTTGCACATCTGTCAATATTATTGTAAAGCCTTCATTCATCCTTCATGTTTTCCAGCTCACCTGTGCAATGGAACGTTCCATAAGCACCTCCAGGACCTGTACATCCCTCTGGTGGTGCGCTACATTGACCTGATGGAGTCGTCAATAGCTCAGTCCATTCATCGTGGCTTTGAGCAGGAGACGTGGCAGTCTGTGAAGTAAGAGCTCATTTAATGTCAAGCCATTAGAGTCCAATGTGATTTTATGTATGTATGTTTTCTTATTGATTCTCTTTGCATTTAAGCGAATACAGTGTCGTGTTTGTTTAACCATGTTGGGATATTTCTAGCAAACCTATCAACTTGTTCATGTTTCAGAGATGATTGGAGGGAGGTGAAAGAATGGAGCCTCAAAGATTGTCCTCATCCTTTTCCATTAATGCTTTGTTCTTTTCTGATTTACTTCACAGTTTCTTGTTTGTTCTCACCATATTTAATTTGATGGGACTGAACACAAGGCTGTGAGGTGCAGATGTGAAGTCTGTATGTCGTATACATGGGTCGTGATCATTCGGTTGACCAAACAATTTCCTGCAAAACTTAAGAAAACATTGGCTGTGAAAATTAGATCTTACATAAGACCGTAAAGCTCATGTTCTGATGAGAATGACTTTACTGTTTTTATGTTTGGAGTCCCAATGACCCCTGTGTTGTACATGTAAAAATAGCAATAATCATAATAATAATTTCCCTTTAAGTTCCTCTGACCTATTCAAAAAACTTCTTCTTCTTAATAATAATTATAATAATAATAGAAATTACCTATTTATTATTAATATTATTAATAATAATTATATATATATATATACATATACATATATATATTTTTTTATTATTATTTGTAATATTCAGTAAATAAATAAACTGAAACTGAAACTATTATTATAGTTTTTACATTTAATAATTAAATACTATTATTATTATTATTATTACTACAACTTTTATTAATATTTATATTTTATTTATAATAATAATAATAATTTATAATAAAAATAATAAAATCCATATTTATTAATTATTATTATTAGTAGTAGTAGTAGTAGTAAATTATAAGTAATTAAAAATTTAAATATTTTTATTTATTATTAGAATTATTTCTTTAAATTTCTCTGACCTAATCAAAATATTTATTATTATTATTATTATATTTTATTTATAATAATAATTTTTATCTAAATAGTTAAATAATTACTAATAATAATAATAATAATAATGAGTTGTTGTTGTTGTTAATTACTATATATTATTTATTATTACTGAAGTTTTAACTCTTTTATAATCATTTGTAAGCAATTAATATAATTATTTATAATCATTTGCCTTACATTTCCTCTGACATAATAAACTAATTTAATATTTTGCCTGTTCTTGTTTATTATATATAATTTATTATTATTGAAGCTTTAACTCTTTTATAATCATTTGTAAGCGCTTAAAATAATAATAATAAATAAATCATCATCATAATAATTAATAATAATAATAGTTGTTGTTGTTATTATTATTATTATTATTATTATTATTATTATTATTATTATTATTATTATTATTATTATTATATAAAATTGTTATATATTATTTATTTTTATTTAAGCTTTAACTGTACTTTTTTTTACCACAAAGTAGACATGAACTTTTCGCAAAATGTTACTGTTGTCCGTTCTAGTTATGTTTTTACACATTGAAAGAAAATTCAATTTAAAAAAAAAAAAAAAAGTATTTTATATTTGGGGTCTCTATATCTGGCGAATCCAAACTGAACATGATGGTTAAAACAATATGACACTAAACAGACTGTTATGTCTAATTAAACATGCCGTCTTCTCCAACTAAGGTTAATTTCTTCCTGTCAGTAAGCTCCTGATGCTGCAGAATGATCAGTCATCCGCCGGTTATTCTGCTCTTTATCTGAATAACTCTTATTGTCGGCCTCCTCTCAGGGCTTTCTGCTCTTTTACTCTCTGATCTTCGGCAGGACCATCACCAACAATCTGCCCAGGGTTCCCAACCTACCTCTTAACCTCCCTCAGATGCCCAGCTTCTCGGCCCCTTCCTGGATGGGGCCGCTGTGTGACAACACGTGTGTATGGGCCAGCTGGGCACCATCACTGCTTACTGCTCTTGACATATGCTTATTATAGCCGCAAAGCGTGTGCGAAGCGAGTCTTCAGGCCTTAAAACCATTCAAATATATTTAAATCACAGGAAAGATATTGTGGCATATGCATTTGTAATGTGGTAAATACGTCAAATAATGCTTCCAGTTGTTGGTTTGGTGAAGCTCAGTTATTGCTATAATAAGCATTTGCATGGTAAATGTCATTGTCATTGTTTTAGCACAATAAATTAGACTTCCAATTTTACTACCCATAAAGTGCATCCTAGATTGCATGACTGTGTGAGTGTTATGATTTGTTTTGTCTGTCGGCTTGGGATGGGAATCAAGAGGCTTTTTTTTTCTGAACTGGTTCCATTATTTTTAAAAAAAAAAATACTTATTCTTGTCAAAAATGTCTGTGTTCTTCTGCAAATGGGGATTAAATAAAGTGCAGCAGTGATTGTATTTTTGTAGGCCAACCGATAAGTTAGCATCACCCTGGTACCCCAGCCAGGAAAAAAAAAAAAAAAAAGGATTTTTCCATTGGTTTTTGTATTACTGCAGAAAATAAGTGACCAACAAAGATGTATGATTCTTACACATTTTTATCATCATGATACTCTTCACAACTGTTGAATTTTGAAGCCTAAATATAGTTGCCAGATGTAAAAAGCTATAATAAAATACAGTAATAAAAGTTACACAACTTTTGTTTGTGATTCTTACGAGTTCTTTTTAATGAATTGGCTAAAAAGTCATGACCATGTCTAAACCAAGTGAGCGATTTGTATGAATCAATCTACCGACTCACTTCAATCTTGACTTATTGAATCACTTGCAGTTGTTAAGAGAACCACATGACAGAATTACTACTTGTTTTACCTAATTTCTACTTAAATCTACCTTTTTTATTGTATTAAGTGCTTTAAAATGGTACTTGAATATCAAAAATAATAATATTATTTTTTTTTTAATATGGCTAAGACCATTTATAAGATACTGGGCTTCTTCACAAGTACAAAAGAATCATTCATGAGACCAGTTTACTTATGACCAAATTACTTATGATTCCCATCCATGTTGCCATCTGTGTATAGATCAGTGCTGGGTGGATTACTTACAATTTGTAGTCTGTTACTGATTACAAATGACATTGACACTGGTAAAGATCCTGTTTGTGATGTGATTGCTTGAAAACATTGGTGTTGTGTTGTTCATTTTAGTGTTTTGTGCCAAAGTGGCTTGGTAACTTATCATTTTTGGGAGCTGCTGTGCTGTGTGGCTTTTTGTGTGATTCATTGGCTAAATTTAACATAGTTATGAATTTGGTTTACAGCGGACAAGGAATTAATTTGCCAGATATTTTGTGAGTACCAGCGATATTATCACATTTGTGTTTGCTGTCTGTTTGGTGTTGTGTTTTCACGAAATCACAGAAACCCGTTTATAAGATGATTCACATGGACAGCCGAGTCTTCATAAACTCCATTTTTCTCCTACATGTGGAGCGCCCAGGTATCATCGGTTCAATCTGCGAGCGTTTAAACCCGCTGTGAGCGTGCGATGATAAACACCAACACTATTTTCCCTCAACCGTCAGGGGTTATCAGAGTAACACTATAGTATACTGACCTCATACACCTTTATCCTGGCCGAGATGTAAACAGGAGAACTTCTGACAGCTACGAGAGCCTAAATAACGTCGGAAAGTTAAATTACATCCATCTCAATTAGCCTAAAGAGTGTGAACTGCAAAAGCACACCAGCTTTCAGGCCTGAAACAGTGTCTGTAGTGGGTGTAGTCCTGTGGGTGTCTGTCAGAGGGGACTCTGTGGTTAGCTGCTTGTTAGATTCGGCGAGAACTTTGTGTTCTCCCCCGGGGGGTCTGTTCGTCAGGCGAGAAACTCGTCCATTTGTTCACCCTGCTCGCTCGGGCTCGAGGCGGAGGCGCGGACCCCCGAGGGGGCCCTTACGGACTGTACCGCCGCTAATTAATCGAGTGGGAGCTTGTGCTCGCCCCTTTTAATTGCACAGCGGACTTTGCCAAACGATTTATTTTCCCGGACCGCCACTTGTGAAGGTAACAGTCTTTTAACAGCGAGCGGCCTTTTTTAGTTGCGCCGTGCACGCGTTGCTGTGTGGACTGCGGTTGACACGGCAGTGCCGCTCCATCTGTCTGGACCGGTGGAGATCTCTTGAGCCCATCAGAACCCAGCGGAGTCGCACACAACATCAGTGGAAATTGCTGTCGATCTCGACTTCCTGCAGCTCTTGGAACAGCCGCTCTTAGGCCGATAGTTCTGTCTGATGCACTTCAGTCAGCTGAGTGCAAGAGAGCCTGACTTTTATAGTAACTCTCTCGCTTGATTAGTCGTTTGACTGTGCATTTTGCAGTTTTGGAGTGATTTAAGTATTTATTGACAATGGAAGGTGTTTTCACATTTGAGAACTCGGTCTCTGAACCCTTTAAGTGCATTTACATGAATTCATTTATTAGACATTTGTATGCAAGTGAGAAATATGCGTAGGGGTTACAGTAATGTGAGAAGTGCTATAATGACATGTGAGATCATTTTATCATTAAGGCCAAAACATGAAGCAAATGAAAATGAACAGATTTTTCTTTGCATTAATACTGTCTCTGGCTATAAAATTGGACTCAGGTTAAAAAAAAAAAATAAATAAATATATATATATATATATATATATATATATATATATATATATATATATATATATATATATATATATATATATATATATATATCTATATATATATATATATATATATATATATATATATATATAATATTTAAGTAATAAATACTATACTATAATATAATACTATAATATAGAATATATTCAATTTAATATAAATATATTATAAAATTTATATTAATGTTCTTATAATATAATTATAATAATGTTATACATAAAGAATATTTCATATTAATATTTTAGTTAAAAGGCCAATAATATATTAATTATAGTAATTATTAATAATAATAATATAAAAATAATAATTACAATATTTAAATATTATAGAATATAATGCTATAATATAAAATATATTCAATTTAATATAAATGTAATATAAAATCTCTATTAATAATTATATAATAAATATATAATTAATAACATTGTATATTATTATTAGAATATAATATAATAAAGAAGTAATATAATAATTATAAAATATAATACTATTATAATTTATATATTAATTTGTCAAATGTGATATTTTATAAGTTGCATGCAATAACTTTGAAGATTCAAATAAATCTAAATTCTTAGATGCCTGAAACAAAGCAAATGTGAAAACATCTTAAGATTAATGACCCAGGCCAGCTATAATTCTTTACACTCTTTTTCTTTCTGCCATCATGTATTATATTTTTTAATATATTTATATTTAGCACTTTTAATTTTTTCAATACATATTTTTATCATTAACATTTAATTTTAGTATTTTGGTTATGTGCTTCTAATATATTTTTTAATTAATATTTTTACATTTTTACATTAATTTATATATTTTTACATTTAGCGTTTTTATTAATCATTAATAATCATCAATAATTTTTATATTTTAATTTATTTTTTTGCCTATTTAGCTTCCTATTTAGCTTTAATTTACTTTTGAGTAATTTTAGCATCTCAACTTAAACTTTTTTTAATTTCATTTAGTTGCCAAGGCAAAATTTCACACAATGAATTTTGTGATTATTTTTTACACTAGTTGCAGTCACGCACCAGAACACAAATGTTATGTTAAATAATGCATTAATTCATTAGTTCATGGGTATTGAAATAGTTAGAAATGCCACAAAATTCTTATATCATATGTTCATGGACATCAAGGACTGGTCTGTTTTGTATGACAATGTCTGTTGACTTACTCTTGGCATTCATACCTTGATTTTACATGTTTCATTTTTTCATCTTTGCTTTTTAGTCTTGTAATGTATTTGCTGTGAAAAAAAGAATTTTGTAATTTCTGGCTTTAAGATCAAGCATGAGCTAACATGTCACTGTTTCTGTCTTCCTCAGTAACGGCTCGGCCACGTCAGAAGATCTATTCTGGAAGCTGGATGCTCTCCAGATGTTCGTGATGGACCTGCACTGGCCAGAGCCGGAGTTCGCCAAACATCTGGAGCAGAGGCTCAAACTGATGGCTAGTGATATGATGGAGGCCTGTGTCAAAAGGTCAGCTATTTAATAACTAATAATGGCATTCCTTTTAAAGACAGGGGCTTCATTTAACCGATTTCTCCATCTCTGATATCCAGGACCAAAGCTGCCTTTGACGCTAAAATGCAGAAGTCTTGCAAGTCGACTGATTTCCGCGTCCCCTTGTCTGTGTGCACAATGTTCAATGTTCTCATGGATGCCAAGAAGCAGTGCTCCAAGCTCTGTGTTCTTGACCAAGGCCAGGAGGTACGTCAAAATCCTGTCAGGGTCTCTCTGAACGGACGCATTCATCTTCACCTTAGAAGATGTTTTTTATGAGATTTATGGTGTTCATAAAATCATCTCGTCTCTGTTCATTTGGCAGTTGAAAGGTAAAAACAAGATTAAGACACTGAATTGCGTGACTCTAATCAGTCATTTGAATAGCTGTCAAACTGGCAAAGATCCATTTATCAGTTTCTCCTTTTATACGGCAAACTTGCTTTTGAGTTGAACTAGTGCAGGTCTTATCGGTTGGTGTGAAGTGTTTTGTGCTTCCCTTCTGTAGGCGATATTATTACCTCCTCTTCTTCTGCCTAGAGATAAGTCTCGACCAGAAAGTCCTTATGCTCCAGAGGCCTTGAACAAACCACAGCCAAACTCGACACCCAGAGCTGCCATTTTAATTTCAAACAAGCCAAATCATTATACTGGCTTCTCATTTTCGTGACAAGCACGATTCCACTTAGTCTAGATATCTAATTTCCTGTTTTTGTGTGAACATTTCACATAGAAGTTCATTAAAGAGTAGTTTCTTTCATTAAAAAAAATAATTTAGCCCAGCTTAATGTGCAGAAACTACTTAAAGATAGCCATTCAGTCATAACTGAAGTGAAATGACTTCAGTAAAAATGTACGTCTTTCAAAACAATATTATTTTACTTGCACCATATAATGAGCAATGAAGAAAACGAAAGCATAATTTGGAGTCACTTAAGCTGTGTTCACACTAGAGTCAAATCCAAATTGGTTTTTAAATCCAAATTAAATGTGGCAGTTCAATACGAGGTAAAAAATGAGAGTAATCAGACATAGTTATAGATATTGGACATTTTATATTATTTTACTTGCAATTGGCCATTCACACTGAGACACATTGCAGAAAATCTATGTATCTATCTATCTATCTATCTATCTATCTATCTATCTATCTATCTATCTATCTATCTATCCCGCCATCCAGGCTACAAATATGTTTTACTCTGAATAAAGTTTACATTTGTGTACCTTATAGTTTACCTTTGAGTACAAGGTTTCTATTTTCGTTTTGTATCCAGAAGAAGTGATTCAGACATTAAAGTGATAGTTTGCTTGTTGTTTTTCCCTAATAAATGACTGTAAATCATATTCTTTCTTTAGAAATGAGCAAGTTTGTTAGATTTTGTTGTGTTTGTTTATTACCTAGTTTAATTTTAGCTAATTAAATTCAAAATCATACTTAAGATGAGTTTTATTTTTCTGTTGGCTGTCCGTTAACCAGCTCTGAGTTAAGTTTTCATTCAAATGTTTTTTTCTTTCTTTTTCTTCGTTGTCTTTCTTTGACTCATCCCTGCACGTCCCGCATGTTATTGCATGAACCCAAGGTTGAGCAGCAGTGGGTAAGTGTCCCCTCTACTGTCTCCTGTCCATGTGAGCAGAGAAAGAATACATTGTGTGTAATTAACTCTTAAAAGGATAGTTCACCTTAAAATGAAAATTTTGTCATCATTTACTCATGTCGTTCTAAAATTGTATGACTTTCTTTCTTCTGTGGAACACAAAAGAAGTTATTTTGAAGAATGTTGGGAACCAAATAACACTGGCTTCCATTGTATGAACAAAAACTCACTAAAACATTTTCAAAATATCAAAAATTAGTGGAATCTCTTGCAAACACACAAGTGTAATTCGAATTTGAAATGATTTTGGTTTAAAAACGACACCTTCAAATTTGATCACTGCCATATTTCTTTTTCTCCTTCATATTAGTGCACATTTAGATGTATGAAAGCTTTTGAAATAGAAGTAAACTATTTGTTTTTGTAGTTGATATCTCGCTCTCTCTCTCTCTCTCTTCTGAATTGTGCCGTCTTAGTCGATACTACTCTTTTCCAGTCCTAACAAAAAAACAGGTGCTAACTTGACGAAAAAAAAGATGAATTTTCTCCAACAGTGACACTTAAAGTATGTGGCCTTGTGCGGCGAGATAGTCGCACGGCTGCGAGAAACCGCCACTTACTTCTTAGTATTGGGTTAAAAGGTATTTCTCAACGCTCAACTGATTTTCCTTCACACGGGATTGAATTTAATGGCCATCAGTGCGTGTTGGCGTGTTTGTGAAAGACTTTATTTAAAAACAAAGAAAAGATTACTTTACCCGAGTTTGCCTGCCGCTTTATTTGGAAATACAAGGTTACGCTTTATAAGCCGCCATCTCGCTGAAGTGACTCTGAAGTGGATGGCTACCAGATAAATGTTTTCAAAAGAAATTATTGTTCTTTTGGTTTTCACACACACAGCAAAGACCTCCCTATTTAATCGGCGCTAATGCAAAAAAAAAGCCCTCGCCGTTTAGCCGTATAAAAAGCAAACATGGAAGTGTTAATTGAGGTAAAAAGTCCTCAAGATTCTCCTATAATGCCATTTATGAAAAAACTGCCATTTTGCGTGCAGGAAAAAAAGAGGTGAAAAGAAAATTAGGGCTGCTGACAGTGACCTCTTAGCACCCTCAATTTGTCACCGATCTGCACGCATTGTTGATTGAAATTTTTAATTTGGGTGTTCTTTAGATTCGCCATGAATGGCCATTGTTGGCGGAGATGAACTCCTGCTTGCAGCGCATGCAGCAAAGGCATCTATTCAGATGCATCCAAATGGATGCGCTCTCTCTCTCTCTCTCTCTCTCTCACACCCCCCAAGCCCTCGCTTTCTCCTTCCTCTTCTCCCTCTCGCCTTTTTTTCCACAAAATAGGTGAATAAGACTTATCAGACATGAAATGGCGGATTAATTGAATGTAGTGTGAGCCTTTGCTCGCCGCAGCTGGACGGGTTCTTTAGAAAAACACAAGGCTGCCCTAATTGTGGCCTGCACAAAAAGTATCCTTCAAATTCCTTTGCCCTAAACGAGAGCAGGAATGCCATTCACGGGCATAATGGGCCTAATAGCTGCTTAACTCAGCCCTATCACACAGGGAGGATTTTTCCCTCTGCCGAAATATGTCTTTGTGAGTGTGTTGTTCTTTTAGGATGCTTCACGATCCATGCCTTTCCCATCGCGCCTGTTGTATTTGTTGATGTTTCTCCTCCTCTTCTTGTCCTACAGCAGCAGTACCACTCAAAAATCGATGTCCTGATCGATGAGGCCTTTAAGGAAATGATCTCCTCCTTGGTCTCAAAGGTACTCCCAACAGCCATTGTCTCGGCCTCTTTTGAGCCGTCACATTTCACAACATTGAGATTTGGCTTTTGCCCATTCATTTCAGCTGGCCTTCACGGCGAGCCGACTCTTTATATCTGGAAACGTTATATCCGTTGTATCAGCGAATGTTACTTTGTCTTAAATTGTTAATTGTTGCTTGTGCTAAAGGCGTATGTGCCTGTCACGCAAACATGCTTCTTTGTTTTCATAGTTTGCAGCTGTTCTGGATGGGGTGTTGTCCAAACTCTCACGATATGACGAGGGAACATTCTTCTCCTCCATCCTGTCTTTCACGGTGAGTATTTTCACGTTCATCCCACCCACACACCCCTTTCCGGGATCTCATTTCGTACTGAACGTTTCATAAGCCAAAGATATTCAGCAGGTACTTTTCTTTTTTTTTTAAAGGTAAAAGCAGCGGCCAAATATGTGGACGTCCCAGTAAGTGTCATTTTGGACATATAAATGCGCATGATGCCGGCATGCCCTGTGTGGATATTTTTGCATGCTGCTTTGTATTTGTGTGTGTGTTTTATTATTTACTTAGGGAAACAGATTCTCTATTCAGCTTTGCCAAGCGTTTCCATCTTGCTTTGTTTTTAATATTTAAAAAGGCTTAATGTGTACTATTTCATCATTACTTAACACAATTATATGTTTTTTTATCATTTGCGGTTCATGGCCAAATGAAAGCAGGATTGGAGCGTCTATCAGAGCTGGCTGAGCAAGACTAATTAGCAACCCGATTGGCTTAAAATCAGTCTCACGATCTGCCACAGTGTTGACAATGGGCCGTCACAAGCAGAAAAAGATGCTAATGAATCACCAGGAACCAGGACTGTTCAGAGCGCAGACAGTGAGCAAGCAGAAAGAAACTAACACGGGGTGAGGGAAAGACTGAGTAATCACATGACCTCCTGATCCGAGACCACAGTATTACAGAAGGGCTTTCTGAATAAAAACATGAACAACAACTCATTCCAGTTAGTTCTGTGACTAGAGTTTGTGTTCATACATAGAGTACACCACCGTTTAAAAATCTGAAGTCAGTAAGATTTCTAAAAGCAATCTATCATGCTTATAAAGGCTGCATTTCTTCAATCAAATATAGTTATATATAGATATATGTGTATGTGTGTATATATATATATATATATATATATATATATATATATATATATGTATATATATATATATATGTATATATATGTATATATAATTTTTACTGTATTTTTTGGCCATTATTCTGTATTCTTTGAAGAATAGAATGTTCGAAAGAACAGCATTAATTTGAAATAGAATTTTATAATGATATGCAGTGGCTCTAAAAGGTATTTGAACACTTATGTCACACTTAAAAATGTATAAATGTAATTTCATTAGATGATAAAGCAAAAATCTAAAAATACATATATATGAAACCTTTTCTTAAAACTAGCTCTTTTTGTCTCTTTTAACAGGAATTAAATCTGCTGTGCTGATTTTAGGGGGGGATCTCTGGAATGAAATTTAAACATTGTAAAATGTTCAACAGGGCTGAGAGAACTACACTTTTTTGGCAGATGAAAGCATTATCAAATTAGCCAAAATATTTAATATACAAACACACAAGGGCCGGGAATGTTTGGATTTCTATAGAATTGGAACACCCGTTATTAACAGTTTTTCTGTGGCATTTTGTGAATGCAGAGTCCATGTGGGCATAAGTTTAATCAAAGAGTGATTTTAGTGGATGTATGTAGTCAGTTTGCCTCAAGTTCACACAGGTGTTCTGCGGAGTAACCACAGGTGGAGTTCATCACATTAACTACCAACATGATCCGCTAATATCCGACCACCAAAAAGTGTTCAAATAGTTTTTGACTTAATTTTGAACAGTTTATCTGCTGTTTTATCATTTATAAAATATATTTAAAAAAAATATATATAAAGTATTATTCTTGTTTTGGTATTTTAACACAGTATTTTTAAAAAAAAATTTAACACGGTACTTGTTTTGGTATTTTTAACATTTTATCTAATGCAATCACATTCATTCATACAGTATTTAAGTACTTGCGTGTCTAAATATTTTGTTGATTTCTTTTGTTTTATCATTTGCAACTTAAAAAAATAAAATGTGTGCTATATTTCTTGAAAATATTACACTCGATTTTATATTTCATCTAATGCAATAATAGTCATACATATTTACTGTATGTGTGACTTAAGTGTCTAAATTCATTTTTGTCTTGACTTTGAACAGTTTACCTGTTTTATAATTTGCATCTTTTAAAAAATACTTAAAAACGTAAAAATTTTACTTTACAAGTGCTATATTTTGCGCTATATTTCTTTTTTAAAAATTCACTTGATTTGACATTTGATCTAAAGCCAAAACATTCATACATATTTACAGGTGTCTTAAGTAAGTATCTAAATACATTTTGTCTCGATTTTAAACAGTTTGTTTTGTTTTTAAACTTTAAAAACTACTTGACTTCAAAAGTGTGCTTGTGCAATGTTTCTTTAAAAACATTACACTGTTTAAATATTTTCTATAATGCAATAAAATTCAGACATATTTATGTGTGACTTAAGTGTATGAACTATTTCACTTCAAGTCATCTTAATTTAAGGGGGTTTTTTTTGTTTGTTTGTTTAAAACAATGTCTTTATGTGAAATATTTTGCGTAAACTACGCTTGTGCTATCCTTCTTTCAGATAAACGATTCTCGGTGTGATATTTTGTATTTATTGGTTTTTAGGCGTAACTTGAGCGTCCAAATACTTTTTGGGGCCACTGTACAAAGCAAACCGACAAGATTAAGAACAGAAAAGTCAGTCAATCCCTACACATTCACACCCCATCGCTCCATCCGAGCTCATGGCTTTGGCTCCCCGAGGTGTGCTGCGGGCGAACACCCCATCTCCCCCTCAAATTATAACATCACCTCCACCTTGCGCTTTTGTGCAGAAGGAACGCTGCTCCATGTAAGCCCCTTTCACAGCTCCCGCTGAAGCCGGAGAGGGAGGGAAGAACATGGCTGTGGTCTGGCCTTTGGCACTGAACATTTCTGGGCTCTTGTCACGAAAGGTTAAGCTCCTCTGCTCCTTTGTGAAGGCTGCCATTCAAGCGCCGGGGCTTTCTGGCGAGACGCCCTCCCGATAGCGCTCTGTTGACACACTCGTTCACACATTCACACCCACGGCTCGAATCTGCGCTCGCATTAGCGCTACCACAACAAAGTATTTACTCAAAACTTGCACAAATGCACTTCACACGCTCTCTACTTCGACACCACACACACACACACACGCTCCCACACACCTGCACCTGGACAGTGAATGAGGCAGTGGCAGGAAGCCAGGCTAGCAGCTCTGTGTAATTACTGCGCATTTCGTCTCCCCTTCCCTTTCTCCTCTGTTTCCCATCCACACCATTTATCCGCTCAGCTTAACCAGTCATTAACCTGGCCTTAATCGCACCGTCCCACATCTCTCCATTTATTCATACACACACGGCCAACACCCAACCGTCGTGGCATTGTCTGGCCTGACGGATCGGGCCTGTCCCTCGGTCCTCCGGTTGAATTTTGTACGAGAAGATCGTGTTTTGGTGTGCTTATCGGTCCATCACAGGCTTTGTCATCCTGTCAGAGAGATGGAAGGAAGGGCGTTGGGTTAAAAAGAACCCGTCTTGCTTCCACCCAAGTGCCAAGTGCCATGATAAGTCAGAGATATTATATGCTTGGTTCTGCACAGGAAGTGGTAGTTTTCTTCCTTTCTTGATAATATATGTCTGTGAAAACCTCTGAAGACCTCTCACTCAACACAATATGAAGTCCTCTTGAGATCCCAGTCGTATTTGATCAACTGCTGTTTGTCTGGATATCGGCCGACTGTGGATGCGGTCACGAGGTTATACTGTACCAGCCAGTGAGTGTTGCTGTCCAGTATTGGGGAATTGCTAACTATAATTAGTGATGCTACTACATAACTCGTTTCAGTAGCGTGACAGTTTGCCGTTTTAAAAATGACGCAGCTTTTCCAGGAACAAGCTTGTTTTTACAACAAGTTGCATGTGCAAGTTTACAGCCAAGCGATGGGATAGTTCAAAACAGGATCAGTTCAAAACAAGATTGAATTCCTCATTTGAGTCCTTGTACAGAAGTCCATTCACTGCATTTGGCATCTTTTGTCGCAATTTTTTTTTTTCCAAGTTAAATCATCCGTGTCTTTGACAGCTTGATTGTTTTTAACTGAGTGTTTTCTGGTTTTATTCGCATGTTTGTTTGTTTGTTTGTTTGTTTGTTTAATCATTTTGTAAGAGATAAATCTGATATATATCAAATGATATATTCATTGCCAATCAAAAGTTTGAGATTTTTTTAAGGTTTTTGAAAGAATCTCTTATATTCACCAAAGCTGCATTAAAAATAAAAATAATATTGTGAAATATTATTACAGTTTCAAATAACTATTTTCTATTTTAATATATTTTAAAACGCAATTTATTCCTGTGATTCAAAGCTGAATTTTCAAAAATAATTTTCAATTACTCCACTCTTCAGTGTCACATCATTAGAAATCATTCTAGTATATTGATTTTCTTCTTAAGAAACTTGTATTATCAGTGTTAAAAACATTTATGCTGCTTAACACAGTATTTTAGTGGAAACCATGATACATTTTTCAGGATTCTTTGTGGGGAAAAGCTATTTTTTAGATAGATGCCTGTTAAATTATGAGTAAGTTGTAATTTGGAAAACCAGAGCTTCAGCACACTGGTACCTTGATTCTGTCATATGACCAACACACAAACTCACAGGAAGAGAGGCCTGACAAGAACAGGAGGTTGATGTTCAGGTGTCTCTTTGCTCTCTAATAAAAAGGGGGTTTTCCAGCATTCAAGCCCTCAAGCTACATCAGCCCTTGAGTCATGGGTGGGAAACGTGTCACAGCAATTACAGCACTATTAGGACATTTTTTCCCTGTTTTAACAGCCCCAGTGTGAATAGAAATGTTTTTCCACTGGTAAAAGGATTGCTTTTAACAGGGTATAAGTGTCGCTGGTCCTTTTTGGTACTTGTTTTTTTTTTTTTTTTTTTTTTTTTTCAAATAAGTTTACACGTGTTTTTATTTTTTGAAGCATTTTCTCGAACATCATTCAGCAGGCGGAGATAGTGGTGGTGGCTGTCAGTGTTTTGGTATTTGTGTTTTAACTTGGTATTGGATTTGCTCACCTTGGCATGCAAAAAATTACTTGAATTAAAGGTGTACTAAGTCTTTTTAGTTTATTTGATGCGACTGTCTGATACAACTGCGCAAACTTCATACTAACACAATTGTCATGAATGCAGCATCATATAAAAGCAAAGAATTTTAGTTAACAATGTCATTGCAGAAATACCAGCTCGTATTTATTAATAATAATAGTCATCATAATTTTTTTAAAACATATTTTCTTGATCAATCCACCAAGAGTAGAATATACAGTAAAGGCCCATTCACACCAAGAAGGATAACTATAATAGCATCAGTATTATGAGTATATGCTGAGGTTTTTTGTACAAAAAGAAATGAAGTACTAGAATAAACTGGTCATGTGATCTCAAAATTGCCACCACCATGAGGTGGACCTGCCCCTATAGAGAATTAAACAGCTTTTACTCAGCTACTGATCTGACTGATGTTTTGTGAAAAATATTGTACATTTCTTTAGGTGCAAAATGCAAAACTTAGTCCACCTTTATGAAAATAAAGTTTGAATGACTCCGTAATAATCATCAGCATGTTTTCTAGCCAAATTTGCTTTGCATTAGTGCTGTCAAATTGATTAATGGCGAATAATCACGATTAATTGCATTGAAAATAAGTTTGTGTTTACATAATATGTGTGTGTTTACATAATATGTGTGTACTGTGTAAATTTATATTTATATATTAATATACACACATACATGTATACGTTGAAAAAATATATGTAATATATATTTATATGTAATATAAATAATTATATAATAATTAAATAATTAAATAATTAATAATTATAAATATGAATATATACATACATGTGTGTAACTATATATACATATAAATATACACAGTACACACATATGTTATGTAAACACAAACTTTTATTATTTTTTTTTATGTGATTAATCGCGATTAATCGATTTGACTGCACATTAAATGAGACTCAAGATGAATAAATCTTATGACCAAACTGACTTTGAATCCGTCACTCTCAACAGAAACCTGGTATGGATCTAGCAGACACCTACATCACCTTTGTACGACAGAACCAGGATATTCTACGCGACCGTGTGAATGACGAGATGTACATAGAGAAAATATTTGACGTAAGTTCCTGCCAGTCAATGAACACACTATAAATGAGATTCAATTTAACTCCACTGCTTTGAGACACCGTAGCTAAAGAAATGTTTCATAATAACTCTACAGATCAATGCAAAGCCAGCAGAATTACTTCAAGCAAGTGTCATTTGTGCCAATGTATGCGAATGAACATTCAACATCTCATTCTATTCCTGTTTTAATCTGTCTTGGTTCTTTTCCAACCGCATTCCCACCACATTTCTTCAGCTGTGGGTATTGTAAAACCGAGGCCGAGGGAGGTGAGAATGGGTGGGGAAAGTTTTTGTAGGAGGCCTCACCAAGAGCACTCATCAGCCCACTGTGACCACTTCCAGTGCCTGAGCACTCACCCGGTGCTCCTGTTGACCTGTTTACTCTCAAACAACGTCGAGAGAGAGAGGAAGAAGGCGCAAACGCGTACGTCTCGCTCCTTAATTTTGTTTAGAACACACTGCTCATCCTTCCGAGCCGCTTCAAGAAACAGCAGATCTATAGAACTGCACAAACACTCAAGAAGATGTACACACAACCCTCCCGCCCCTATAAATCCTGAGCAGATTGCCTTCGAAAACTTTCTATTCCGAGTCAGATTGGAGAGAAGCAGTATTTGATGTCTTCTCTTGATTTATTAGACCTTTGCCGAGGCCGCCGATGGAGACAGGCAGGCGGGATAGAGGTGCCCTGCACACCAGCAGCCCCTAATGTGTGTCACATGCTCACAGTCATGCACCGAGAGCGAGCCGAGAGAAGGGTCGCTGTGTGTCACCGCAGAAACTTCCTCATCAAGCAGCCTCAAGTCTTACAAATCTGTCTGTTTCAAAACATTTAATCTAATTCTTATCTCTGGACGGCTAAAAGTTTGGGCATGAATATTTTTGAGTGTTTCTTCTTAAGAACGAGGGGCTGTACCATTCAGTGCTGTGTTGCGAAGGCGCTCAAGGAAATAAGAAAATCAGTCGCCGCATGCCCTTGCAGGCCTGTTTGTCTGGGGCGCTAAATCACTGTGATTAGCGGAGCGATGAGGTTTGCACGGCAAGGGGCCGTGGCCCTCAGCCTAGTCACAGGTGCGGAGGCCGCCCTCCCCTGCCTCCCTAATGAACCAGAGAAGTGGACACTTAAGCGTGTGATTACAGACGGAGATTCGTCTGATATGAAGAAATTCGTTGCCATTCTTTCACCTCCAACAATTAGGGCACAGTCATCTGTTTCCCAACCAGCCTAAGTGCTTCAATTAAGTGGCATCTCATCTTTCCGTTTTGCCCGCTTTTTGTTAACGGCAGGAGCGGACTTTGCTGATTATTGGTGTGCTGTTTGGATTCATTTACGCTCCCGTTGCAAATTTGTAAGCCTGATGTTAAATTGCATGGGAAGCTCAATGAAAACAGTCCTAAGTGATGTATTTCACCAGTAAACACGATGCTGTGGTCTTATACGATGCAGTCTTGCTTGTGCATGAAATCATATTCTAAGCGCCTGGACAATCTCAGTCTTTTGTCGACGTGAGCTAATGATTTCCGAAATGAAATTACCGGGCTGAATGCAAACACAAGCTGGTGTCAGAGGTTCTCATGCAAAACCGATTCACAGTCTGATCACTGCTGATTAAAGAACCGGCTTCTTTCATAGAAAAGACCAGTAATTAGCTATATACGGTGTCCTCACGTTAAGTAATATGTGAACTGAAGGTGTTTGGAGTGCAAGGTGACCCCTTTATATGCAGATTCAAGTGTTAGCCCTGTAATTAGTAGGTTGGGTATCTTTAAGATTGTTATTATGTGCAAACGCGACCTCAAATGATACTTATGGCACGGGAAGATACTTGCTTGTAAGTTTAGTAATGAGAAATGAAGTAATGACTCTTAATGAATATTTAATACATTGAATAGGTAATCGACAGTTTCTTGGTGGTTCTTTGGTTGAAAAATAATAAATAAAAAATAAAAAAAAGTTTTATGTGAAGATTGAGGTGTAATAAATTTATTTTCGAGGACCGCCAAATTCAGAGTGTGGATGTGAAATTTTCAAGGCGTAATCGAAGGAGAAAAACACACATAAAGGGAACTTTTAACATTAACCAAAAACTGTTTTTTCCTTCACGCCCCGTGTAGGTCACATCTTTTTATTTGCTTAAAGTACTGAGGGTTTTTTGCATAACATTTATGTCCTCTTCAAGGTTTATCTCTCTCTTTCTCACATGCACAGCAATGGTACAACTCTTTGATGAAGGCGGTGTGTGCCTGGCTGACGGACAGACTCGACCAGCAGCTGCATGTTTACCAACTCAAAACTCTCATCAAGATTGTCAAGGTAAAAAAAGAATACAGCGTGAAGAAGTTTTTGTTCGAAACTCTGTTGATGCTAATTGACCATGACAAAAGTGTCAAGTTCAGCTTGGCTGCACAACGAATTCCATTACCATGAGAATGAGAGATTAATTAGTACATGAGTGCCGTTTCAGGCGAATCCTGATGTACAAGAAGTCAAAAAGTAAAATCGACGTGTCCTTAAAATATGTCATTGTTCTCCATGCTTGTTTTGGCTCTTTATTTTTGTTGTGCAGAAGTCGTACCGTGACTTCAGGCTGCAGGGCGTGTTGGACGGCACGTTGAACAACAAGAGCTACGAGACCGTTTACAACCGGCTCACTATCGAGGAAGCCACGGCGGCCGTGTCGGCCGCGGACGGTCTGCAGGGCATTACCATGAGGGACAGCGATGAAGAGGAGGGTTAACGTCCCACCTACTGGACGGTCATAAACTTGATACGAAGAGGTCGGATTCCAGCTCTCCTGATTGGAGCTCACGCTTCATGCTCCCCAGCCAGTGCTACACTGCCCTCTTGTCTAAGCCGATGTCACCATGCTTGTATAAAACTCTCATTGGCCACTTACAGACAGCTACAGTGTCTCTGTCGTTCTGTATTTGATGTGCAGTGATACGGTGGCTCATCACAAGGCAAGCTCGGGAAGCACTTGTAGGCACAAATTTACCCACAAAGAACCAGCCGATGAGTTGTAGGTGTGTCATAGACACAGTGTACCGGAGTGAAAACTAGAAATACAGAGCGTGAGGGAAGTAGCGTCTGCTTATGTGCTGTTTTTTTATTTATTTTTTTGCATCAGCTTCGGATCCTCAGGCCAAAGCTCCAGATATGGTGGATGAAATGCTAGTTGTTCACTGTTTATTCGATGAAGTCGTGACACTGTTCCACTCAATAGCTATGAATTCACATTCAGATTCTTCTGTAGAAGTGTGTCATGTATAGTATGCTGTTAATGTCCAACTATGTTTCAGATGAAAGAAAATGTCACTGGATTTTAACAAGAGCTGTATATTTCTATTGTCTTTGTGCACCTGAGATTGCCAAGGTGTCTTAAGTGTTACAATTAAAGTGTTTTTAATGTCACTTCTCTGGTCTTTTTTTTTTTTTTTTTTTTGCATGAAATTATATGACACACATGAAGGCTGAATAAATGAAACATTTTTAAAAAATCTTAAACATTATGCTTTTTAAAGAGCATTAAAAGAGATGTGTAGAATTTTTTAGATTTACATTTTTATACGTTTTAAAATATCACATGCTAGATTAGTTTGTAATTTTAGGTAAGTGGAAACAAAATCTTTAAATACAATTTTAGTTGATGTTTATTTACCAAAGAATTAGCAATACTGTTAAAACGCTTATTAATGCTTGAATGTGATCTCATACGTATTCGACATTTTTATTTTATTTAGATCTCGTTTCAGCCACTATTAAAAATTATGCCAGTTGCTGGTCTCGGTATATGTTCTTTTCAGCATCACTTTAAATGGCCTTTTTCTTTATTGTGCATCATATTAAACAAACAATTAAAAAATAAAGAAATGGAATTCTATTCATACATCACTAGAACGGCTTACGGCGTTAGCTCCATTATTTCTAGACTTGTGTCACAATAATAGTATGAGTTAAAAATATTTTTAAATTCTAATTTTGCTAAAAAAAAAAAAAACGTCGAATAAAATATCAAAATAGACTGTTACCGCTGAAACATGGCATTTAACTAATGTAACTCTACTATTTGCTGTTTAAGTCTAATATACAAGACGGCGTTTTATTTAAACTGTAAACGATTTCAGCTTTAAACGTCATTTATTTTGGGGGTTTACTGTGATAATTTCGATTCAGCATTCTAGAGACCTTGAAGAGATAGTCTACTATTATTATTTTTCACTCAAATATGGATAAAAAATGTCAAGGCTTCAGAGTCAGAAATAATTCTCGACTGTGTGGCAATATCTCTCATCGAATCATGCCATTAGCTATATTTATTACTGAAATGCACTTTTCACTAAAATGCAAAGACTATGGAAATATATGCATGTCATTATTATTTACCAAGTCATATCAGATAGCTAATAACTGGTCTGTAAATAAAAATGAAACTCTCTCAAAATCAGCCAAACCTGACAGCCTATATATTTCTCATGTTCAGATTACCGCTTGATTGAGCGTAGCCTATTTTACATTGAAAACGGGCGCTGGAAAAAATTAAAAAAAAAAACATGACATTCTTGAAATACAAACATTAAGCAAAACGAAACAAATATTGAGATGCATTTGTGCCGTGATATCATTACAGAGTTTTTTTTTTCGTTTTGCCTTCGCCCAGCTGAAGAAATCTGAGGAGCAGCATATGACAACAGTGAGGCGACTGCTTATTATGTGAAAAAGCTCCAAATTGCAGGTTATTCGACACCCATCTGCTTCCAATTGAACAGCAGTCAAAATTAGCAATGTTCTAAAGTCGCCCTGAAAACACAAACATTATCATTTTAGCGCATTTATCTTACTGCTGAGCGTAAATAGCCATTAAATTAAAAAAAAAAAAGATAGATAGGCTATTACAAAGTAGTAGCCTATGTATATTTGAGAATAAATAATAAACATACAAATATTTTAAAGCCACGATAGGATATGTCATCGACGCGCTCATTTTCCATATATGTTACCTTATAAACAGAATAATCCTTCACGAAAAAAAAGTCTTCGCATCGAATCAGTGTCAACTGTATTTCACACCGAGCTGCCACTTTTCATTTCTGCTTTTGCTCGCGGACTGACTGTAACGCGCGCGACTCTCTCTCACTCTCTCATGGCATGATCTCAGCTCCTTGGAGGCGTTTTGCTGTTAATACCTCTCGTTTGGCGCACAATTCCCAGATGAATGTCCTCACGAGTTTGCGTTTGGAAACGAAGGTCGTCTGATGCGAAATATAGCTTTTCATAATCGTTTTATCTGTGTGCGCTTGAGGTGGCGCGTGATGGAAAACCATGGAATGGTCGCGTGAAGTTTCACTAATGAGACGAGAAAGCATAACAAATAATTATTTTATTATATTTCACATTAAATTGCATGTAGACATAATAGGGGGACAATCTGTGAATTTATTGTAGGCTCAATTAGATAACAGGTGCTGCTGGAATCCACCGCTTAAACACTATGGAGACTGGGAAGTGTTGTAACACGGGGTGAGCTGAAACACCAACAGTTTAACCAATTAAAATTAACTACAGGGGTAAAATTACGATCATATGTGACCAGCAGCCCCCTGATGTGACATTATAAGACTTAGTATTAAAAAAAAGAAAAAGAAATGAACAGGACAATATGCCATTTGCCTGTGGATTTAAAATATATAGTATGCCTATAGTTTACTGTTTAGGCTAGTTTATTTTAATACTGTTGTGGTTTTAGAGTTACATGCATTTGTTTCGATTTTTTTATTTGCTGTTTCGAATTTAACTATATCCTATATATTTTCTGTTTTGAATTAAAATGTGTTTACCAAGCACATTTTATTACCACTAGGCCTATATATATTCGTGCTCAAAATGTTCATGCTTTTTTTCTGGTAGTTTTATAGTTTGTAACAACAGTTTAGGGAAAAGTAGATTTGTAAACAAATTTGTAGAAGATAATTAAATAATAATAATAATTTAATTCAAGTTTATTTGTATAGCGCTTTTCACGATATAAATCGTCGCAAAACAGCTTTACAGAAAATTTAAGTTTCTATTTTAAAGTTTCTACATTATATTAAGTTGTGGCTTATCAGTGGTGACTATGTCTAGTTGATGTCCATATGGCAGAAATGGACAGTAAAATTCATGCAAAATTCATATGAGATACTTAAATCGAAAAAAAAAATGTTACTATTTAAACAAAACTTCTAAATCATCGAGTAGCCTACATGATGTCCATTCAGAGTTTAGTCTTAATTTGTGTTCGCTTTACTTCAGACAAAACGTTTCACTCATGAATCTAAATAAAGCTGTTATAAAATCGCCTTCCACTCCGACCAACAAAAAAAAAAACGCGTGAGAATGCGGTTTCAAATCAGGTAATTCAGGAGTTTTCATACGTCAAATGTTGACAAACATGATGCATACGCGCTAGGTGCAATGATGTCACAGCGAGGCGCGAGGGGACCGGAGATTCGCCCAGCGCTTTACAGCTAATAAAGAGCACCTTCTTGAGTTAGTCACCCACAGCAGTGTGTAGGACAAGTGCAGGGAGAGAGAGAGAGAGAGAGAGAGAGAGAGAAAAAAGCCGCTGTAGTGATTGATATAACTAAATCGAGCATCTGGGCTGCTTTACGCGTCTTTGACGTGCGCGCGCGGTGAGCCCTGAGTTGCGCTATTGACAAAACACTCTTTATTGAGCAATCCGGGGCGGACATAAGTGCTGATTGTCCGCAATTGACAAGCAGCGGAGCAGCCAGGGGGCCTTGGCGCTTGATGATGTCTTTTCTTGCGGGTCACTGAGAAGAATCAAACTTATCTACAAAAGGAGGACACAGGTACAGGTGCTGCGCTCAAGTCATGGACGGCGCGCTGTACCACTCAGCGGGAATATTCGGCGCCCCTTCGGCTTCGACGGGAGGAAGCGTGATGGCGAGCTCCAAACCTCTCGCTTTTTCGATCGAAAGGATTATGGCCAGGACACCCGAGCCAAAGTCGATACCGTTCCCGAACTTGCTCCACGCTCCCGCGGGGAAAGCGGAACCCAAGCAGTCTCCCGCGCCGCTGCACTGCATGATCCCCCTCATGCCGCTCGCCTGCGAGCCGCCTCATAAACTTCACGTCAATGGATTAGACCACCCTGACGCGTTTTCCTACAACGCCAACGAGCTGTTGAGCATCGGCTTGAATTACAAGAACGAGCAGCCAGACGCGACGCCATCGGCCATAGGACAGTACAAACTCTTCCGGCCGCGCGTCGTCAACCAGGCGTCGTTCCACGCCATGGGCGCCGCCGTCTGTTACCTGAACTGCGGGGAAAGCGCGTGTGCGCCTCACGCGGGTCTGGTGAACCTGCACCCCATGGCGTCGTACCTCCTCAACGCGCCGCTGCACGCGCGCCAGAAGAGCCTGTTCTCCTCGGAGAAGAGCAAACCGGACAGGTGTGCTCCTCCCGGCGCATCTTTTAAGGAGCTTTCTCACTCTCACCTGCACCATTACATGAAGGAGAGCGCGCACATCTTATCGGAGAAGCTGTTCAAGAACTCCGCGGCCAAATTAAACGGCGGCTCTCCTCAAACCAAACCAAAGGTGTTCACCTGTGAAGTTTGTGGCAAGGTGAGACGAGCGAGATCGATCTTCTGTTTTAGCACAGATTGCATCCTGCACTTTTTTTTTAACGCGTTTTGCAATTTTCAGGTGTTCAACGCGCACTATAATTTAACGCGTCACATGCCGGTTCACACGGGCGCCAGACCGTTCGTCTGCAAAGTGTGCGGCAAAGGATTCAGACAAGCGAGCACTCTGTGTCGCCATAAAATCATCCACACTCAGGTAATCAGGATTTTACAAATAACTATTGAAATATATCACTGCTGCTGGTGTAAAACCTCAAATCAATTTATTAACCTACACTGAAATAGCTGTGTAGAAACAATTTTCATTTACTGATAAATTTGTTACAAAGAAACAGCAAGTAACACATTGAATTAAATGTAAAATTTCGAAGCAGAAAAAAAAATTGAAATTGTAGTCTAAGGCTATTGGTTTAATTTACATCTTTGAAAAATCAGTTTTTACAGTGTACTACTAATTTGCAATTCTTTCTATATTTCATTGGTAAATATAGTCCTATATGTGTATATATAATTTCTCTTCCTTCGGCTTTCTCCCTTTATCAGGGGTCACCACAGCGGAGTGATCCGCACAACCGTATGTGTATATATAATCAATGTCTTAATTGTGTTTCTTTTAATAAAAAGAAAATTATAATTCAGAATTTATAAATATCTGTTTTATGCTATTTTCAAGGGGAAAAAACTTAGCAAATAAAATAATGAAATAAAAGGAGGCATGCTATTTTATATTTTCTCTCTCTCTCTATTAGAAGATTTGTTATATTTTTATTCATGACGAGATAATGGTTTAAAAATCTATAAAAATTAAAATAATTATATAACGGAAAATGAACAATCCCTATTTATCTAATTATCAATAATAATAATAATAATAATAATGAAATATAATTTCACTCATTTCGGACTCATTTCCGTTTATCAGTATTCCGTTTATTTTCAGTCAATACTAGCTTTAGCTTTATTGTGTGTGATAACGTTTCTTCTCCATTTGTTTGCAGGAAAAACCGCATAAATGCAACCAATGTGGCAAAGCTTTCAACCGAAGTTCAACTCTCAACACTCACACACGAATTCACGCGGGATACAAACCCTTCATTTGTGAATTCTGCGGCAAAGGATTTCATCAGAAAGGTATCTGTTCTAAAAGGGATTTTATATTCGTCATGTAAATTACATAAACAACAATATAGATACAAATAATGATATAACCAGATAGATAGATAGATAGATAGATAGATAGATAGATAGATAGATAGATAGATATTATTGTTTTTGTGGCATGTTTTTTGGGATTTGCTTCTCACATTTGTTTTTTTTATTTATTATTATTTCAAGGAAACTACAAAAACCACAAACTGACCCATAGTGGAGAAAAACAGTTCAAGTGCAATATCTGCAACAAAGCCTTCCACCAGGTGTACAACCTCACATTTCACATGCACACGCACAACGACAAGAAGCCTTTCACCTGTCCGACATGCGGCAAGGGTTTCTGCAGGAACTTTGATCTTAAGAAACACATTAGGAAACTGCACGACATTTCCCCAGGACCCCACTCTCCATCGACACCCACTGCGAGCCTGGAGGTGCAGTAAAACTCCTCTGCGTCCCGGGGAAAAGAAAGAAAGAAAAAAAACTAATCGCGCATGCAACGTTTTATTTTTTTAAATGTATTTTTATTATTATTTGTATCATTTTGAGCAACCGTCATCTTTGTTGAAGCTCGTCTGTGAATGGTAGATTATTAAATGATTCTTTTTACTCTCAGGGTAACAACAGTCTTATTTATTTGAAACTGTACTGTTGTCATTAACTTAAAGAGAGTAATCAAAACCCGTTTATGGAACATTAATTCTCGTGACCGCTGTGTATTTTAAACCCCATTTTATATGTTTATTATTTATACAGTTCTTTGTATTAGCTATACTGTTTGCCAACTGTAAACGTTTTGTTAAATCAATGTGAATATATATGCAAGGTTTGTTGTAAATTTCCAATGACATCTGATTTGTCAAAAAGATTATAAAACGTATGATAAAGGGGGTAGGGAATCAAAATAAATAAAACATATCTTATGCTATATATATTTTTTTCCTTTGTGAGTACAAGCAGACTGATATTTTTAAGACGCATGTTATAAAGAAGATTCTTGGAAATAATAGATCATATCTGAGAGATCGAGACTATATAAATATGCCAAGGAAGAGTCAGCGTCCTTTCTTGTCGAGCAATATCCATATGCAATGATGGTTATTTCATATTTCAGTTTAATAAAATGTAAATGCCATAATCAGTATCAAATTCTAGTGCTCTTTACTGGCACTAATAGATTTGCAGAAATCAGTAGGCCTAGGCTATCTGTAAAGATACTGTGCGCACATTATGAAGAGAAAAGGCTCCCTCTGGTGGACAAAACTAAAAGGGGAAATATTTAGTATTTAGGGAAATATACACAGTTGTGCTCAAAATTATTCATACCCTTGGTAAATATGATCAAAGAAGGTTGTGAAAATAAATCTGTATCATTAATCCTTTTGATCTTTTATTTTAAAAAATTACAAAAATGTAGCCTTTCATTGGAAAATAAGAATTTAAAATGGGAGAAAAATCTCATGAAATAAATGTTTTTCTCTAATACACAATGGCCACAATTAATCATACCCTTTTATTCAATACTTTTTGCAACCTCCTTTTTCCAAGATATCAGCTCTGAGTCTTTACCTATAATTCTTGATAAGTTTGGAGAACATCTGACAAGAGATCAGAGACCATTCCTTCATCCAGAATCACTCCAGACCCTTTAGATTCCCAGCTCCATGTTGGTGCTTCTTCTCTTCAGTTCACCCCACTCATTTTCTATAGGGTTCAGGTCAGAGGACTGGGTTGGTCATGGCAGAAGCTTGGTTCCCCTTCGAACGTCCACTTCACGTTATGTATGGGGAAAACTCCTATTTTACTCTGTACTGAAGCCTGATTTGTTCAAGTTTGTGTAGCTGCACAAACCAATGGCGCTTTAGCCCACCAGAAAGGGCGGAGCCGACCACTATATAACTCGTCTCACAGCGCCATTCATCAGATCATTCTCCTTCAGCGACGAGGATCATCTCTTCGCTGACTCTGGAAGAAGCCAAGAAGAAGCAGCCTTGGAAGAAGCTCCAGCTCGCAGAGATCACCTTTTTTTGGGAAGGTGGTCTCTCCTGCCCAGCCCTCCCGTCTTCTTCCTCCCCTAAGAGGAAGAAACAGCAGGGCAACGGATCCCTCTCTGCGGGCTCGAGCGGTGTCACGTCGGCCCAGCGCCCGCGTGCCCCACCCTCCCCACGTCCTCTCATGCCGGTGTGCTTCACACAAGAGAACCAGCGCCCCTCCTCGGTTGCGAGCAGCTTGGTCTCATTCGGCGCTTCCGAAGAGGACATTAATATCGAAGACGTCACAGCCGACGACTCCGTGTCCTTTGCGGCGTCTGATGCAGAGGAGTGGGGCGATTCTGTTGAGGAGCCCGAAGCCACCCCCCCCTCTCAAGTGCCGAGACCGAAGCCGGATGCCGAGCTCATCCGCGTCCTCGCTAAGGTGGTGGAGGACCTTGGCCTCGAGTGGTCGGCTCCAGATGATTCTTTACCTATAATCTTTACCTATGATTCTTTACCTCGTTTCTTTGGAACGAGGAAGATTCTTTACCTATAATCTTTACCTATGATTCTTTACCTCGTTTCTTTGGAACGAGGAAGTAGCGGCTGAAAAAGCCTGACTCGCTGTTTGCCGGGGGCACTATTTCCACAGCGCCTTTTTGCAAGCAGCGTCAGCACCTCCTGCCGGAGAACAATAGCATCGTTGTACGGAACAGAAGTTTGAATGACGCCTCTGAAGCGAGGCGGCCTGCGAGCGAACTGCAGCGAGTACCCTCGTTAAATTGTTTTTAAAACCCAACTCGACACTTCTGGAATGGCTGCCCAGGCCGAGAAATGGGAGGCGAGAGGATTTATTCTTTCGAACGCGAGCTCGCCTTGAGAAGACGGGGAGCTTGCGTCCGTGTGAGAGTGTGCGAGAGTATGAAGAGGAAATTTGCTCTTTAATGTATGTGGGTCCACTATCACAGCGGTAAAACGTTCGGGTACGCGCTGCACCTGCACATGCAGGGATGCTTTACAGATAGCCATGGCCTTCTTGATGAGTGGTACCTGCCGGGAAGCCATCAACAGTCCTCTCGCCAACGCCCCGCCCCGTTCTTGCCTGCAGTTCACAATGAGCTCACCAAGACGTGGCGCGCCCCCTACTCGGCCCGAGTGAACCCCTCTACCGCAGCAGCTCTCACCACCGTGGACGGCGCTGAGGAAAAGGGGTACAGCAAGCTTCACCCCCTGGAGGAAGCGATCGCTGCACATCTGTGCCCGCCATCTGCCCTCGGCCTGAAGGCCCATGCAGCGCATCCCTTTAAGCCCTGCAGGACCACCTCAGCGATCGCCAACAGGGCTTATGCAGCGGCCGGCCAGGCTTGGATGAGTCTGGCCAAGAGCACCAGGAGACCTTCAAAGAGCTGCGCACAGCGACAGATCTGGCTCTGCGCGCCACGAAGGCGACAGCGCAGGCGATCGGCAAGACCATGGCCAGTTTGGTGGTGCTGGAGTGCCATCTATAGCTAAATCTGACTGAGATCAGGGATGCCGAGAAAACGGCCTTCCTCCACTCACCGGTTCACCGCATACTTTCACATCCACATAGCCCCCCGTCACAGACCGTTCTTGAGATTCGCGTTCGAGGGAGTGGCCTATCAGTCTACAGTCCTTCCATTTGGACTATCCCTGGCCCCACGCACTTTTACAAAGTGCATAGACGTGGCTCTTTCCCCTCTGAGACAGATGGGAATCCGTGTGTTAAATTGCCTTGACGACTGGCTGGTTCTAGCCAGATCAGAACGGGAACTAATAGCTCACAGAGAGCTATTACTAAGCCACTTAGAACACCTTGGGTTGATCATCAACCCACACAAGGGTCAGTTGTTACCCAGACAGCGAGCTGTCTTTCTGGGGACAATTTTAGACTCTGCACAAATGCGGGCGTGGCTTACGCTGGAACGATCCCTGACGATTCAGCGATTGGCGACTTCCCTCAAACCGGGGATGACACGCCCCCTGAGGGTTTTTCAGAGGCTCCTCGGCCTTATGGCAGCTGCTGCATCTGTGATTCCTCTGGGCCTGCTTCACATGCTGCCCCTTCAGTTTTGGCTAAAAGCCCGTATCCCGCCCCACGCCTGGCGCCTGGCGTGGTTTCCTGTCAGGGTAGACCACTGCTGTATCAAGGCCGTGGCCCCCTGGAAGACCCCTCGTCTGTTCCAAACAGGAGTGAGGATAGGCCTGGCCTCCAGAAGGAAAACGATCACAACAGATGCGTCCAACTCAGGTTGGGGGGCGCTGTTGGAGGGCAATCCGGCACTTGGCTCCTGCTCAGTTCAACAGCGATGCCTACACATCGCCTACCTAGAGATGTTGGCAGTTTTCTTAGCCCTGAAAACCTTCCTTCCAGCCGTGAAGGGTCACCACGTTGTGGTCTGGTCGGACAGCATGACAGTGGTGTCTTATAGCAATCGCCAATGTGGCCTCAGATCTCTCACTCTTTACAGGATGGTTCGTCGCCTCCTTTTCTGGGCACAGAAAAAACTCCTTTTGCTAAGGGTGGTTCATGTGCCAGGCAAATTGAACCTTGGAGCAGACATGCTGTCCAGAGACAATGTAGCCCCGGGCGGGTGGGCACTACACCCTCAGTCGGTTCAAGAGATTTGGGCAGTCTTCGAGAGGGCAGGGGTCGACCTCTTCGCCTCAGAAGACAATTCTCACTGCCCAACATTTTTCTTGATACAGCGAGACACTCTGGCCCACGACTGGCCCAGAGCTCGTTGTACGTTTTTCCCCCGATCGCCCTGATTCCTCAGGTCATCGGGCGGGTTAGGGAGACCGCAGGCGAAGGGCTTGATTTGGCATCCCCGGCCAGAGCAGTAGAACCTTCATGTCTGGTGCCTCGGCCTCAATGGGAGTCTAATTGGCTCCCAGCGAGATTAAGCAGTACCATTTTAGAGGCGAGAGCGCCATCCACGAGACAGCTCTACAGCCAAAAATGGTCAGTCTTCCTTCATTGGTGCTCTGCACGGCAATTGGACCCGGTTTCATGTGACGTGTCCTACGTGCTGACTTTTCTACAAGAGCTGCTGGATAAGGGGCGCGCCCCCTCCATGCTCAAAAGTATACGTGGCAGCCATTGCGGCAAATCATTCTCCCGAGGCTGGCTATTCAATAAGCAAAAACGACTTGGTCGTTAAATTTCTGAAGGGCGCAAGGAGGCTGAATCCTCCTCGTCCTCAGACTGTGCCGTCCTGGGACTTGTCTTTAGTCCTGCGGGCCTTGAGAGCTGACCTGCAGCTGACCTGCGGCCCTTATCGCTTAAAACGGCCCTTCTCCTTGCTCTGGCGTCAGTTAAGCGAGTAGGCGACTTGCAAGCGCTGTCAGTCAGCGCCTCATGTCTTGAGTTCGGACCTAATGACTGTAAGGTCATTCTGAAACCAAGGCACGGCTATGTTCCTAAGGTGCTCTCAACTCCTTTTAGAGCTCAAGTGATCTCCCTATTGGCGCTCCCCGATGCAGACGGCGAGCAGGGACCGAACACGCTCTACCCTGTCAGGGTTCTGAGAGTATACTTAGAACACTCTAGACTGTTTAGCCAGTCTGAGCAGCTGTTTGTTTGCTTTGGAGGCCGCCAGAAGGGACTGCTGGCTACAAAGCAGAGACTCTCTCGCTGGATCGTTGATGCGATAGCCTTGGCTTATGCATCAGAAGGTTTGGAATGCCCCATTGGTGTGAGGGCCCACTCCACAAGGGGAATGGCCTCCTCCTGGGCGTGGTCCAGTGGAATATCTATCAGTGAGATCTGTGCGGCCGCCGGCTGGTTGTCGCCGTCCACATTTGCCAGATTTTATAACTTAGACGTCCCTGCCTTGCAGGCGCGAGTTCTATCTGTTTAAATGTCCCACTATCTCCCTTGGGTGAAGTGGTCATTAAAAGCTCTCAGCTATAGCTTGGGGTGAAACATGCTCAAGTTTTAAGGGGGTCCTTTTTAGTGCCTCGAGACTGGGCTCGCAGAGCAGGATGTCCTGTGTCTGCTCATAGTACGGCGTGACTGGATACGTTCCCCCTACATAACGTGAAGTGGACGTTCGAAGGAGAACGCTCCGGTTACTGACATAACCTCGGTTCCCTGAGATAAGGGAATGAGCGTTATGTCACTTGCCGCACTATAAGCTGCACAAATCGATGACTGTCGTTTCAGTTGAATGATCTGATGAATGGCGCTGCGAGCTGACTTATATAGTGGTCGGCTCCGCCCTTTCTGGCAGGCTAAAGTGCCATTGGTTTGTGCAGCTACACAAACGTGAACAAATCAGGCTTCAGTACAGAGTAAAACAGGAGTTTTCCCCATACATAACACTCGTTCTCTTATCTCAGGGAACCGAGGTTACGTCAGTAACCGGAGCGTTTTGCTCTCAGTGACCCATTTTTGTTTTGGTTTTGATGTTTGTTTGTGGATCATTGTCCTTTTGGAGGATCCAACCACAGCCCATTATAAGATTTCTAGCATGGACAGTCAGTTTTTAATTTTTTATATGTTGGTATTTTAATTGAATCCATGATGCCATGATGCCAACAAGATGTCCAGGAACTCTGGTAGAAAAATAGACCCACAACATTAAAGATACAGCAGTATATTTCATTGTACACATGGGGTACTTTTTATCCCTGTGTGCACCAAACCCATCTTGAGTGTTTGCTGCTAAAAAGCTCATTTTTAGTTTCATCTGACCATAGAACCCATTCCCGTTTGAAGTTCCAGTCGTGTCTGATAACTGAATATGCTGGAGTTTGTTTTTGGTTGAAAATGTTTTCTTTGCTAGAATTTTTCTTGAAAGCCTCCCGAACAACATGTAGTGATGTAGGTGCTGTTTGATAATTTTTTTTTTTTAGGTTTTCTGACCCCGAGACTCAACTGCTTTCTGCAATTCTTCAGCTGTGCTGACTGGAGCGTCTTTGGCCCCTCAAACTATCCTCCTCACCTTGCTTTAAGACAAAATAGAAGCACGTCCTCTTCCAGGCAGATTTGTAACATTTTCTGTTGATTGGAAATTTTTAATTATTGCCCTGATGCTGGAAATGGGAATTTTTAATGCTTTAGCTCTTTTCTTACAGCCACTTTCTAATTTTTGAAACTTAACAATCTTTTGCTGCACAACAGAAATACATTCTTTGATTTTACTCATTGTGATTAATGATTAAGGGAATTTAGCCTTTGTTTCCCCTCATATTTATAATCCTGTGAAACAGGAAGCCATGGCTGGATAATTTCATGTTCCTAACTTCCTAGTCACCCTGGTGTGCTAAAAAAATACAAATATGAATGGGAATATACTTCAGAGATATTTCAATCATAAGATTTTTTTAGGGTACCAATAATTGTGGCCATTGTGTACTAGAGAAAAATATTCATTTAATAATGTGATTTTCCCCCACTTTTACCTTTTTTTTTTTTTTTTGCTTAAATTAAAGGTTAGATTTTTTTTTTTAATTTTTGAATGAAAGATCACATGGATAAACAATGCGGAGTTATTTTCACAGCACAACTGTAGTATCTATAACCGGTAAATTTATATTTTCTGTATGGGAAAGAGGCCACTGCAATTATAATGGTACTAAACAGGTGCAATTCAAATTGTGAAACTCGCGTATTAAATAAATTCAATGCACACAGACTGAAGTAGTTTATGTCTTTGGTTCTTTTAATTGTGATGATCCAAGCATGTTAACAGAAAGTTGAGTGGAAGGAAAAAGTGTGGAAGAAAAAGATGCACAACCAACCTAGAGAACCGCAGCCTTATGAGGATTGTCAAGCAAAATCAATTCAAGAATTTGGGTGAACTTCACAAGGAATGGACTGAGGCTGGGGTCAAGGCATCAAGAGCCACCACACACAGACGTGTTAAGGAATTTGGCTACAGTTGTCGTATTCCTCTTGTTAAGCCACTCCTGAACCACAGACAACGTCAGAGGCGTCTTACCTGGGCTAAGGAGAAGAAGAACTGGACTGTTGCCCAGTCTTCCAAAGTCCTCTTTTCAGATGAGAGCAAGTTTTGTATTTCATTTGGAAACCAAGGTCCTAGAGTCTGGAGGAAGGGTGGAGAAGCTCATAGCCCAAGTTGCTTGAAGTCCAGTGTTAAGTTTCCACAGTCTGTGATGATTTGGGGTGCAATGTCATCTGCTGGTGTTGGTCCATTGAGTTTTTTGAAAACAAAAGTCACTGCACCCGTTTACCAAGAAATTTTGGAGCACTTCATGCTTCCTTCTGCTGACCAGCTTTTAAAAGATGCTGATTTCATTTTCCAGCAGGATTTGGCACCTGCCCACACTGCCAAAAGCACCAAAAGTTGGTTAAATGACCATGGTGTTGGTGTGCTTGACTGGCCAGCAAACTCACCAGACCTGAACCCCATAGAGAATCTATGGGGTATTGTCAAGAGGAAAATGAGAAACAAGAGACCAAAAAATGCAGATGAGCTGAAGGCCACTGTCAAAGAAACCTGGGCTTCCATACCACCTCAGCAGTGCCACAAACTGATCACCTCCATGTCACGCCGAATTGAGGCAGTAATTAAAGCAAAAGGAGCCCCTACCAAGTATTGAGTACATATACAGTAAATGAACATACTTTCCAGAAGGCCAACAATTCACTAAAAATGTTTTTTTTTTATTGGTCTTATGAAGTATTCTAATTTGTTGAGATAGTGAATTGGTGGGTTTTTGTTAAATGTGAGCCAAAATCATCCCAATTAAAAGAACCAAAGACTTAAACTACTTCAGTCTGTGTGCACTGAATTTATTTAATACACGAGTTTAACAATTTGAGTTGAATTACTGAAATAAATGAACTTTTCCACGACATTCTAATTTATTGAGATGCACCTGTATATTATCTAAACATTCTCTAAATGCTAAAAAATATCCCCATTATGCCTGAAGTGAGCGACTTGCAAGGCAACACGGTATTGATATTCATCTTTGTTTTCTTCTTTTCCAAGTTTCTGCATAAATCGAACACATTCAAATTCAATTCAACCTTTCTGTAAAACTTCAGTTTCTATTATTCTATTGTTACTATTATTATGGGTTTTTATGCAGTAGCTAAGACAATTTAAGGAAGGCTCCCATCACCCCCTGATTTTACCTCATCGCTCCTTGCGCCACAGTATTTGTAGCAGGCGCGAAAGGGGCGGGGCCTGTTTCCTTACGCTATGCAGTCATAAAGCTGCGACGCGACGTCAAGGGCACGCGAGGAGGCAGATCCGCGTTCTGAGTCGGGATTGGTGGGAACTAATCCAGGAATCAGATTACTTCACTGAAGCAGAGACGCATTCCAGGCAGAAACAAATATCAGTGCTGTAATCTATACCGCATGGATCGGTCTGGTTAGCGCTACATTATTTGCCTGAAGCCTTGAGATAAGTCAATCCTGTGGCGTTATTCTTCCGTAATTCACGTTTACGCGACACATTCACTCATAAGAGCTGCGGCGACAGTTTATATATAAACCTCCTGTGCATTTCACACCACGTTAATGTGATTATTCAGCCGGTGCCACGTTGTAGCTGCTAGGAAACTGCTTAAATCTAAAGCTACAGGTATGTATCAGAAAAACTCGGCATGCAGTCAGTCACTTGTTGCTTATAAACAGCAGGAAGTCAACCATACAGGGCTGTTCCTCAGTAACTGAGGTTTTGAGGCAAATGTATTCGTGTTTATTTTCTATGTTGGTTTCAAACTAAAGGACCTTTTTAACTGAAAGGTTCATAGTATTTTTCATAAATATCACGTTGGGGTAAGTTGTCACATGTGGTTTATATGTTTTGGTGTCATTAAATCGTTTTATGTTATTTAAATAGCGTGTTAATTTATTTTAAATAACTATTTTTTTTAATAACGTAGTTTAAATGCATATATTTTGGATATATACCATAAAATGCTATTCTTCTCAAAGTAAGCTCCTATTGTGACATCTTAGTGAGACAACATGCCCCATTGGCTAATAACAGTGGACATGTTTAAGCTGCTTTTTATTTAATTATTCATTTTTTAGACTTACAGTTCACTGTCTAACACTAAAAAGGTCATACTTCAAAAATATCCTCCCACTGAGAAATATTCACTCAAGTAAAAAAGTGTGACAACTAGCCCCGGTTAACATACATGCATGTTCTGTGCAGTAGTACTAACTTTAAAATGATCCAGTGTTTTACTGACAGCTTAGCGTGCAATGCATTGCTGTCATTTTTTCCCTAAAGAATACAAACCACATTCCAGGTGCTGTCAGTTTACTGCAGCTTTTATGTGATCATATGACATATGCTACTCTTTGAACTTAAGTTTTAAAGGAGCACAATTACAGCATGTACAGAAATGGTGCATTAGTTGTTGGTAATTAAACATCTGGAATTGATTAAGAATGAAATTATTGTTGAACTGTATTTAGTTTTATTTAATAAGTTTAATAATTAAACATTTAAATTAAAATATATTTTAATAATGTTATGTCAGATATTAAGATGGTAAGTCAGTTTCATTTGATTTATTTATTTATTTTCACTTCATACTTAAAAAACCTGACATGACTTGGTTTAAATGCAGTCCTCTCCTTTGCAAACCATAGACTGGGTTTCTGGGATCACTTGTCTGTACTTCTATCACTCTCAGCATTCCTCAAGTGTGATTTTGAGATGTGTGTAGTTGTTTTAACCTGTGTGTTTTGGAAACTGGTCCAGTCATGCTGCGTCTCGTGAGGAGCCAGAGCCGAGGGTTTAGGAGCTGTTTATGCTGTCAGCGGAGGTTTCAGCATCACCATCATCACCAGCAGAATCACAAGAGCATTATAGCCATCCGCCGCGAGGATGTCAACGTTTGGGAGAGACGCGCGCCTCTGGCACCACGACACGTCAGGGAGATCACAGCAGCTGGGCACAAGGTGCTCGTCCAGCCCTCCAACAGACGGGCCATCCACGACAGAGTGAGTCACTGAATTATTTTCCGTATATAGAGTAGTTAACAGTATTTTACAGGTCATTTTTATATTGCATATTATTAGTTGTTGGTGGGATGCATTAAACTGATTAAAAGTGACGGTAAAAACATCTTTTAAAAGAGCTCTACTTCAAATAAATGCTGTTCTTTTGAACTTTCTGCTTAAGAATCCTAAAAAAAATTATCTGTTTCCACAAAAAAAATTAAGCAGCACAACTGTTTTCAACATTGATCATATCTCTCTCTCATATATATATATATATATATATATATATATATATATATATATATATATATATATATATATATATATATATAATATTTCAGCATATTGATTGATATTCAAATAGAAGACAGTTATTTTAAATTGTGATAATATTTTAAAATATTACTGTTTTTACTGTTTTTTTTTAATCAAATAAATGTAGAATTGGTGGCCATAAGAGACTTTTTTTTTCCAAAAACATTAAAAAAATTAACGACCCTAAACTTAACTTAACTTTAACTTTAACTTAAAATATTTTTATAATAGCCTACATATCTTTAATTGAGATATACAAGTATGTGAATATATAAATCATATTTTATTTTTCATTGCAAGTGTGTCAATTTATCAAATGAGTGCATCAGTGTCGCTTATTTAATAAACTAAATCATGTACTTTAAATAATGGATAAATAAATAAAAATGGTAAACTAAAATGTAATCAGTAATCTCAGGAATTTGCAATTATCCCCATTCTGATTGGATTCATTTCTCTGTTTTTGCCTTCACTTTTTGGGGCTCTTAACGTGTGCTTTCCCACTTGATATTTCTGGAATTTGCATGAATGAAAATTTTATCCGACTGAGCAGAATCGAGACTGTTTCTGTTTTCAGTACTATGAAAAAGCAGGCGCTATTATCCAGGAGGACATCTCAGAGGCGTCTCTCATCATCGGTGTGAAAAGGCCCCCGGAGGAAAAGGTGTACCCCCACAAGACCTATGCCTTCTTCTCTCACACAATTAAAGCACAAGAGGCAAACATGGGGCTCCTAGACGACCTTCTTAAAAAGGTGAAAGTCTCTTTGTAGAATCACATGGTCAAGGACAATGTTTACACTGAAAGCCAACTGCAATACTCTCTCTCGCGTCATATGTATTTGGAAATATTTATTCAGGACAAGCAGCTTTCACAAGATACTAATGTGTCATCATATCCTTCCCTTTTTAGGAAGTTCGACTCATTGATTATGAAAAAATGGTGGATCCCAATGGCTTCAGAATTGTAGCATTTGGGCAGTGGGCTGGTGTTGCTGGTATGGGACATTTGTGATGGTGTCAACATGATGTATAATGAGTTAAAAAGATAGTTCACCCAAAATGTAAAATTCTGAGATCATTTACTCCGTTCCAAACTTGTATGAAAACAAAATGAGACTTTCAAAAACATTTAAAACATAAAAATATCTTAGCGACCCTAAACTTTTGAATGGCAGTGCATGTCTTCCCTTCTGTACGTTTAACATGTTCTCTGTATTTTTCACAGGAATGATTAACATTTTACACGGTCTGGGCCTGCGTTTTCTTGCCCTTGGACACCACACCCCGTTTATGGTATTTGTTTTTGAATTGCACAACTATTGTCTACTTTTGAATTGCCACTTATACTATTAAGCATGGTTCTTCATTATTTAGTAAATTATTTAGTGCATTTTCAGGATATAAACTGCAATTTTTAGGTATATGTTTTCATATTTGTCACTTGACAGCACATTGGTATGGCACACAACTACAGAAACGTCAGCCAGGCCGTCCAGGCGGTGAGGGATTGTGGGTATGAAATATCCTTAGGTCTCATGCCCAAATCCATTGGACCTCTCACATTTGTGTTCACTGGCACCGGCAATGTGTCCAAGGTAAGTGTGCATTTATTGTTCTGTAAATTAGTTTATGAGATGCTCTAAGTGCCTCAAACATGTCAGTGTAGGGAATGTTTACATTGAAAAACAGAGAAGCATGAGAAGGAATGCTTAGTATTCTAAAAATGAAAATGCATCCTCTCCAGGGCGCCCAAGACATTTTCAACGAGCTCCCCTGTGAGTACGTGGAGCCTCATGAGTTGAAAGAAGTCTCAGAGAGTGGAGGTACTCCTTGTATTTCCTGTTTTTTTATGGTTACACATAGGAAGTGTATTTGCACCTGAGGTGTTTGCAGTAATCAGTATTTTGCTGCGCATGCAAACTGACTCATGCTAATCTTCTTTGCAGACATGACCAAAGTGTACGGCACAGTGATCAGCAGACACCACCACCTGATAAGAAAGAGCGACAGACTTTACGACCCCCTGGAGTATGAAATCCATCCTGAGCTTTACACGTCACACTTCAGGGAGACGGTAAGTAAAATATACCAGGCAGCTGATTGGTTTGCCCTGTGACTGCGACTTAAAGGAATAGTTCAGAACAGATTTGGAGAAATTTAGCATTACATCGCTTGCTCAGCAATGGATCCTTTGTAGTAAATGGGTGCCGTCAGAATGAGAGTCGAAACAGCTGATAAAAACATCACAATAATCCACAAGTAATCCACACGACTCCAATCCATCAATTAATGTCTTGTGAAGCGGAAAAACCACGTTTGTAATAAACAAATCCATCATTAAGATGTTTTTAACTTTAACCCCTTAACTGTTGCTTCCCACAAAGATATGAGTCTTCTATACAATATTGCTTTCTCCAGTGAAAAAGTAATTTCATCTGAATCAGTAGAGAAATATGCACTAAACAAAGCACTGTTTATAAGTGACAAATGTCAGAAAACAAATGTCAGTTTGATGTGAGAGGACAACAGAGGATGGACTTCTTCACTGGAGGAAATGTTATAGTGGATTATGGTCTAGTATTTTGGCGAGAAGTGATGGTTTAAAGTTAAAATTCTTTGAATTTGTTTCTTACAAACTTGCATCTTTTCTCTTCACAAGATGTTAATTGATGGACTGGAGTGGTGTGGATTATTGCGATGTTTTTACCAGCTGTTTGGTCTCTCATTCTGACGGCACCCATTCACTGCAGAGGATCCATTGGCGAGGATGTGCTAAGTTTCTCCAAATCTGTTACTATGAGGAAACAAACTTATCTGCATCTTGGCAAGGCATGAGACTGAGTAATTTTTTTTTTAGCAAATCTTCATTTCTAGGTGAACTATTCCTTTAAGGTACGGTCGCATTTACCTCCATCGCAGACAAAATCCAGTTGTTTCATTGGAAATCCACATGATCTGGAATTTTCCCCATACACATTTTGCAAAATTTCACCGAAATGTGACTGCATCTTTATTGAATGCAGTGTCCGAAAAGCAAATGTGACTGAAATGCATTGTTTTTGCACAGGTGGCCCCTTACACAACCTGCCTGATAAACGGCATATACTGGGACCCTCACACACCTAGACTGCTGCGGCGACTGGACGCCCAACGACTGATTAGACCCGTTATACCTGCATCATCATCACCTGATCACGGCTGCCCTGCTCTTCCCCACAAGTGAGCTTCTACTGTTAAAATATCATAAAAGCCGACCCTTATAAAGTCAGACGATAGTTTTGTTTGAGAAAACAACACATCTTATCCTCTGTGAATTTCAGATTATTGGCCATTTGCGACATCTCTGCGGACACAGGCGGCTCCATTGAGTTCATGACTGAGTGCACCACTATTGAGAAGCCCTTCTGCATGTATGATGCCAACCAGCATATTGACCGTGACAGGTGTGGCACTACTTCCTCCAACTGCAGAAACCCCCTGACACTGAATATTAAACTTCAGCACAAAGCTTGATCTGGAGACTTGATCCCAAAGACTTACCTGAGTTATGCCTAGAGACCAGAATATCATGCATATTTCAGGAAAAAATGATTCTAAACCGTACCAGATTAGGGTTCTTCGGTTTGTAACAATAGCAGAACCATTTTTTGTGTGTAATAGAACCCTTTTAATGAGGTTCCATAAAGAACTATGTTTTAGCAGTGCTATATACAACCTTCATGGTGTTATAAAGAACCTTTAAAATAATAGTTTATTTATTATTATTTATTCATATAAAAATTTTGTTATATTATTTATTAATATTATAATGTTTTTTTCTTTTCCTGTATGTCCCTGGTCATACAAAACTCTCAGTAAGTCATGTCAATTAGGTACTTTTATGTTTAGTAGAGAAAAGTATCCTCAAATAAAGAGCTGGTCACATTTACATGTTCTGTTCAAATTATAAAACAAAAAAGGACAGAATTGGTAGGAAACCAGTTACGCTTTAAATGTTTTGAACCAAACCATTACCATTTTTAAAGTTAAAATTTGTAGATATTTGAAGGATATCAAGTACCTGTTGAGGATGTGTTGACAGCCTGTGTAGTTGTTTGACTGAGCTCCAGAAATCAGTAAAGAGGTGGCATTGAAAGAATTTTGACAGTTTTAGATATATATATATATATATATATATAAAAAAAAATAAATAAATAAAAAAAAAACAAGGAATAAAGTAAGAATAAAGTTCGGGGAATGCTGTTCTCTAACACAAAGAACCATTTCAGAATAAAAGGACAGGATGTTTCTCAATAGAAGTATTACTATGTGGAAAGAACCTTTAAAGAACCAGTCCCCCATCAACACTGTAGAAATTGCTTAGCAAAGCACTAAAATCGACTCAGAACACCATAGAAATGCCCTGGCAACACTCATGTTCATTATAAAATATAGTTTTTAAACTGATACTCAATCTGATTTGTCTGTGCAGTGTGGAAGGTAATGGCATTCTCATGTGCTCCATTGATAACCTGCCCGCCCAGCTGCCCATTGAGGCGACTGAGTATTTTGGGGACCGGCTGTTCCCTTACATCTGGGAGATGGTAAGATAAGACACAAGGTGGTGAGTAATTAACCAACAGCACGAGATGCTTTGCTCTGGGGAGGATTGCTTTAAACACTGGTATGGTTATGATTGAGAGAGCTTTTTTGTTTCTTGGCTGGTTGAATTTAATATGTGATGGATACTGCTGCTGATGATTTGAGCAGATTTGTAATGTAGCCTTTGTCCCACAGCTCCCATCAGACGCCACCAGACCGCTAGAGGAAGAAGACTTCTCTCCACAAGTCAGAGATGTGAGTGTATTAAGAGGGTGTTTTTACAACTTTTTTTTTTTTTTTTTGCTCTTGTACCATGGAGAAATGCTTCCTCTAAGCTGTGTTTGTGTGTGGTTGTGCACTTCTGCACAAAATGCTGCACAGAAGGCAGGCTCAGAAATGTGTGGAAAAACTTGAATCAGAGCTAAATGGGCGGCGTTTCAGCTGGAGCCCATCCACACATCCATTGATTTTCAGTATGGAACTAAAGCTGAGAAATCTGAAATACACATTTCTGTTTACTTTGAGGTAAGGGCCGCGGCTTAGATCAGTGCAGAGTTTGAAAGTTCATAGCAGCACCGAATGGAATTGCAAAAATAATGATTTTTTTTCACACATACTCTACTGTTCAAAAGTTTTGGGTCTTTTAAGTTTTTTGTAGTGTTTTTGAACACCAAGGCTGCATTTATTTAAGCAAAAACACAGTTAAGAACAGAAATATTGTGAAATATAATTACAATTTTTAAATAACTATTTTCTGTTATAACATATTTTGAAATGTAATTTATTCATTTCATGACAAAGCTGAATTACTCCAGTCTTCAGTGTCACATGATCCTTCAGAAATCATTCTAATACGCTTACTTGCTGCGCAAGAAGCATTTCTTATTATTATCAATGTTGAAAACTGTTGTGCTGCTTAATAGTTTTGTGAAAATACATTTTTAATATTAATCAGTTTTTCAGTATTCTTTGATGAATAGAAAGAGAACCGCATTTATTTAAAATACAAATCTTTTGTGACATTATAAATTTCTTCACTGTCACTTTTGATCAGTTGAATACAAGCTGAATAAAAGTATTAATTTCTTTAAAAAAAAAAATATAAAATAAAAGACCACAAGCTTTTGAACAGTAATGTACAGAAGCCATTGTTATTGTGTAATCTCAAGAAAATAACATAAGTATTTAATAAGTGTATAGAATATACTAAAGAAATATACTAAGTACTAAAGAAATTGTTTGCATTGAATACATTTTTAAAATATGAACCATAAAATGAAAGTTAATTTATTAAATAACATTGTAGTTTTTATTAATTCTACTTGAATTCAGATTCAAATGCTATTCTGCATTCTGTTTGCTCCACTGATTCAAATTCAAAAGTGAATTAAATGTGAATATAAAACTCTCAATTCAGTTCTGAATGGTATTTAACCTTACACCATATTCATGTGGCTAGGTATTTCAGGTTCCAGGTACTTCATACCATGATGCATATCTAAATGCAATACCATGGTACTTTTTTGTTAGGATCTTAAATCTATTTGGTGCACATTGCAGTAGTATTATTTGTATTACATGCATTGTTTTCCTCAATCTAGGCTGTAATTACCTCCAATGGGAATTTGACACCTAAGTTTGAATACATTCAGAAACTTCGAGAAAGAAGGTAAGGGACTTTTTTTATTTCCATGAAGTTAATTCAATCACGTGTTCAATGCTGTGTTACAATAGCTATTTAAGGGTTCGAGTGTGTTTTGTCCAATTGACCTATCGGTAAGCCCCCTTAGTTACTGTTGCTCCCTCGGGCAAACAAACGGAGTTGCTCACTGTCTTACAATGACAGCTGCAGTGTGAAAACCTTGTCCCACGATGCTGTTGCACACAGAAGGCCACCAAATGGGAATTAAATATTCCATGGAGGGATTTATAAAATATTTAAAAATAAATATGGTGGGTTTACAGATCACAATGCAAGCGGGAGAAGTCTCATATTACGGTTGGTCATCACGATCACGGATGACAACACACTGTTCATGTATCGCAGGGTACGATTAAATTAATGTACATTTAACCAGTTTAATATGGAGAGGCACTGAAATGTAGACCTTGGTTTATGTGTTTTTGACCTACACTGTACAAGACGCGAGAACAGTCTATTTAGGTTTGTACGTTAACATGGATTCACTAACTTTAACGTTAGCTAGTTTTAGCCAGAGATACCTTGCTAAAGCACAAGATAACATTAACGTTCTGCTTGAGCAGATGAAATCTGTAACTTAATGAGTGTATGACAACCAGAAAATTAACATTTTTGTCTTCTTTTGTATTGGGGTTGAATACTTAGGGACATTTTTCTCTGGTTTGTTTGGATTCAGGAAATGTAATAAATTATATTGCCCATCCTCTCAGGATGCCTGGAATCAGTGTTACAAGTACCCCAGGCACATCGTTTTTCCATTTTTGAAGCATAAACCCCATAAAACCGATGTGAGCTTCGGATCTTTCACTGTTTCTCTATGGCGCTGAAACCTAAAGATGTCCAAGTTCCACTCACGTGCAACTGATACTCGACTGCCATTGGCTGGTCTGCGTTTGAGGGGAGGGGCTTACCGATAGGTCAATTGGACAGTTGCCTTGATGTGTTTATGAGGTACAGAACTTCTTGTAACATTGCTTTGGATGATATGCTTACACACGGAGAATGGCAGACTCATTCTGAAGATTTCTTCAAAGGTTGAAAGACAGGTAAAGTCATTGCCGTATCCCAGCTCTCAACAGCCTTGATATGCACTCTTATCGCTATAGATGAAACTGCTTTAAGTTACGCCTGAATGTAGACACTGCTTATATGCAAAAGATAAGAACGCAGGGCTGATATAGACCCCCATTCCCCTCAAAAATGTCAGAAACTACACACATATTGGTGCTTTTGGATCATAATGTAAATGTTTCAGTGTTATTTGAGACTAATTTGTAAAGTCCCAATGAAACCGGTGTGAAATAAAGCCTGTTTAGCTCAGTTTTGTGAGGCTAATGAATTTCCCAGGCTGAGTTTGAAATATTAAACCTTAGTAACTACATACACTGCAAAAGTAACGAGAAAACGAGTTGCTGACCGTGTTTTTGTTCAGACACAGGTTTTGGCTCCTGTGCCTCCTCTTGCACTGCCTTGGCTAGAGCACATATCCACTGAGTGCATTCTCTCATGGGTAGACAATCTTACTCTCTCACCGCAGCCACAGTCTCTCCCACTCGCTCTTTTTCTTGGGATTTTTTGCATGCCAGAAAAAGAAATCAATGCACCAGTTCTTTTTTAGTTTAAGTTCAATTATTCTCCAAGGTAAGCTTCTTTTTCAACGAGCCAATTCATGGCCATTAATTGATTATATCACGTTTTTGAATCATTTTCATTAAGTGGAATAGCTCATTCCTTTCATTTTTTTTCTTATTCAAGACGTAATCAAAGCTTCCTATGCTTTCCACAGTCAACACGTCTTTCTCAAAACACTCTTTTGTGCTGTCTCGGTCTCATTCAGTTGTGAAGAACCAGGTTGACAAAACATTACACTGAATTTGCAAGTCTGTTTGTATCCATTGTGGTCTATACTTAATGGATCCGCCCACAAGCCAACATTGACCTCCATTTAATCAACAGAAAGCATTAAAGACCCACCATTTGACTTGTTTTGATTTACTTTTTCTCGTCCTGAATGAAAACCGTCGAAGAGAGCCATTGCTTTTGATCTAAGGTCATTTGATTATGAGATACATAGTGCAATATAGACAAAATGATTAGTTAATATTAGTATTAATTAATTAATTAGTTTTATTTTTATTCAATATTTAATATTTTAAAATGTATTCAAATTAGTGCTGTTAAATGATGAATCTTGATTAATCGCATCCAAAATAAGTTTTTGTTTACATAATATATGTATATGTATTTGTACTGTTCATCTATTATGTATATATAAATACACACACATACAGTATATATTTTAAAAATATTTCCATGTATATACATTTATATTTTATATTATATATACATATATTTAATATATAAACATAACATATTTTTCTTAAATATATAGATGCATGTGTTTGTATATACACAGTAGGGCTGAAACGATTAGTCGACATTATCGACAACGTCGACAATAAAAAAATATTATTTTAGTAAATATTAAATAGTATTCGTTTGATCCCATATGACCTAATGTAAGAGCCTGCAATACTGCGGTTGAACCAGTGTGGCGCTGTAGCGCAAGAGTAATTCAGCTCTCCTGCATGCAGTTCAAGAGAAGAAGAGACAGCGCTTTAGAGCACAGTGTTTTCTTCTCAATAACGCAACAAACAACAAACAAAACGACAGTTTAAACAACAAAAACTGACAGCGGTGAGAAAGTGATGTTTGCATGAGCTCTTCAGTTCGGTACTTCAGTAAAGCAGTCACATCACGTTTATTTATATAGTACTTTATGCAAGAGAGAGCCTTAAATCAAGCAGTTTAGTTTCGCTTTCAGTTAGAATTACAACTTGATTTTCTGTTAAAAAGCAGCTCTCCAGTGTGGAGTTAGCTAATGATCAAATCGTTTTATTAGTTGGGGAAGTAAATTAATTAAAGTGCTAGTTTGGTTTGCACAGATCAAAGCTTGATCTAGCTCAGGACTGTTTTGATTATCATAACCTTATAAGGTATTTTAAGAGAGAGATATGTTGTGAATAAAGTAGTTTATCAAAATATAAAGCATCTTATCACTTAACTTTAATTTGTTTCTTATCCATATGACTTAGAAAATGAGATGTTAGGCAGAATGTGTCATTCAGTTATTTTTTCGATTAAATGGTGATTAAGACAGTTTCTCTGTCTGTTATTTCATTTTGTGTGCCAAATATATCTATTTATATAAATTAATTGGTAATGCTTTCACAGTAAGGTGTTATAATGTTTAACCTAACATGAATGAACAATACAGTTATTACACTTTTAATCTTTGTTAATGTTATTTAATAAATACAGTCGTTCATTGTTAGTTCATATTAATCCACAGTGCATTAACTAATGTAAACAAACACAACTTGTGATTTTAATAATGCATTAAATGCTGAAATTAACATTAACTAAGATTAATAAATGTTGTAGAAGTATTGTTCATTATTAGATCATGTTAACTAATGTAGTCAACTAATGTTAACTAATGAAACTTTATTTTAAAGTGTTAGCAATTTATTGTGTAATAATTTTAATTAATTACATGTGTGACCCTGGAGCACAAAAGCAGTCGTAAGTAGCACAGGTATATTTGTAACAATAGCCAACAATACATTGTATGGGTCAAAATGATCAATATTTCTTTTATACCAAAAATCATTAGGATATTAAGTAAATATCATGTTCCATTGAAGCTTAATTTTTGATTAGTAATATGCATGGCTAAGAACTTCATTTGGACAGCTTTAAAGGTGATTTTTATTTATTTATTTTTGCACCCTCAGATTCTAGATTTTCAAATAGTTGTATCTCAGCCAAATATTGTCCTATCCTAACAAACCATACATCAAAGCTTATTTATTGAGCTTTCAGGTGATGTATAAATCTCAATTTCAAAAAATTGATACTTAAAGACTGGTTTTGTGCTCCAGGGTCACATATGATTTTCAAAAGCTGAAGTGATTACCTTTTATTTATTTGTTAGAATGTGTATAACTCAATATTTTAACTAATTGCAAAAGCTGAATAATCAATCAAAGTCTATTGATTAATCAGTGGGATAATCAATGATTAGTCGATTAATCGTTCTAATAATCGTTAGATTAATCGATTACCAAAAATAATCGTTTGTTGCAGCCCTAATACACAGTACACACATACATGTAAACAAAAACTTTTATTTTGGATGCGATTACTCGCGATTAATCGTTTGACAGCACTAATTAAAATGTAATAATAGCATTTTAAAAAATTAATTAAAAATAAATGAATTATTAATATTGTATATTATATGTATTATATTGTAATGTGTGTATGTGTATATATATATATATATATATATATATATATATATAAAATAAAAAAACTTAAATTTAAAATATGAAAAATTATATTTATTTAATTTTTTTTGTATTATCTTTTAAATGTTATACATTTTAGTGTTATTCTTTTATACACACACATACACACTGCAGTCATGCACTACATATTTTGCCATTGTATCATGCTATTTTTTTAAGCATCTTACGCCACTGCGTCTCGAGACCCCTGTGATCGGTTCTGTCTCAACCTGCTTATTTGGCAAGTCTATATTTCAACTAATTAGTTCTCTCCTCCAAGCAACCCACAGATGTTAAAAAATATGTAATTTTGCACATTCATGTGATAAATTGTCTTTTATTATTTTGCTGTTGCCATTGCCACTGATTTATAAAAGCTGAAAGCCACTGGAGGCAGTACAATTTTGAATGGTTTAGGGGTTTCTTGCTCTTTAACACCCTTTAACCGGGGTTAAAAATGACTGTTAGGCCAAGCAAAACCTTCCAGTTTGATATGAAAGTGTGCCATATTATGAACTAATGCACCTAATTATGAGAGCTTTTAAAAGTAGCACTAAATAGCAGTAAAACCCTGATCTAAAACCACTGATTTAGTGGTTATTATGAATGTCTAGTTTAATGGTATTTTGAGAAAGGCATGCAGGTGGTTGGGGGTTAAGTGTTACATTTTTGCTCATGTGCCGCATCAGATCCAATTAGGCTGAGCGACGGGGGTGCTTGGATCACATGTGTCTCCCAGGGGACTTGCGGAGCGGAACGTTGATTTAACAGCCCTCTTAAACTGCTTTGATTATATTCTGATAGAGAACTGGCTGATCTAGAAGTAGATCTATATGTTTTCCTTCAGTTTTTTTAGGCACCATCTCTGCTCCTGAAGTGCCATTGTTCATTTCTGTGTTTTTGGTGGTTTACTCTTGTCATAAAATGAAAAAATAATCTTTGGTGTGTTTTAAATTTTCTTGATTTCATCTCCTGGACAATCCTAAAAGATCTTCCCATGTTCTTTTGTGGGTTTTGCATCCCTTTCAATCGGTTTAAGATCACTATCCAGCAGGATATGTTTTCTGATTTCACAGATTGCTTGGCCAGTGAGAGGGTGGGTGTGTGGGTGTGGGTGTGTGTGTGTGTGTGTGTGTGTGTGTTAGTATTAATGGCTGTACCATCTGGCAAACAGGGAATCAGAGCAGATCCTAAAGAAAGGAGGAATGAAGCGGGTGCTTTTGCTGGGTACAGGCTATGTGTCTGGGCCAGTTATCGAGTATCTCACCAGGGACGCTGGCACTCAGGTCACAGTGGGTATGTTCCCGCCTCAAAATCCGTCTGGAATGCAGTGTAGAATTTAGTCGCAATTCTTTAAAAAAAAATAAATAAATCTTGTGTGATCTTTGCATCGCAGCATCAAATCTGTTGAATCAGGCTGAGGACATGGCAGCCAAGTACCCCAACACCATCGCCGTGATGCTGGACATCACCCACCAGGAAAGCCACCTTGAGTCTCTGATCAAAGACCACGACATCGTCATCAGGCATAATCATAAACTTCATTCACTTTATTATGGTTTGACAGCTGAAATTCTACTTTAACGTACACATTTAAAGCTAATTTGTGTCATTTCTTTTGTTGTTTTTGGTGTCTAGCATGCTGCCGTATGCATTTCATCCACAAGTAGCTAAGCACTGCATTAAAATGAAGGTGAACATGGTGACTGCCAGTTACTTGAGCCCAGCCATGAAGGAGCTTCAGAAGAGGTAGGGAACGAACTGTTTCTTAGAAAACAATTTAATTTTAAAGCGATAGTTCACCCAAAATTCTGTCATAATTTTCTCCAGAGGGAGAAGAGAATCTGGTTTTGTTTAGGATTTTTGTTGTTTTATTTTGGTGTGTGTTGTTGTTTTGTTTTGTCTTGTTTTTGCTTTGCTTTTGGTTTGTTTTGGTTTACGTTATTGCTTTGCTTTGCATTTGTTTTGTTTTGATTGTGTTTTTTGTTTTGCTTTTGCTTTGCTTTGCTTTGGTTTGTTTGTTTTGTTGTGTTTTTACTTTTGTTTTGGTGCACTTGAATTTTGTTGGTCTATCATCTTGATTTTGAGAGCAAACATGTTAAACATTAAGAAGCAGTATTGTTCAAATACTATACTTAATATTATATATTTTTCTAAGAAATAAAAAATAAAGATTGTCAAACTACTTAAAAATTTGGATTTTTCTTAATTTTTAAAAAATAACTTTAGGACTGTTTTGTCCTCCATGCATTTTTTACTTTACGCTCACCCAAAAAATGTCAAAATGAATTGTAATACAGAAATTACAAACATGGTCATCATAAGAGGCAGTTTTGAAAAAAATGAATAGATAGGACAAAAAATAAGCATCATATCATTGACTCAACTGTTGCAAACAAATAGAGAGGGTGAGTTGAACTCAAGAACCAGATTTATGTTTGAATCATTTAGACTGGTTTTGTTAACTGGATCAGCTAATTAATTGAAAAGTTCAACAATTTATGAATCAGACAGATTTTTTTATATTTTAGAGAACTGTCACTTAAGTTCAAATCAGTCACTGAAAGTATCTTTCTTTGACCTTATTGGATTTTAAACTGCCTCTGGTTGACTTCTTTAATATATGCGTGTGGCTTCACCATGATTGGCTGTTGTTTCCCAAGTGCCGAGGATGCTGGCATCACCATCGTCAATGAGATGGGTCTGGACCCTGGCATTGATCACATGTTGGCCATGGAGTGCATCGACCAGGCCAAGGCAGACGGTTGCACTGTAGGTATTGCATGCATGCACTCGTGTTTGTTTACCATTTGGATGTGTTGATGGGTATTTGCGATAGTGTGACATACTGTCGCACCATTGGTGCACTCATCACCACGTCTGGAAGACATATTGACAGACCTCAACAAACGTTCACAGCATCTTGAATGTTCATTTTTACTTAGTTAGCGGTCAGGCAGAGCATGGTCTTTGTGAACATTTGGTCAAATCACATGGTGCTCTTGTAGTTACTCCAAATTTCAATCACTGTTTCTTGACAGGTGGAATCGTACAGCTCTTTTTGTGGTGGTCTTCCTGCCCCAGAGTGCTCAGACAACCCTCTGCGTTATAAGTTCAGCTGGAGTCCGTACGGCGTCCTGCTCAACACCATCAGTCCAGCCATCTATCTGAAAGACAATCAGGTGACACTTCAAAAATCACCTCTACAATTATGCAGTGTCTAACAATCAGCCACCCGAAAGCCATATAACAGTATAATACAAATTTTTTACAAACAATGTGGTTTGTCTGTTCAGGTGGTCAGTGTTCCTCCCGGCGGGGCTCTCCTGGATGTCACAAAGCCCATGGACTTCATGCCGGGTTTCAACCTGGAAGGCTTCCCCAACCGGGACAGCACCAAATACGCACAGCCGTACGGAATTGAATCTGCACACACACTCATCAGAGGAACTCTGCGCTTCAGGGTATTCATGCTAATGAGATGTAAAGATGAGTGTATGCTCAGTGTTGCTCCAGTGCCTGTGTGTCATCATGAACTCTATGTGTCTTCAGGGCTTCTCCTCTGCAATGAGTGGCTTCGTCAAACTGGGACTCATCAACACTGAGCCCTGTCCACTGCTGGAACACACGGCTTCTCCTGTCTCATGGGTCTGGATTTATGGACCTTTTTCCATCCAAATCATAAAATGTCTTTTTTTAACGAAAATATATACTATAAATACAAAACAATAATGATATATACCTGTATTTGTAAATGCCATTTTGTCTCATACACAGAAAGAGCTTCTGTGCAGGCAGATTGACTTGTCCACATCTGTGAGCAGCAGTGTCTTTGAAGACGCCGTTTATGAGCGGGTCGGACGGGATGACTTCAGAATGCAGAGTCTCAGATGGTGGGTTTAGGAGTTCACTAACAGTATTTTATAGACTTTCATCTAGTGGTCGACCGATATATCGGCCAATATTTTACATTTTTCAAGCATCGGCCGATATGTTTTTCTGTTTTGTCGTTTATGTTTGAGACTTTTATTTTGGCGGCGCTGAGAATGGTAGCACCTGAGCACACAGCGCTCACATTCTCCCTCTTTATTGTTTGCTCTCACCATCTAACAGTTCTGCCTAATACAGACAGAAGTCTGCCTAATAATCAGAACTGTTAAACAAAGAAATTAAAAGTTATACAAAAAAGTATTATAACGATTGCTTTTATATTATTAGTAATAGAAAGGCATTGTAATACTTTCTCATTTATGTCAGCATTCAGCAAATACAAATGTATATCATTCAAACAAATCTTTGAATGTCTAATAAACATTTAATTTGACGAACCTTGCAGACTTAGATTACTTCCCAGATTACTGAGTGCACTGTTGGTTGCAGTGTTTACTTTCTTTTTATTTATGTATTTTTAAATATTTATTTAAAATTTTTGTTTTGTTTTATTTGTTTGTGAAAAATACTGTAATCAATTCCAGAATCAAGAAGTTGTCATCTAAAGTACAAGTGTATTTATTTTACACATTTAGATTTTAAGTAATTTTCAAATTATTTCAAATTTCTTAAATATTAAAATAAATAAAAATTGAATTGTAATAAATTACATCAAAATTCAGTTATTATTAAAAATGATGAATTATGAATAAAAATATACATATATATCGGTCATCGACCACCATGCTTTCTAAGATATTGGCATCAGTGGTAAAAAAACAAAAAAAACAATATCGGTCGACCACTACTTCCATCACAGTACCTACTGATATACAGTGCTGGGTAGTAACTGATTACATGTAATCTGGAGTATGTAATCAGATTCCAAAAAAAGTTTCACTTGAATTTAGATTATATTACATTTTAAAATGCTCATAATCAGATTATAGTTGCTTTTTATGGATTACATGATTACAAATCTATTGATTCTCCCTAGTTCTTAGTTTTTTCTCTTTTAAAGTTTACCTTCTAAAAAATTCTACTGCATGTCATATTGAATACAGTGAGTTTTCATAATATAGAATGGCCATGTTAATTAATTTGCAACCCATGCATCTGAATTTGGGGACAAAATCAGCCAATTACACCACGTATGAGATGAATAATTACACAAATTACTAAACACTGCTGATGTATAACTAACGAAAATATTTACAAACCTAGAAAACTTTGACAATGTCATTGCTGCTCAATGTTTGTTTATGTGATGCAGGGATTTCTAAACTTTTTTTTTTTTTTTTTTTTTTTTTTTTTTTGGCAGTCAGACTGCTTTGACCTAAAATATTTACTTAAAGTCCCCCTGAGATTTAAAGCTATTATTTCAATATTTTAACAACCAATTTGTGTGTTTTCTGTTGTTGATTATTGGTCTTATATTTTATTTCTCGTTTTTATTTTTTATAACAATAATCCCAATTAAATAAGCAACTGCTGACTACAGTTTTCATCAGTGAATTTGTAATCAGTAACTGACTACAATTTGTAAGTAATCTACCCAGCACTTCTGATATATGAGGGGAGCGTTTTTTAACTTTTTTTATTAATAATGTCTTATATATGTCTTTATAATGTCTAAGTAAAGACATACACACACACACACACACACATATATATAAACAAACAAACACACACATACATATATACATATATGTATGCATGTATGTATATGTATGTATGTATGTATATATGTATGTATATGTATATGTGAAAATAAGTGACTGGATGACTCCCATCAGGCTCGGGATGCTCAGTGAAGAGCCAGTTCCACACGCCGACACCATCTTAGCAGCAGTTGCTAAGCATCTGGAGGCCAAACTGTCTTTCGGTAAAGAGCCAGTTCCTCTTCCCTTTTTATGTCAGTCTGTCTTATGTCATGAGATTCAGAGAGCTTTGAAGATTCAGCATATGTTTCTGAAGATCATCCATCTGTAATGCTGTTAAATGTCTTAAATTAATCCTGAAGTCCAGTTCCAGATAAATGATTGCTGTTTTGTTCTGTCTCGCGCAGCTAAAGGTGAGCGCGATATGATCATCATGAGGAACGATGTCGGAATCAGACACCCAACGGGTGAGCTGGAGACCAAACACATCAGTCTGGTGGTCTACGGGGATCCCAGTGGATACTCAGCCATGGCCAAATCTGTGGGCTACCCAGCAGCCATTGCAACCCGTATGGTGCTCAACGGTCAGTGCAACTCCACTTGAAATGCTCATTTAACAATAAATTTCCTTTAGAGATAAACCAATATAAAAAGTTGGGCCAATACAGATTATTTATACTTTGAATCTTCTAAGTGATATTTTGCCCAAAATTATATATCAGTCTGCATTTTGTGAGATTAATTAATTAAAAAAAAAAAAAAAAAATCAAGTTCTCTGTGTGTATCAAATATTTTTCATTTTATTTGTTTTATTTTATTTTGTTTTGCTTTTATTTTTTGTTTTATATTTAACCACTTTATTTTGCTTCTTTTTTAAATAAAGATATAATTATTGAGAATATACATAAATGTAAAATATGCAAATGCAAAAAATATCAGCACATTCCCTTTTCCCCCTAATTTTTTGTTCGTTTTTTTTTTTCCTCCCAGCTGCAACTGCAGAAAATCTTTTTCCCCCACAAACATTTAACATAGGCCTGCTATTAAACATTCAATGGTCAACTTTCGTTTCTAAACTTTATTTTTTTCTAAAGTGTAAATGGAAAATATATTTGTAAAAGTTATAACACAATGCTCATTGTATTTTAATTTAACATTTATTTTATTTGTATTTAATAACAGGTAGACCAGCGTGCAATAGGTCCAATGATCAATTGGGTTATAACTTTTTGGCTTAAATATATAATTATATCTTAAATATACCTATTTTAATTATTGGACATTAAAAAGGCACATTTATTCTCTGATACTGATATATCAGTGATATTTCATACATACCTAGTTTCATTCCACTGTAATTACATTAGTAGTTTGCAATCTGTTCTTAATTTTGCACTATTATTAAAATATTAAATGTTAAAATATAACCTTTCAGGATGTAATTTCCAGTAATTCCACACAATGCGCAGACGCTGTTCTTATAAAGTCACTTTGACTTATTGTGAGTGTGTGATGTACCACTGCAGGTGAACTGACCACTAAAGGACTCGTGGTGCCGATGACGAAGAACATCTACAGTCCGGTTCTGAAGAGACTGCAGGAGGAGGGTCTCCAGTGCATCATTAAGAGCACCTTATCAGAGTAACCACACACCTTAAGATCTCAAACTCACTCATTCTGTGCCACATGTGTGTAATGAAACCGAAACATCCATCACTGCACATATTCCACAATGAACGGTTGCAGCTCTTTAACTTGTCCAACAGTCAAGTTCAGAGTGATCCAACGGTTAGTACACTTGTTTTCAAACTTGAATCTAAAAGTAGATTTAGACAGTCTGTAGATGTTGACAATGAGTTTTCATTTTTATCATTTTTATCACAAAGCACTTTGACATGGATCCATCCCATTTCCACTTCCTGGCATTGAAAATGAAGTTTATACTCCCATCAGTGTTTTCTTACCCTTGTGCTCAAAGGGTTTAAATGAACGTCTGCCTCAGTTGAGTTCAAAACAAGCAGTAGCATCATATTTATGCAAAACACGGTCATGTTGAGTACTACTGATAAAATTACCCATTTTCTGTAAGGCTTTAACATCAACTGAATTTTTTTAAAATGTGAAACTTGCCACTGTAGTGAATTCTTTTTGATTTGTTTCACTTTCAAACATTAATATAAATGTTCATAATGTAATGTGGCATAATAATCAAGACCATTTTAAGATTAGCATATTCAAAGAGTTGTTCTAAAACTAGTTTTTGTCCAATAAAACATTTACGTTTGTTTTATGTTTCTTGTTTTTCTTCAAATAAATGTCAAAAATATTGTTTAACTTCTTCATTAGACAAATTACAGGATATTACTGTACCCTTTACCCCCCCCCCCCCCCCCCCCCCCTTTTTTATTACATTATAAAATATGTAAGTTGTCAAAAATTATAGAAAACAAATTAAGATAGATAGATAGATAGATTGATTGATTGATTGATAGAATGAGTTTTAAAACTAGATTTTGTTCAAAAAAAACATTAGCATTTTCTCTCATTGTTTTATATTCATTCTTCAAATAAGCATCTAAATTATTGTTTGTCGTCTTTATTAGACAGAAATTAGAGGAAATTACCCTTCACCCCCGTCTTTGGCCGTTGTGCATTGTTCTGGTGAGGGGCCATCAGTGCGGTCACTATAAAGTAGGCCACCAAGCGCAGGATAATTGGGGCTGTAATTATTAGAAGTTAAACATGCAAATGAAGTTACCAGTAGCCCCTCAAGACCGTGTCTGGCCATTTGACCCATATTTTTGCGTAAATGACCTTTTGGATTAGAATTGAGGAATAATTACAAGCGATTCTTCAAAGGGATTATGTCATAACTCGTGTAGCTGTCATCTTCGTCACCAAACCCTTAAGCCGTGGACTTATAATAATCGGTTCCTGAAGATGCAGTGGCTTAAGGAGTGACCTGATCGCTGCCAGAAGCACCGTCTCGATGATGAATTTGAGGAGGGCCGGAGCAGAATTAATTGAAAACAACCCTATTTGGTGAACGTCTTTAAGGAAACCTGGCTTTGTTCAGTTTTCCTGACCTCTTGGGTCAGATGGAGAACTGAAGGACTGTTGTTCTGATCTTCTTGTGGTTTGGCAGTCGGGATGCTGAGGTAACAAGTAAAGCAAGTTCAGAATTAACAGCTGACACGAGGCAAGCGGCTGCTGTCTGGAGACTGTAATCAACACGAGTCTGTCCCGAGGGCAGATGAAAACCAGAATATTAGACAATATTTTATTATGGAGACTTTAAAGATGAAACTAAAGAACGAAACTGGTACCAAAAAATGCACAATGCTATATGAAAACGCTACATACGCAAGTTATGTTTTGGGTTCAAAATAAAATTTTGACTCCTCTCTTGTTTTTCTTTTTAAACTTAAAATGAAAGTGAATGGGGAAACTTTTTTTGAGATTTTAAATGCAGAAATTTTCATTTAAATTATCATTTAAATCATTTAAATTATTTTTTATTATATGATGTACATAATATATAATAATGCATAATACATTGTAATACATTTTTAATTGACATAAGTAGTATTTTTTTATCAAAATCTTTTTAGTATTATTATATTATGTACATAATATATAATGCATAATACATTGTAATACATTTTTAATTTATAATTTTTAATTTATAAAAAAAGTTTAAAATTATTTTTATGATGTCATAAAAATAATGTATACTAATATAGTTATACATTTTTATTATTAAAATGAATAAAAAGTGATATGTGCTATTTATGACTCTCACACACACATATATATCATTATATTATATATAATTATTATTATTATATATAATATATATAATAATGATATATAATATCATTACATTATATTTAAATTGAAAAAAATCTGACCCTTAACCCTAATATATTTAAAGAAATTAATACTTTTATTCAGCATGGATGCATTAAATTGATCAAAAATGACAGTAAAGACATTTAAATTTCAAATTTTCCTGAAAATCCTGAAAAATTATATCATGGTTTTTACAAAAATATTAAACAAAAGGTTGTGATTTTTTTTTTAACACTAAAAGCATGTTGATATCCACATTATGTTTTGTGTTTACATTATTAAAACTTAGTATTTTAACATTTACAAATTGGCCTCATTTACTTTTATTGTAAGTGCCTTGCTGATTTTTTTCTTTTAGGGTTAGGGTTAATGTGGAAAATATATATCAACATTATTAAACAAACTATTCCTTTAAAAATATTGTCAAAAAAAACAAGAATTATAAGTCTATGCATTTCTAAGCCTATGAAATATCCAAGCATAAACAGACCAGTCTCCTTGCGTACTTTCTTGATTTGTTTAATCCTACGAACAGACAAAAACAACTGGTACAGCTAAACAGTGTCAGTATGTAACATTATCTTACGTCAGTAACAAAACAGAGCGGCATCAGAAATATTAAAACATTTCAAATCGGACTAAATTATTCAAATGCAGCCAAGTCTTGCAGCACTAGTGCCTCAAATATAAAATTCTAGACATAAATAGAAATTTGGTTCAACGATGTGGTTGCTGTAATATTATTTACACATTAGAATATTATTTCCTGCCCTTGATTCACGACTGATTTTGCCACTTTCTTTGTATATCTGTATGAAAAAACAGTGGCTGAAATTCTACTACAAAAAATAGACTAATAAAAAACAGTCTTATTAAAATAAAAAAGGTGTTTTCCCTTTAAACAAGCTTTTAAGCAAATAAATATGACTCTATGAGAAGACATCATTAGTATGTAAGACATTAGCACAAGGTGGCGAGAGAAACAATGAATAAAAACGTGGTGTAAAAAGGCACACATTTAATGCCGGCGCTGCATCCAGCAGAGCGCTATCAGTTCAGAGATGGACTGGGGAAAAACAAGAGCATTCTTTGATAGAAAAAAGCAGTCTTTTTCCTGTGCCGGCTCGTCACTATGGTTACACCAAGGATTCCAGACTCTCGGCCGCACTCGAGACGCCTCCTGGGACCGTGCCGTTGTTATCGGAGGACTGAAGCGCTCGCTCGTCTTCTTGGGTGCTGACCAAACTCAGAATGGCTTTGTAGAGGAACTGATACTGATCCTATCCCACCAAAAAAACAAAACAAAAAAAACAAGAACATGTTGGTAGTTTGACCACAACATACCACTCAAAATATTAAATTTTCCCTTGTGGATTTGAGTTAATTCCACCTCAGGGCAGGATTATTAATGACTGACTTTTCCTCATCAGTACTGTTGCCAACTCCAGAGAGATGGGGGAAAAAAACAGTACATTTCTTTTAAAATGTATAAATGCCAATAGTCTGCAGACACATGGAAAATACTAACGTTACAAAAATAAATATCTTCAAATATAAAAAAGATCATACATACTATAAAAGATTAATATTCACATAAAAAATAAAACTACATAATTTTTAACCTATAAATATAATATATACATATTGTATAGACCCAATAGAACTATTTTTATAAAAATTGTAACACATTATACATATAATTTTACTGCATTATATATATATAACTGTAATATAGAAAAATATATGTAAAGAGGGAATATATATATATATATATATATATATACACACACACACACATGAATTTTGACCTATACATTTATATTACAAATATTTACATATATTTATATTTACAAATATATTCTAATGATAATTATTATTTATTATTAATTATTTTTCCCTTTACATATATAAAATTATATATATATATATATATATATATATATATATACACACACACATTTGATTCTAATACATATAATTAATATTTAGAATTTTTTCTGTTTACATATATAAAAATTACATTTTAAATTATATATATATATATATATATATGTGTATTTCTTTTTTTATATATAACTATATATATATCTCTATATATATATATATATATATACAGTGGGTACGGAAAGTATTCAGACCCCCTTCACTTTTTTCAATTTTGTTATATTGCAACCTGATACTACAATTGTTTAAATTCATTTTTTTTCTCATTAATCTACACTCTGTACCTCATAATGATGAAGTGAAAACAGAATTTTAGAAATGTCTGTAAATTTATTAAAAAGAAAAAAACTGAAATATCACATTTACATAAGTATTCAGACCCTTTGCAACAACACTTGAAATTTCGCTCAGGTGCCTCCCATGTCTCTTGATCATTGCAGAGATGTTTCTACACCTTGATTGGAGTCCGTCTATGGTAAATTAAATTGATTGGACATGATTTGGAAAGGCACACATATCTCTGTAAAAGGCCTCACAGCTGATAATGCATATCAGAGCGAAAACCAAGCCACGAGGTCAAAGGAACTGCCTGCAGAGCTCAGACACAGGATTGTATTGAGGCACAGATCTGAGGAAGGCTACAAAAAAAAATTCTGCTGCACTGAAGGTTCCCAAGAGCACAGTGGCTTCCATAATTCTCAAATGGAAGAAGTTTGGCACAACCAGGACTCTTCCAAGAGCTGGTCCCCAGCCAAACTGAGCAATTGATGGAGAAGGGGCTTGTCTAGACTGGTGACCAAGAACCTGGTGGTCACTCTAGTTGAGCTCCATGATCATATATGCAGATGGGAGAAACCTACAGAAGGACAAACATCACTGCAACACTCCACCGATCTGGGCTTTATGGCAGTGTGGCCAAACTCAATCCTCTCCTCAGTGAAGACACATGAAAACACACTTGGAATTTGCAATAAAGCACCTAAAGGACCCTCAGACTCTGAGAAACAAGATTACCTGGTCTGATGAACCTCAATTCTAAGCATCATGTTTGAAGGAAACCGGCTCTTCTCATCACCTGCAGAGTACCATCCCAAAAGTAAAGTGTGCTGGTAGCAGCCTCATGCTGTTGGGCTGTTTTTCAGCGGCAGGGACTGAGGAACTCATCAGAGTAGAAGAAAAGCTCAATGCACCAAAATATTGAGATAGCCTTAATGAAAACCCAGTCCAGGGCATTCAAAACCTCAGACTGGGCCGAAGGTTCACCTTCCAACATGACAATGACCCTAAGCACACAGCCAAGGCAACACAGGAGTGGCTTAGGGACAACTCTGTGAATGTCCTAGAGTGACCCAGCCAGAGCCCTGACTTGAACCCTATCCAACATCTCTGGAGAGACCTGAAAAAGGCTGTCAACAGACGGTCCCCATCCAACCTGACCGAGCTTGAGAGGATTTGCAAAGAAGAATGGCAGAAATTCCCCCAATCCAGTTGTGCAAAGCTTGTTGCGTCATACCCAAAAAGACTTGAGGCTGTAATTGCTGCCAAAGGTGCTTCAACTAAGTACTGAGTAAAGGGTCTGAATACTTATGTAAATGTGATATTTCAGTTTTTTCTTTTTAATAAATTTACAAACATTTCTAAAATTCTGTTTTCACTTTGTCATTATAAAGGACAGAGTGTAGAGTAATGAGAAAAATAATGAATTTAAACAATTGTAGTATTAGACTGCAACATAACAAAATTGAAAAAAGTGAAGGGGGTCTGAATACTTTCCGTACCCACTGTATATATATATATATATATATATATATATAAATAATGCATAAAAATTCAAAAGTTTTTATATTATTTTATTCTATAGGTCTATAATATATGTATTACATGCTGTAAAGAGTTGATGCATTTTTATGTGATTAGAAAGCATTTTACATAGCACGTATGTATGCCTGCATTAGCTCTTTTATAGTATAAATATCATAATTTGTGGTTGATGTTTTAGTGTGTTTGATTTTGTTAATACAAGTGGGACAAAAAACAAGTTATCTTGAATGAAAGCAGGCAGATGAACCCTCACAATGTCAGTGAAGACTCCAGGCCTCATGAGGTTGATCATCTTGGCCACCATGTAGATGTTCAGCGCGCTCTCGGCCTCAAGCTGTTGCAGTAGAGTGAACAGCGCACAGAACGTTCCAGCAGTCACACCACCATGCCTGCACACAGATTATTAAACAAATCAATGATAAAGCATGTTCAGTTCTTCACTCTAGTGAGCCGCACACCTACACAGTGTTTTTAGGCATCAGATGTGCTCCCAATTTATGCTGTCTGATAAGATACCTTGTTTCGACAAGCACTGCATGTTGCTGTCAGGGATAAAGCAGTTCTGTTTATTAACCACTAGAGCGCCAAAAGTTACAGACTGCAGCTTTAATTAATAATAATAACAACAACAAAAAATGTAGATAGTAACAAAAATGTAATATTTTAATACTAATCAAAAGAAAATAAAACTGAATTTGACATTATTGGTGATTCATATTTGTTTGCAGTTTTCTATTCATCAGAATTCTTAAAAAAAAAAAAAAACCTATCACTGTTTCCAAAAAAATATTAAGCAGACTATTTTAAACAACGTTAATAGTAAGAAAAATTTCTGAATACCAAATATGTAATAAATTATTAAAATAAATAAATAAATATATGAAACTAGAAAAAAAATTACAATTTTAACTGCATGATTAAATAAATGCTGACTTAGTGAGCGTAAGAGATTTCTTTCAAAAACATAAAAAAAAAAAGAAAATCTTACTGGCCCCAGCGTTTTAACAGCCGTATATTTGAACTAAAATGTTTCTCTTGAGGTTTTTAATAACTAAGATTCACTAAATACAAACTCAGTATTCCCCAGATAATATTTTAATCCGTTCTTTTGGCTGTAGCACACTGACAATATGAAAGCCAATTATTTAATTTAGCAAATGCTTACTATTTTTACTGTTTACCAGTTATTATTATAGTTTAACAGCTGTTCCAACATATAGAGCAGCATAAACCAGGCTGGTTTATTGGGCAGAGGTGTGTGCCGACGCAGACAGCAGTCAGTGAGGCGGCTCACTAGCTTCTGGAACAGAAATAACATGTCTTTTCCAAGACGCAGTGTGCATCTCCTTCAGGGCCAAGATGCAACTCACTCGTCATGTACGACCATAGGTCCATCTTTGGAGCCGGACTCTTTTTGGATGATGTTGATCAGCTCAAAGACGTTACTGATGGGACTGTCTGGGTTTGGCCAGCGTGGAGCCCGGTAATGCTTCACTTCTAGAACAAAATCATCCTGAAAAAGAAAGAAAAGAGGTTATGATAAACAAATCCATCAGTAAGACATTTTTAACTACAAATCGTTGTAGGGCCCTATGATTTCTGTGATGTGGAAAATGCAGACAGAATCGTGGAATCCGGTCATAAAGATGGAATTTACTGTATAACATGGAATGTCACGGAATTTGCCCAATTTTGGATGGATACATCAAAAGTAGGTCAGTACACTTAAATCAAAATGTGATATGGACAAGTGTCTGTGAACATTAAGCCGTAAAAATATCATTTAAATATGAATCCTGCATGTTCTGCATGTCTCTGTGTGAATGAATTGCACAGACGCGCTGTTTTGTTTACTACACACATACTGTTTTCAACCTCTGCCGCCTCAATCAAAATATGAGACCATGAATACATGAACATAATCTCTAGAATGCTCTCAGAGAAAAAGATTGTCATATATACAAACAGAAATTAAAAGTTTGGTTTAATTTGAAGAAATTGTGACAGAAATATATCACTTAATGTAATGCTAATATTATTACTAATAAAATTATTATTAAAGAATTGTTTTTAAGGAATATTTAGGCCCACCAGAAAAATGTAAATACACAACACAGCGTTTCTGGAAAATAAATAAATAAATAATAATCAATTATTTTTTCCTAAAATCAATTAATTAGAGATGCTTTTAATTATTAAATTTTATGAAACCATTAAATCCAGAAAATTAATGGAAAATAGAATTTGGTTTAAAAAAATGAATTTGAGAAAGAAAAAAAAAAACATTTCATAGGGCCTTAAAAATTTAATTTTGTTAAACTTTTAATAAATTGCTGTTAAATTGTGTAAGCTTAGACATGCTTTTTCATGAATATTTTTTAATTTAACCATTAAAACTAGAGTCTAGAAACAATAAAACAGAAAAAGCAGAATCCAGAGAAAAGGAAAAAAAAAAAGGATTTCATAGGGCCCTAGTGTAGCTTCCAGCTAAAATACAAGTCTGTGTTATCACTTTCTCCAGTGAAAAAGTCATCTGGTCTGAATCAGGAGAGAAATCTGTCCGGATCACGAACTGTTTACAAGCGAAAACAGGTTAACAAATATGAGAACAACAGAGGATGGACTTTTTCACTGGAGGAAGTGTTGTTATGGATTATGGATTGGTATTTTGAAGGGTCTTTTTAAAGTGAAATCACCTTAATGGTGAATTTGTTTCTTACAAACACTCAGTTTTTCGCTTCATCAATTGATGTACTGGAGTCTTATAGATTTCTTGTGGATTATTGTGATGTTTTTATCAGCTGTTTGGACTCTCATTCTGACGGCACCCATTCACTGCAGAGGATCCATTGGTGAGCAAGTGATGTAATGCTACATTTCTCCAAATCTGGTTTGATAAAGAAACAGACTCACCTATATCTTGGATGCTCTGAGGGTAAGTAAATTTTCAGCAAATTTAAATTTTTGGATGATTTTTTTTTTTAAGTGTGTGTGTTTATGATCAATATGCTTCAGCAGATACAGATGGTTTAATGCTAAGTGTGTGAAAAGCACCAGATGTGTTGTTTAACAGACTCTGTTCTCACTTTCGTCAGCAGCCATTTGCTTCTCCTAATATTTTCCAGAATCGTACGGCAGGCACCAGCTGCGATCTTTAAAACAGATGCCTGTGTTCATGTTTTTTAACAATTTTGGAGAAATGACGCAAAGAAATCGCATATTTGCATCTTTCTGAATCGATTATTTCAGCTTTAGTATGATACCTTCCTTTTGGTGCATTGTGGATAAAATCTCTGGTGCTCTTTATGTTTCTAATGTTAGCTGTGGAATCTGATTGGCTGTGCAGCAGATATGATGTTACCTGTGTGGCCTCTAGGATGTAATCCTGCACTATCAACATATCTTCATTGGACAGGCACACGTGGCCCTCCCCTTTTAACGACACAGAGAATGTCTCGTAGCTGATTGGCTGATCTCTCGCAGGCCAGAATATGATTGGCTCGCTGTCTTCTGTCTGGGAATGGAATAAAGAAATGACAGAGAGAGGGAGAGTGTGAATGAGAGATGAATGAAAGGACAATCTGTTTCATTCAGCACTGGAAGACTGGCAGGAAATGAGCGTGACGCTATAAAACGGTTTGCGATAAAAGCTGTACTGACCGTGGTACTCGTGTCCGGCAATGAAACAATAACCTGGGCGTTGTGATCCCACACCATCCTCCACAAGTCCTTCACTGTGCTGGGCAAAGGATTCTGGGTAATGATGAACTCTTTGCTCTGCCGATAACCCTGATGTGAAAGCATGAATGAGTGTTGATATGAATCTAAATAAGCTGTTATAGAGAAGTGACTGGAGAACCGCTGAGTGTCTCACCATGACATATGAGGCGTTGATGTAGTCTGATGTCTCTCCTGCTGATGTGGACAAACACACTCTGGATTTCTCTACTGCAAAACACACAACAGTCACTTCAGAGAACCCAATATCACTGTCCATCCATCCATCCATCCATCCGTCTATTCATCTGTCTATTTGTCAATCCATTCGTCTGTCCCTCAAGTCATCCACCCATTTGTTTATCCATCAGTCTACCCATCTCTTTATCTATCATCCATCTATTTGTCCCTCTAATCATCAGTTAATACATCCATACATCCATCCGTCTATCTATCTATCTATCTATCTATCTATCTATCTATCTATCTATCTATCTATCTATCTATCTATCTATCTATCTGTCTGTCTGTCTGTCTGTCTGTCTGTCCACCTATCTATCTATCTATCTATCTATCTATCTATCTATCTATCTATCTATCTATCTATCTATCTATCTATCTATCTATCTATCTATCTGTCTGTCTGTCTGTCTGTCTGTCTGTCTGTCCACCTATCTATCTATCTATCTATCTATCTATCTATCTATCTATCTATCTATCTATCTATCTATCTATCTATCTATCTATCTGTCTGTCTGTCTGTCCACCTATCTATCTATCTATCTATCTGTCTGTCTGTCTGTCTGTCTGTCCACCTATCTATCTATCTATCTATCTATCTATCTATCTATCTATCTATCTATCTATCTATCTATCTGTCTGTCTATCTGTCTGTCTGTCAGTCTGTCTGTCTCTTTCCATCTATCTATCTATCTATCTATCTATCTATCTATCTATCTATCTATCTATCATATGTCTGTCTGTCTGTCTATGTCTGTCTGTCTGTCTGTCTGTCTGTCTGTCTGTCTGTCTATCTATCTATCTATGTCTGTCTGTCTGTCTGTCTGTCTGTCTGTCTGTCTGTCTGTCTATCTATGTCTGTCTGTCTGTCTGTCTGTCTGTCTGTCCACCTGTCTATCATCAGTCAGTCTACATATCTATCCTTCCACTTATCTCTCCACACATTCATGTCTAACTTGCTGTTCATCCATCCATCCATCCATCCATCCATCCATCAACCTGTCTATCTATCTGTCTGTCTCTTTTCATCTGTCCATCCTTGCATCCATCCATCCATCCCATAATGAAGAATAACAATAAACACACCAGGAATCAGAGAGCAGCTTCTGTTCTTCATTCTGTTGCAGTCACTCAGGGCACTGCTGTAATCATTCTGTTTTGTATTCGACTGGCACACCAGCTGCAATGACAAGGTTATTGTCACGTATGTCAGGTTATTATTCAACTACAACTGTGGTGATACAAATACTTCCAGCTGTGCTCTTCAGAGATCACTTAAGAACTGAGAGCACACTTACTTTAAACTGCTTTTCCAGCCGTGTCTTGCATGAGGCCCCTGGGGTCAGGAGGTTGTTAGCATACTGATGAATATGGCTTGATGGCACCTCAGTCTCTTGACTCAAAATGGCCTCTACTAGAGCATCATGGGTAAAGATGAATTGCTCCTGTAAGGGTACCAGAACAACTGATGTTGAGAAGGAAACTTGAGTCCAACATTGAGTCCAAATTCTAAGCATTGGATTGATTAAACAGTAAATAATGCATAATTTTTCTTTATAGAGCACTATGAAGTCTTTGAGAGACTTTAATTGATGTTCACTCACCTCTGTTTGAACTAGATAGTTCCGTTGTGTACGAATGTGTTTGAGGAAGCCCATAATGTTGACTGTCCCCTGTGCTTTAATCTGTTTTAACATGCTGTCCAACACTATGTAGGTCCCTGTTCGGCCTACTCCAGCACTAAACCACACAAACACACGTCACAAGTGTAAAATATACAATGTGACACTTAATACATTTAAAGAGAGTCCTGTAGCCCACCTGCAGTGTACAACCGTTGGCCCCATGTGCTCTGTTTGGGATCTAGAGGACTTGTAGACGAATGAAAGCACAGGCAGGACATACTCAGGTACACCCATGTCTGGCCACTGTGTGTAGTGGTAATGTATTACCGTCCTCTCGTTACTATGACCTCTCTGAGAACCCTAAAAAAATAATAAACATCAAGTATACATGTAATCTATAAACTAACAAAAGTTAATGCAATCTTGTGATTGTTTTCAGAAAGAAAGAGTATCAGCATCTTAAAATGTTAAAATATCAACATTTAATTAATTAAACAGTTAATATTAACAATTTTATATTACTAATATTGCAATCCTAAATGATTTTGTCTAATTAAATGTAAAAATTCATCAAATTAATCTATGATTTTAAAATGCTGAAAGTGAATCTAGGCATCACAACATGATGTACAGTACAAAAAATTAAAAGTCATCTTGAAATTTGCTAAATGATTTTTATAGTGTTTATAAATTCAGTGTTTTTAAATATTAACTTTAAGTGAGTTTTAGATGATGGCACAGGTAATCTAAAGGTAAAAATAAAGGAACAACATTCACAATTAAATATCCAACATCGACAGATACAAATAAATACAAAAAACTCTAATATCAGCCCATAACTTGATACCTTCTTTATGCTGGTGTTTCTGATGGTGAAGGTTCTCTGGGTGTAGTAAGCGAGGATGTTTTTGCTCTTAACAGTAACCAAGAAACATCCATACTCTTCCTGGTTCTCCAGAGGCCAGTACTGGTCACACTTCCTCTGTGAAATGGACAAACATTATTGTGTTCAGGTTGAATGAACTCATATTAGTTATTGTCTTGTCACCCAAAAATAAAAAAGTCATAATTTACTCATTCTCATTCCAACAGAAAAAAATATACATATATATTCTGGTCCATGTGACTTGTGGTCTTCTGAAGCCATATGAAAATGTTTTTGATGACAGAACTATTTTTAAAATGTTAGATATTACATTAATCTATTTAGGTAGAATCTGCACTAAAATGGCTCACCCTTCCTTTCTCCACCAGGTTTGTGATCATAACAATCACTCCCACATTCTGCTCCCACACCATCCGCCAAAAATCTACTGTGCTGGACTTTAAGGGCCCTTGTGCTGCAATGTAGGCTTTCTGTTTGTTAAAACCCTTGTGTGAAACAGAATGAAGAGACAAATAAAGCTACAGGAAGAGGAAGAGCAAGTATTCTTGGTTAAAACTTTGAAAGAACATCTCAGGTGACACAATTTTACAATAGGGGCTCCAAACACTTTCTCACACTCGCCACCATGCCTGACCTTTCTACAATTAAATCAATAGCAAATCAGCAGTGCTTTTTAAGTGTTTTCATCACTTGTTCTAGCTAAACGGTTACACTTTGAGGTAGTCATGCCTCACTGAGTAAATAATGATAAAATTATCATGATTTGCCTGGCAACGCTTCTGCGTTCAGGTAAAATGTCTCACATCCACGTAGTTGGCGTTTATATAGTCTCCTCCGCTTCTCCCATCTTTGTCGTTTAGGGGTGCAAGTCGCACTCTGCTGTGGTCATCTAAAGGATGTAATTGAAGATATTACAATTTTATATTAGTCACAGAAACATGCATCTAATGCTTATATTTATTTGTGGCAGTGGTTCTCACAGGCTAAAATGTTGACGTATCGGTTCTTGTTTTTATTTTCTGGATGGCTGGAACAGTCCGTTGTTGTTCCGAGGTCCACAGTGCACGTCTGAACTTCCTAAAAACACAAGCAATCCTCTGTTCAAACAGCCTGCCATAAAGTGACAACACTAAAGACATAGTCAAAGACTCTTCACAAGTGCAGACAAGTGAGCGTCACAAATGCATGCTAAAGCTATCAAAAGCAAACCAATTAAAGGGAGATGTGGCTTACCTCAAAATACTCTTTCAATATCTAATGGGTGAGAATGCAAAAAGCAATGAAATACAGTGACAAACTGCACCAGAAATACACGTAACAGCACACAGCAAAAGCACTGACAGCCTGGGTTGGATTCTGCTCATTTAACTGTCTATAAGTTTCAGTTCTGGATGCTGATTGGTCACTAAACCAAGAAATTAAGTCACATTGTGAGATATTGAGTAACACTGTGAGTCATAAAGTCACAATTATAAGAAATAAAGTCAAAATTAAAATGAAATTAAGTTGCAACTGGGGAATATAAAGTCACATTGTGCAACAAAGTTGCAATTATGAGAATTAGTCACAGTTGTGAGATATGAAATCACAATTATGATAAAGCTGCAATTGTAAAATAAAGCCATAATTTTGAGATATAAATTCACAATTACAAGAAATAAAGTTGCAATTGTGAAAAAAGATGTAATTGTGATATACGTTTAGTCGCAGTTTGAAGAAATGAAGTTTGAAAAATAAAGCTATTATATTTCTAAGATATACTTATTTCTAAATTCGCAATTATAATAATAATTAATAAATATTTGCAATTGTTAAAGTCTCTAAATGACAAGAAATAAAGTTGCAGTTATGAGAAATAGTTGCAAAAATAAATGCAATTGTTATTTAAAGCCAAATAACTTCTGAGATAAAGTCTCAAAAATTAAAAATAAATTCACAATAATAAGATATAAAGTCACAATTATGAGACATAAAGTTGCAACTGTGAGATATAGTTGCAAGTGTGGGGTATGAAGTCACAAGAAATAGTTGCAATTGTTAGATGTTAAATTACATAATATAGTTGCAATTATGAGAAATACTTGCAATTGTGAAACAAAAAATCATAATTGTGAAATAAAGCCGCAACTGTGAGATACAAAGCCGCAAAGGCAAGAAATATAGTTGCAAATTACGTAAAGTTACAAGGCAAAAACAGTGCAAACTTTATTTCTTAAATATCTTTATAATCTTTTTCTTTAATCTTTATAACTGCAGAAAGATGGAAATATATCCAAATATATAATTATCTTGGGAAATAATTTATCTTTTAAATCAATATCTTGAACTTTCAACTGAGGTTTTAGTTTGATCCAGTGAATATTCCACTATTTGCTATGCATTTCTGTTAGAGTAACAGAAAGTCAAAATAATAAATGAATGCCACCAAATTTCCGGGAATCTTTTTCACAATGAATGTAGCCACAAATATCAACTATGCTCAATCAAAATGGACAGAATCCAAAGACCTGCTGCCATGGATCGAACAGAACATGCATTCAAACACTACTATTTGTATCAGTGCAGGTGTTTAACATAAATAGCATGCCACAAAACACATACAGTGATATGAAAAATTGTTTGCCCCCTTCCTGATTTCTTATTTTTTTGCATGTTTGTCACACTTTAATGTTTCAGATCATTAAACAAACTTAAAAATTAATCAAACATAAGTAAACACAACATGCAGTTTTTAAATGAAGGTTTTTTTTATGAAGGGAAAGCAAAATCCAAACCCACATGGCCCTGTGTGAAAAATTGTTTGCCCCCCAACAACATAACTGTGGTTTATCACACCTGAGTTCAGTTTCTCTAACCACGCCCAGGCCTGATTACTGCCACACCTGTTCGCAATCAAGAAATCACTTAAATAGGACCTGCCTGACAATGTGAAGTTGACCAAAAGATCCTCAAAAGCTACACATCATGTTGAGATCCAAAGAAATTCAGGAACAAATAAGAAAGAAAGTAATTGAGAACTATCAGTCTGGAAAAGGTTATAAAGCCATTTCTAAAGCTTTGGGACTCCAGCGAAGCACAGTGAGAGCCATTATCCACAAATGGCGAAAACATGGAACAGTGGTGAACCTTCCCAGGAGTGGTCAGCCGACCAAAATTACCCCAAGAGCGCAGCGACGACTCATCCAAGAGGTCACAAAAGACCCCAGAACAACATCCAAAGAACTGCAGGCCTCACTTTCCTCAGTTAAGGTCAGTGTTCATGACTCCACCATAAGAAAGAGACTGGGCAAAAATGGCCTGCATGGCAGAGTTCCAAGATGAAAACCGCTGCTGAGCAAAAAGAACATAAAGGCTCGTCTCAGTTTTGCCAGAAAACATCTTGATGATCCCCAAGACTTTTGGGAAAATACTCTGTGGACTGACGAGAAAAAAGTTGAACATTTTGGAAGGTGTGTGTCCCATTACATCTGGCGTAAAAGTAACACAGCATTTCAGAAAAAGAACATCATACCAACAGTAAAATATGGTGGTGGTAGTGTGATGGTCTGGGGCTGTTTTGCTGCTTCAGGACCTGGAAGACTTGCTGTGATAAATGGAACCATGAATTCTGCTGTCTACCAAAAAATCCTGAAGGACAATGTCCGGCCATCTGTTCGTGACCTCAAGTTGAAGCGAACTTGGGTTCTGCAGCAGGACAATGATCCAAAACACACCAGCAAGTCCACCTCTGAATGGCTGAAGAAAAACAAAATGAAGACTTTGGAGTGGCCTAGTCAAAGTCCTGACCTGAATCCTATTGAGATGCTGTGGCATGACCTTAAAAAGGCGGTTCATGCTCGAAAACCCTCAAATGTGGCTGAATTACAACAATTCTGCAAAGATGAGTTGGCCAAAATTCCTCCACAGCGCTGTAACAGACTCATTGCAAGTTATCGCAAACGGTTGATTGCAGTTGTTGCTGCTAAGGGTGGCCCAACCAGTTATTAGGTTTAGGGGGCAAGCACTTTTTCACACAGGGCCATGTGGGTTTGGATTTTGTTTTCCCTTCATAATAAAAAACTCCATTTAAAAACTGCATGTTGTGTTTACTTGTGTTATCTTTGATTAATATTTAAATTTGTTTGATGATCTGAAACATTAAAGCGTGACAAACATGCAAAAAAATAAAAAACCAGGAAGGGGGCAAACAATTTTTCACACCACTGTATCACTAAAATAATTAATCCTGAACACGACACAAAAAGCAACACAGGAACTTCTGAAACATATCCAACACTTTTTCATAGGATGTGCTTATGACAAGAACTAATAATTAGGTTTACTGCCTCGTTTGTGTCCAATTAAAGCTTTCTTGATTTTTGCATGATCTAATGAAGTGTGAATAATTTAATGTTATGGTGAGAATCTACAATCTGACACTGATTGATGTTAATGAAGCTGTAACTGGGTCTTTTTGTTCACCTGACTGGAACATAGAGCTGAGTGCGTTACTGACCTAATTATAACTCAAATTTATTACCAGCAACCTGCGTTCATGCATGAATGGATAGAGAGTGAATATACGTGCCTGAATGAACCAAACAATTCATTTATAAGACATGCCTTAATGACAAGTTGATCTGCTATATCAAGGCTCACATGAGACAGCTGTCCCTTGAAGAGTGTCAAAAGAGAGGGGGATGATGGGATACGAACCTCAAACTCTCTAGAAAATGAGTTGGTGTTGTGAAGCTCAGCCACATGCTTCACAAATTGCTTTACTGACTGGGGATCGTGTTCACCTAGAAGTGTAAAAGACATGTCTGATGACCAAAACAGCAGTGAAACGCATTTATGATTATTATTTGAGCATGATTAGCATTTGAATGTAATTTTGAGGTACACACTGATCAATAATGATGTAAAACAAATAACAAGACCAGATAAAGTTGCATGTGGTTCAGCTTTTTCCTAAACTGTGGGGACCAAATGACTCTAAATCTAAAATGTCATGTGGTTTAACCATCAAGTAAAAGGCATAAACATATTTTCCTTACACTTTGAATACATTTTAATCAATATATATTTTTTTGTATTTAATATATATAGGTATATATATATATATACCTGTATCTCATCAAGTTTTAGGGAGTTGCACCACATGACACTGATCTGTTATTTTAAGGCACTTATTGACCTTGACACAAGAGGGTCTGTAGGGGTCGTCGCTACGATTTCATGATTTCATGTTTTCATGTTTTTTTTTCTGCAAGTTGGTCGCACCACATGACAGTTTATTAAATTTTAAAATCAGTTTTGTTGAAATAATTTTATATAATAAATTATAATATTAATAGGTTATGCCAAACTACATTTAATGTTTTCTTTTCTAGAATTTATTTTTCAGTTGCACCATTTGACATTTTTTAATTTAAGCCTCCCAAAAAATATCAAAATGAATTTTAATTCAGAAATTAAAAACAGCCACCATTGACAAGGTGTATTCTAGTAATTAAGTACATGGATTACATTTTTATGTTTTCTTTTTAAGTAAATTAAAAGATAAGCATTAAGTTATTGCAGCAAATATCATTAGTATCATTGGAAACTCCCTATTACGATTGTGAAAAAGTGTAGGTGTTACCTGTAGTGCTCAGCAATGGTGAGGAGGATATAACCCTGGGTGATGTGCTGTCTTCAATGTAGAAATGAGCAGTCTGAAAACATTTCCTGTAACGGCAATAAACACTTTTTCTACTCTTTATGTAACAAAAGTACTGTTGAATGAATAGCATGTAAGGCAGATGTACTACACAAATTACCTTGACACAAAGTTAATAAAAACACAGAAAAAAATATATGGTTCTAACATGCAAGCTTTAATTATTTGTATGTTGTTGTCTTATCCACATATGTGCTGGAGATTGAACTCTAAGCTTAAAAAATAAACACAAAAACCATATTCAGTCTAATCCACAACACGTTTTTAACAGGATCACCCAGAGGACTTCCTGAACTGTTTTGTCTAAAACGGAAACTTCTTGGAAGGGATTAGTGACCACAATGATGGGCGACACAGATTTAAAGCTAACGTTTCAAGACGTCCCATTAAGTGCGCATCTGTCTGCTCTCCAAATGAGCACCATGTAGCTACAGATGGACAAGCAGTCGTACATGCCCATGTTCTGCTGAGATTGAACCACCCACGGCTGCACTAACAAGACATGAACATGACTTGGTCGTGTTGAACATAATCACGTGGAGGTTCTTTCTCCAGCCTGGCAGCATGTGTTCCCTGTAGGCCCACAAACAACAGATCAGCGTATCGGAGATTTAATCACCGGCTCCAAGATTACCGATTTAATCTCCTTGCAATCTTCACGGTGTAACAACAAAAAGTCAAGCATGAGCAATATGTTGAAGGGGCAAGAGGCACGTCGGAATGAGAAATGTACAATCTTGTGCCGCTAAACTGTTTACACATCTGAGACGTGTTCTTGATGGGATTGCCAAAGTTGCTTATTTCACGGTTGGGAATATCTGACGGTAAACAGGATTTCAGACTTCCATCCTGGTGTGGAAGGACCATTTTTACTGCTTTGGTGTGAATTCTCACACACATACACACGCACACACAGAGAGAGACCACTACCACATCATGGCTTGTTTATCTTGCTTCCTTTTGAGGTGGTCCCTCACCCGGTGGGTGTGAGATTGGGTCTGTGCCCAAGATTAGACCCCCATCACAGACAGACAACACGCTCCTCATGGGGCCACACCGCTCCCCCTTCTCCTCCTTATCGACGATTGTTATGATTATGGATTAGTGACAATATGACGGAAATCATGAGCAGCTGTCTTAGAGGAAGCATATTTTTGTTTTCCATGCATCCTGTCCGACTATGCATGACTGATGCCAAAACAGAGATAAATGCACAGAAAAAAAATACTTGGGTAACATCCTTGTCAAAAATATGGTGTAAATATTATTTAGTTGTATTTATTTTAAGAGTCAGCAAGTGCATGCAAAATACAAATAAAATTTCTATTAAATATATCATTTCTATTAAATATATCATTCTATATTAAATAAGATGCTGTTACCCATAGGACTTACCTCCAGTAGATAAAAATGCCAATCAAAACAATGAGACCCAGGAAGGTGAGGGTGGAGACCACAGCCAGAGGAATCACAGCCGCCTTCTGGCGCTCTATGCTGCTAACTAGGCCCACCCGCGACTCATGACTGCTGTTACCGGCGTCTATGGGTTAAAAACACCCTACTCAGATCAGAAAATCATCAGCAATCAGTGTTCTTGATGGAAAATGCAGTACCCTATATTTGGCGCACTGAGATAATTAAACAATAAAAATGTATGATAGACAATGCAAACAAACTCACCTTATAAAATATTTTTTACACACCTTCAAGACAAGTGGAACTATCACACTTCACATAACTTGTAACACAGATCAAGGATGACCTTACTGTTCTAAAATGACATCTTTTGCAAACCAGTAGGCCTTAATACATGCAATAACTGAGAGTAAAAAAACAAATAACACCAATGAATGAAAAAAAAAAAGAAGTAAAAAATGGCTTAAAACAATGTAAAAACAATGAATGAATATCGACAGTATGTAGACGGCAATAACGGTGCAGTCAATAAAAATGCAGTGGATAATAACAACAATAAAAACTGACGTTTTGGTAAAGGTGCTATTTTGAACTAAACTCAAAATCTGCATGAAACCACTAAAAACCACCATTTGTTCTTTAACATATTGAGTTCAAGCTATCGGACACACAGGATACTGACTCGGTTTTTCTTTGATTCTTAAAGACCCTATAATCAGTATGTCATCTATAAGGATTGGTATAGCACCACTTAATCTATTCCATCAGAAATGTGTTTTGACACTAAGAAGCTAAAGAGTTCACAAGTCATGATTTACTGCAGAGAGACACGTTTGAGAGATTAAGACTTGGCATAGGACTGTCTGAGATGACCTCGGCATCCCAGCCAAAACACAATGCTGCCACTGCCGGCTGTCACCTACTAGTGACCAAATATAAGAGATTTGCTGCTCTCTGCTGGACAAACAGTGAAATGACTTATCCCATGGAAGAATAATCAAACAGTGCTAATATAGCTAAGCCAAATCTTAGCTCAAATTATATGCCTTATGTTTAAATTGATATACTGACATTCATATAGCACTGGATAAATCTACAATTTGAGCCCATAAACTCTACAGTGAAGTCTAAATTTATAACCTGGTGTCTTGGATTCAACTTGAGATGGAAAACATGCTGTTGGTATGTTGTGATGACAGATGTGAGCATGCTAATACACGTTTTAGCAAATAATCACATGAAGAACATGCAACACAAAACAGAACACACAGGAATCACATGGGACTAGGAAACAGACACATATTGTGATGATGGGATTTTCTAATTAAGATGATGGTTCTTTAACCTTTAGTCTAACTTCTCAGAAGATTTGATGTATATGTTAATTAAGGACACTGTAGTGCGCTCTTCGATCTTACCTTCCCAGTGAACTAACTTCTACAGAACACTTTCAGGATGAGGTTTTAGCTGTTTAGGTGACATTTGTGGTGGGTTATGGCATTTTTAGGATGGATTAGTTGTCCTTACAGCAAGAGCTTTCAGGTACTTCAAAACTCTTCACTGATCAAGCTTCACTGAGCATGTCTAAATCAAGAAGCACCTTCAGGAATGGACGTCAACAACCGAGAGCTTTACCTTCCACTGGTTCCTCCTCTGAATCCCTCTCAGTGCGCTCTGGAATACTGAAGTCTGAAGATGTCTCGTTATCTGTGAGGTTTTCACCTGATCCACTCTCCTCTTCCCCACTTCCTCTTAGAGTCCAGGACGGGCTAGGGCGCAGAGTAACTCTGAACTCAGTAGATTCAATATCTGTCCCATTCTCACCCTCGAAGTAGAAGGAGGAAGAGTGCTCCTCGTTCCCATCATCTGTCTCATCAGGAGGTACCTCTGTAGGAGTGGCAGTGGTGATGTATGGGACAATACTCTCATCTCCTGATGCTGAGCTCTGGCCCCAATCTAAGTCGAGAGCCCAGCCTGAGGCACTGTTCTCCAGCTGTCCATCTGCAGAGTGTGTAGGCATGGAACTAGACTCTGGAGCAGAGGAAACTGCAATGGTTGGGGGTGCCACAGGAGCAACCACTGTTATGGATTCTGGGGCAGAGGTTGGTGCAACAGTTGGAGGCACCACAGGAGTAGGTATGAATATGAATTCTGGAGTAGAGGTTGGCGCAATATTCGAAGACCTTATGGGAGCAGGTACTCCCTGGGACTGTCCAGTTGCTTTTTGTGCAACACTGCTGACGGTGGCTGAAACAGAAATGCTGAGGTCACTAGAAAGCATGGTGGAAATGGGAAGAGAAGACAAAAGAGCCTCGGTGCGGAGGTCCAAGTCTGCGTCGCTGCACAGAAGAGTACCGGCACTGGAGGTGGACAGAAACGAATGGTGTTCTACAGGACTAGATGGGTCACCCAAGAGACCACTACACGGGGACAATCCCGAAGTAGAGGAGGGCAGCAGGAAGTTAGAAGAGGCATGCAGAGAGATTTCAGTAGATGCACCATTGTCTTGACTAAATGTAGGAGCTACTAGAGAAGAATCTACCCATTCCGTCAGCAGTCTAGAGTCCTTAACGCTACCTGAGAGAGAAGAGTCAGAGTCAAGGGTTGTCGTCATCAGAGAGTAGTCGTTAGAAACAGGAACCGAAGGCTGGAGATGTGCAAGAGTGCTCAGTGTGGAGACAATACTGAGGGACTCAAAGAGGTCATGTTCAGAGCTTGGCTGCATGGAGACCACAGAAGCAGTCACCTCTGGTAACGTTTGAAGGGGAAGAGTACTTCTACACTGAGGGTCAGCAGAGATGGACCCAGACAAAATATCATCATCACCATCATCATCATTACAATCACCACTAGAGACAGGCTCCATGTCTAAATAAGACACAGAGCCGGTGAGGAATAGGGTAGGGTAGGAAGGGGAAGGGGTGATAGACTGTGCACCACCATACACCAGCATGGAAACAGTGTACGGGATGTCCCAGTCAGGGATGGGCTCAGACAACACACTGCTTAAGGAATAGGGGGACACAGGACTTGCATGCACGTAAGACAAAGTGTCAGATACAGAGGGGGCATACGAGGCACTCTCACCATTAAACACCGGCTGGGTGGTCTGCGACAGAACAGTGCTGAAAGCGGCAGTGGTTGGAAAAGGCAAGCTAACAGTTGTAGGCCACAGAGGGACCTCTGGGGGGAAGGTAGAGGAAGTTGGTTCCATTGGGATTTCAGGCAATGGGGCTACAGTCACTGAACTCTCCCCATAGCTGTGTGAGTCAGTTACAGGTTGAGTCACTTCCTCAACCTCCGAAATGTCTGTCGAAGGTGAGATTACAAATGTTTTAAGGGTTACGCTTGTTTTAGGGGTAATGCTTGCTTCAAGGGTTACACTTGTTTCAAGGGTTCTGATGGTTTCAGGGGTAACACTTGCTTCAAGTGTTCTGCTTGTTTCAGGGGTAACACTTGCTTCAAGTGTTCTGCTTGTTTCAGGGGTAACACTTGCTTCAAGTGTTCTGCTTGTTTCAGGGGTAACACTTGCTTCAAGTGTTCTGCTTGTTTTAGGGGTAACACTTGCTTCAAGGGTTCTGCTTGTTTTAGGGGTAACGCTTGTTTCAGAGGTGACACTTGTTTCAGAGATGATGTTTGTTTCAGGAATGACTCTTGTTTCAGGGGTGACGCTTGTTGGAGAATCTGTGAAGGTATTGCTTTGGCCATCAGACTCTGAGGATACACCTGCTATAATGCTAGAGCCATCTGGTCTAGTGGTATGTACATCAACAACAAAACTGGTGGTTATGGTTGCTTGGACGGTAGGTTGGTCTGTGTATTTCACAGTAGGTTTATCTGTGTATACTGCTGGAAAATAATGATCATGAGTCTTCTGGGAGTCTTCTACTGGGAGTCTTCTTTCATGAGTCCTTGGTGTCGTCTTGAAGACTGGATGGATTGGGCGCTGTGTTTTAGTAACTCTTGGGCTAGTGGTAGTGGTTTGGAAGGGATATGGAAGCTGATTTGTGCCAGGTCTGATCAAAAAGGGATTGATGTGATAGTCTTCCTGAAATAGAAGAAAGAGATCGACAGAGAGAAAAGATGTGTTTAGTTCTACTGTAGAAAAAAATCACTTAAGTAACTATACACTAAAGTAATGTTGACATTTACCTCTTCATCATACTCAGACGAGTCTGAGTCATTGTCTGTTTCTGAAAATTAACAAGACATAAAAGAGTTAAAACATTGTATGAGTAAAAGATTCACATGTCAGCTACAGGTATGTTCTGTATGCTCTTTACTTTTGTATAACAATGTCTATGACACTGAAACTAAACCATCTGGTATTAAATTGAACTATTGTATAATGAACAGATAATTGGTGAACACATCCAATAGTGACAATATTTTCAGTCAGTCTTTTCATTTAATAAAATAATTTTGAAAATGGTGACACATAATGTACACAAACAAACACCTCAGATACATTTGAAAACCAGTCGGTGCTTACAGTTTCATCCTTGATGGACAAAGAAACACTCATGTTTGAGAAGCAAAACTTAAAAACACAAACTGATTTTCAATGTGTATTCAATGACAAACCAAATGCCTTAAAGGGACTTTTCTGGCATTTGGTATTCTCTGTTGCAGTTGAGAGTACTGAGATTAAGAAGGAAGGAAAGGTCAACCAAGCCACCACCAAATAGGAAGTTTGTTTAGATCATTCTTCAATACAAAGAGAATACAAAGGAGCAATCTTTGGGTCAAAGGGTCAGTTTTTTATTACATACATTGTATGACACAACAGGAGAGTTTGGACACCTTCATGCATTAAAAAGCCTCCAAGCACACAGAGATAGAGAGAGCTTACAGTCTCTTGCAGGCTCTTACCTTTAATGGGATCAAACTCAATGACAGAAATTTCGTGATATGTGGACAAGATCGGTTTGTGAAGCATGAAAACATTAAAAGGTAGAAGATGTATGATTTTATCAGACAGACTGGCCCCTTTTCACTGATGTAAACCCAATCATAAACATAATAATGAAAAAATGTCTTGTGACTTAGGAAATGTGTGACAACTGGAAAATGACAACACATATATCCATGCACACTGAAATATGATGACAGGGATTCTCAGAGAGACAGATAAGTTTATTATAAATCAGTAAGCAAAATACAGACCCAACATTCCAATGAAAGAACACAAAAAGAACAAATAGTCCATTGAAATCGTAAGTATTTGTGACAGACAGAAAAAAAATCTTGGAAGGAAATTCAAAATGCAGATAGTGATGACAAAGTATAAGATAGACAGACAGAGAATAAGTGGAAAATCCTTTAAGACGACATGTATAAGAACACTGAAAAAGATAAAAAGTCTACCTAAAACCAGAAATTCCTTTTACAGTTCAAACTAATGAAAACATTTAAATAAATATAAATAAATTTAAAAAAAAAATTATAAGTTAAAATATTCTACTGAAATTGCCAGCAATTTATTAAGTTGTCAAATGTGCAATCGGTTTGTGTTAGCCTGATTTAACACTATACATTACAGTACTGAATTTTAGTCAAATGCAAATAAGTGAACAAAGCTATGCAAACTCAAGTTTGTGTGTCACTAAAATCCAAAATGTGTCAGAAAGTCTTTAATACCTGGAGAAAATGGTCCATTAGCACAAACTGTTTTTTCAATAGGACACATGCTCTTACAATGCATAGGTCAAGCATTCGGATCTATGTAGTTTTAAACCACTGAAGGATTGTGTCCATTTCTTCATAAATCTTAAATGACGCAACACCATTTTCTGGACAAGGTAACTGGTTTGCAAAGGATTTTTTGTAACATTTGGAGGTTTTTGTCTAACATTTGCACTAAAACTATGTGGGGCATGAGTGTTGTAAACTCATTCTCCACGGATGCGAGGGCGGCGGGCGCGATTGGTCTTACCAGGATCATCCAGGGGCATGTCCACGGTCAGCTGGTCACTCACTCTGCCATATAGGCCGTTGGTGCACACGGCAACTACCTGCACCATGTAACTAGTGTTGGCCACCAGGTCTTGAATAATCGCCCCCTGGTGGTGGAAAAAATCTAAATTAATCACAATTGATTTTCAGTTATTCAATCACAATTGATTATTAACTGTTATTCAGTTTCTAAAAGGTAAAATATGGAAAGGTGACCTTATCGATGTAGGCCTGATTTTCAAGATGTGCTCATTAATATCTAATGTTTATGACAAAAACTTAATGTATTACCACATCCTGGTCTCCATCAGTCAAGTACTCTAAGGCCGATTCATCATCTCCCTGGGCCGGCCGGTAGGTGACAGAGTATCTCTCTATGCTCGAATCATAAACAGCCCGTGGCCTCTCCCAGATCACAAGCATACTGGTGTGATTATGAGGGTTGGCTTGTACATTCTCTGGCTCAGAACTACAAACTACAACAGCAAACACGCACAAACACATGGTATTAAAATTATGCACTTTGAACCTTTTCTTACATTATACAAAAGTGCCAGAAGAAAAGATAACACGGTATATATAGGTTCTCTACTTCACTCACTACCATTCAAAACTTTGGGTTCTGTAAGATTTTTTTGTTTTTGTAAGTCTCTTATGCTCACCAACACTGTATTAATTTAATCAAAAATATAGTAAAAAAAGGAATATTGTGAAATAATTTAACAGTTTAAAATATCTGTTTTCTATTTTAATATATTTCAAAATGTACTTTATTCCTGTGATGCAAAGCTGAATTTTCAGCATCATTACTCCAGTCTTCAGTGTCACATGATCCTTCAGAAATCATTCTAATATGCTGATTTGCTGCTCAATAAAAAAATATATATATTTTTATTAATGTTAAAAACAGTTGTGCTGCTTAATATTTATGTGGTAACTGTGATATATTTTATTTTTTCAGGATTCTTTGATGAAGAGAAAGTGCAAAAGAACATGGTTTATTTGAAATTGATTTTTTTTTTTTTGTAACACTATAAATGTCTTTACTATCTATTGGGTCAGATTATAGCCTGGTTTAGTTCACAGTCCACATAATTTTCATCACCCTCATAGTTCTCAATAGCAAAGCATACTGATGTGTAATGTCTCTGATGTACCCCCACCCATCAGCTTCTAACACAAGAGGGCAGAAAGCGCCTGCAGATCAAAAAATCTGCCTACTATCAGAATGCTTATAAGTGATTTCCAGTCATACAGGCTACTTAAAAGCATTTAATAGATTAAAGATTTTTTTTTTTTTTTTTTTTTGTTAACCCTGTAACAAACAATAATCACTTTTGATTTTGACTAATCTCAATTTTGCTCATTTTTATGAAAGAAAACTGTATAATTATGTGTGTAATATTGTGTCTAAATTTTATACATTTGTGTGGTAATTGTCTTTATATGCCATTTTATTGGTATGAAAGATAATTATTACTATTATAATTATTACTATTTTGGTTTACTGTCATGTTAAATGCTCTCTTCACTCCGTATATTATTTAGTGTAGAGTTTGTTCCATCCCAAACATCCCTATGCTGATGTAATTCCATTTGGGAGTGATCACATGTGCATTTACAGGTCATGTCTTGCATTCTTCTCAAACAGACTTCTAAAGTCTAAGGTTATGACTGAACACCTAATTATTAAAATTGCAAGTGACACAGACCACTTTCAATTAACACAATGAGAGTAATAAATTCAGTTCAGTTAAAAAAAATCAGTTCACACTAACATCAATTTTGGTCTATTAGGTGTGAACAGTTTGAACTGAATTCAGCCTGTGCAAGTGAGGGGGCAAACAGAAAGAGACAGTTTCCTAGCAACTCAAAACTGTTTTGATACATGACCCAGAGACAGAGAGAGAGAGAGAGGCAGAGAGATTGATGTGACCGAATAGTGGTGAGTAAACCTTGTTAATACTGTGAGCACAGTGAAGGAGAGGTTAAGTAAATCTGGTTTGTCTGGCTGCATTCGGCTTTACATTCCCTTTTTGTCAGTCACTCAGTATATGAAGGATGCCTATCAGAATGATATATATAGTAAAACGCTTACAGGAAACTGCAAATCCAACAAAGAATATCAATAATCCAAACTGATGAGCGTAAATATTGGCCCTAAAATCTTTTTAAGCACATTGCCACCCTCACATTTCATTTTTCCCAAGGTTTAAATGAAGTCATAAGTAATCAGTCAAGTCTTTACAAAGTAATAATGCAGCATTAAGGTTGTAAATGACATTCCCCAGGTGCTGATTAAAGCTAGACACAAGTTGGAGCGTATCTGTGTGTGAAAGGACACAAATGGGACATTTTCCATTGCCAATGGCCTCTGTAAAAACAACTCCCACGTGCCAAACGTGCCAGTTCACCCTGTAGCGGAAGAATCTGAAATGGGGGCATCGATGTTCCACCAACGATCTACTAAAGCGGAAAGTCTGAGAGCAAACCAGTTTGGATCTGTAAGTGGTTCTTTAAAATTAACAGGTTGGACTGAGCAATCGATTTGTGAAACAAGAACACTACACAACTCATTTTCTGTAATCACATTATAGTTCCGTGCACCTATATTTTTTGAAGAGGCATACATTATTGTCAATTATTAAAAAATAATTATACAAGGTTTTTATTTATTTATTTTTTTACCATATAATATATATATATATATATATATATATATATATATATATATATATATATATATATATATATATATATATATATATAGCCAATATGCATTTGGTTTAATTTAGACATTTTGACAGTGTTAATTTTTAATTGGCAGCTTAAATAATAATGATTAAATTATTATATTAATCTAGAAATTAAGTTCTAAAGAAGCACCATTTACCTCCAAAAACTTGTGGGTGACAGTTTTATATATTTATCATTAAAAATTCAATAATTAAATAAGTACAGCCTTTTGTTAGATTTTTAAAATCTTACATCAGTTTATTAGTAATGCTTCATATAAAACAGCCGTGAAATGAGTGGGAATTATCCATAAAGGGTCATGAAAGCATTGCGTACGGCTAAAAATGGGCCAAATGTCTGTCTATATTTATAAATAGAAAGTAGGAAAATGTCTGGAGGGCTTCGTCGTATAAAAATAGAAACCTTATTTAATTGAGAAGCAGTTGTTTGGGATTAGAATCATGTTGGAGGCTAATTGGATCCATGACCCTCAAACTGCCTGAATGCTTTAAGACCTTAAGAGTGAACGATTCCAGACACATATTCCCCTAGTTTGTTTATGCGTGTAAGTGTGTTTGTGAAGTACGCACTAGGAGTGTGGACCTCCTCGACGCCAGTGTAGGATGAGAAGACTTGTCCCATAAATTGCTCCTGCTGCTCTCTGTAGTTATTCTGCAGATAGTCCATAAGCATGACATATCCAGCCTGCTGCATGGTCATCACCTCACAGAACATCTCCAGCTGTGGACACATACAGTGACACAGATTAGACAACAAATCTGGAAACAAAACTGTTTCTGGAATCTGAAGGGGTCTAAAAGCAGCTAGAATTGTCATATAAAATAAATACTCCTCATACTACCTCCATTAGTCTGATTGTTAAGTAGGCAGTGTCATACAAGCTCTGAATGTCCACCATGTTGATATTCAGAGCAAGAGTATCTTGCAACTGATATTGCTTCTATACAACAGTTTAACAAACAAGAAGTTCCATTGTTTTCTACAACCAAATGTTGGGACATTTTTAAATATGAATAAAATGAAAACTAAAAGACTTTCAAATCACATGAGCCAATATTTTATTCACAACAGAACAGAGAACATAACAAATGTTTAAACTGAGAAATTTTACACTTTTATCCACCAAATGAGCTCGTTTCAAATTTAATGCCTGCTACAGGTCTCAAAAAAGTTGGCACGGGGGCAACAAAGGGCTGAAAAAGCAAGAAATTTTGAAAAGATTCAGCTGGGAGAACATCTAGCAACTAATTAAGTTAATTGACATCAGGTCTGTAGCATGATTAGCTATAAAAGGGATGTCTTAAGAGGCAGAGTCTCTCAGAAGTAAAGATGGCCAGAGGCTCTCCAACCTGTGAAAGATTGTGGAATACTTTAAAAACAATGTTCCTCAACGTCAAATTGCAAAGGCTTTGCAAATCTCATCATCTACTCTGCATAACATCATCAAAAGATTCAGAGAAACTCGAGAAATCTCTGTGCATAAGGGACAAGGCCGAAGACCTTTGTTGGATGCCCGTGGTCTTTGGGCCCTGAGACGACACTGCATCACTCATCAGCATGATTCTGTCATTGACATTACTAAATGGGCCCAGGAATACTTCCAGAAACCACTGTCGGTAAACACAATCCGCCGTGCCATCTGCAGATGCCAACTAACGCTCTATCATTCAAAAGGGAAGCCATATGTGAACATGGTCCAGAAGCGCCGTCGTGTCCTATGGGCCAAGGCTAATTTAAAATGGACTGTTTCAAAGTGGAAAAGTGTTCTATGGTCAGACGAGTCCAAATTTGACATTCTTGTTAGACATCATGGACGCCGTGTCCTTCGGGCTAAAGAGGAGGGAGACCTTCCAGCGTGGCATCAGCGTTCAGTTCAAAAGCCAGTATCTCTGATGAGTGCATACAGTATGGGCAGCTTGCATGTTTTGGAAGGCACTATGAATGCTGAAAGGTATATAAAGGTTTTAGAGCAGGGGTCGTCAACTAAATTGGCTTGAGGTCCAGAAATGAACCCTCCCCACCAGCCGAGGTCCGGACAATTATATATAAAAAAAAACAATTGATTGTTTTTGCCAGGCCATTTGACAACAGTAGACGTACGGGCTGATTGAAAATGGAAAATCATTCTCTTCCAGCAGGTGGTGCTTTCGGAATGGTAGTACACAAAGCCCAAGAGACAGACTCCACAAAGCAGCGCAGCAGCTGACTTTGAAACGTGCAGCGCTCATATTTATTCAGTGACAGCCTTTTTAAGTTTAATCGCAATTTTTGTCTTTCAGTCCCCACATTTAAAATCTCCTGAAATCATAATTAAGACTTTCTTGTACCATTTAAGACTTTTTAAGGACCTGTCAACTTTCCTAATTTTTGAAAATGCCATTGTTTTTCACTCACTGAAAGTTTAATCTGTCTGCGCGCCGCTCTCTGCTCTCATCGCTGCACGCACGACTGCACCCAAACGGCTCTAAAGCTGACCTTGATGTGCTTGATATAAATTTGCTTTATTAGAAATTAGCATTTGGTATTTATTTATATATTTATTTATTTATGTCAGCGGTTCCCAATCCCAGTCCTCGCGCCCCCCGCTCTACATATTTTGCATGTCTCCCTTAGTTAACACACCTGATTCAGATAACCAGCTCGTTAGACGTGAGACACGTACATAACCTGTGTTCCCATTGATATGATCCGTACACAGTGTTCACTGGTCCCTATTCCCTGAGCAGGGGAAATCCATTGAAGTTTACTTGCCCTGCGCCGCTGCTTCCAGCGTCTTCACACACACAGACGAGTGTGACTTCATATACCTCTGTAAATAAATACAATTTAAATTCACGCCTCGCACACTTTAATGACCTTTGAATGGAACATATACACTTGTTTCGAACTGGATTCATAGTGGATCCGGTGATGTCCAGCGAGGCCTGGGATTGGGAAATGCTGCATTATGTCAAAAGCCTTCACGGATTCAGACCGCAGTGCGCCAGTTGGCGAGCCCACAACCACTACCATAAAGACTACAAAAGCTGCGCCGGTTGAAATAGAAGCACCCCGTCAGGTTTTAAATCTTAACCTTCTGTTGGGATGGCTTCTGGGATGGCTTCTGGGTCTGGACCTGGACCGCAGTCCGCCTGTTAGTGACCTATGTTTTAGAGCAACATATGCTCCCCTTCAGACGACGTGTATTTCAGCAGGACAATGCAAAACCACATACTGCAGCTATTACAACAGCATGGCTTCGTAGTAGAAGAGTCTGGGTGCTGAATTGGCCTGCCTGCAGTCCAGATCTATAGAGAACATTTGGCGCATCATTAAACGAAAAATATGTCAAAGATGACCACGAACTCTTCAGCAGCTGGAAACCTATATCAGGCAAGAATGGGACCAAATTCCAACACCAAAACTCCAGAAACTCATAACCTCAATGCCCAGACGTCCTCAAACTGTTTTGAAAATAAGAGGAGATGCTACACCATGGTAAACAAGCCCCTGTCCCAACTATTTTGAGACCTGTAGCAGGCATCAAATTTGTATACAAAATGAGCTCATTTTGTGCATAAAATTGTAAAATTTCTCAGTTTAAACATTTGTTATGTTATCTATATTCTATTATGAATAAAATATTGGTTCATGTGATTTGAAAGTCTTTTAGTTTTCATTTTATTCAAATTTAAAAAACGTCCCAACATTTACGGAATTCGGGTTGTATGTAAACTTGCGTTAGACAGATGTGTTTAACTATTGCACAAATGTCTTGCACACGCTGTTCTTAAAAAGATAAGCAACAAACATTTGTGTTTCAGAATAAACCAGTGTTTTAGAACTAATTGGTTGAGTGAATGATTTAATGACTCGCACATGAAGACAGATTTGTCCGTTGCTGAATGAATCAGTGTTATTGAACTAACTGGTTGAGTGAATAATTCAGTGACTCACTCATAAAGAGTTGTTTGTTCCTGAATAAATCCAATTTGCATACTATCCACCCTAAATAATATTCAAAATTGCAAACTTGATTACCATTTAGGTTGGATAATATACAAATTGGGATGCAGGTGTTTTTGAACGTATCATTTGAGAGAATTCAATGACTCTCTCATAAGTACAGACTTGTTTGTTCCTGAATGAATCTGTGAATTGGTTGAGTGAATGATTCACTTACTCCCTCATGAAAACAAACTTGTTCATTCCTGAATGAATCAGTGTTATTGAACAAATTGGTTAATACTATCCACTCTAAATAGCATTCAAGATTACTAATTTCAAATACCATTTAGGGCGGATGGTATGCAAATTGGTCCCCAGATGTTTTTGAACAAATTGGACTTGTCCATTCGTGAGTGAATCTGTGTTTTTGAACAAATCCCTTAAGAAAATGATTCACTTACTGACTCATTATGAAAGACTTGTTCATTCCTGAATGAATCAATGTTTTTGAACAAATTGATTTGAGTGAATGACTCAGTGACTTACTCATAAAGACAGTTACTTTGCGCCAGCTACTGGCATATCAATGTAACCTGCATAAAGATTCACTTGAAAATACCTACTACTAATACACAGACTGACAGTAATGTAAATTATAATAAATATTTTATTATATAAATTGGTATATATAAATAAATTGGCAAAGATGATTTAACTTACAGGTGATGATAAACTGCTATGATCCTGTTTACAACCACATTATGAGGCATAAACGTACCTTCCTAAAACATAACTGTTGAATCTCTATACATCACAAAAACTACACACAGTACAAACACAGTGTAGCCCAGCAGCAAGACGTCCACTATTGTGTTCAGACATCAAAGCTGCTCTTTAATGTGTGTGAGTCAATGTCATTCCCATTGTGACGTTGACAGGTGTGGGTTTGTTACCTTGCGGTAAAACTCCTGCTTTCACCATGTGTTTCAACTGTAGCTTGTATCGACTTGCAAGTCACTCGAGGGCAACAGCCCCAGACTGAATGACACACAACACAAAGGCCGTATTTAAGCATTTACAGTCTTTTGTGACGTGTAACTCTACGCTCGCTCCCTCTAATTCCATTTAATGACAGCTTGCATTTGAATGTGTGCCATCCGACATTACAATAATCAAAAATTTAGTTGTCTTCCTCTTTTGGAGGGAGTTGGCTTCCTTTTTGTGTGAACTTTAGTATTTAGTGCCAAAAGCACAGCTAATGTTATAATTATTAGACATGACCAAACAGATTTCTAAGAACGCAAATGTCAGATCCAATGTAAAAACATACGCAGGAAACTAAACAGACTTATCGTCAAACTAAGATAACACTCTGAATTCAAATTGATATTTGTACTATTATGTTTGGGCTTGTGTGCCAGTTGTAGTTAATTGTTTTTAGTTCCTGAGAGTGTGTGTCACATAGAGTTAGTGTTGCGCAACAGACCCCAAATGACAAAAAGATGCCACAGTCACAATATCAGTCCAAGTGAAGACAGCCTCAGGGTTTTTTTTAGGTAGGAAAACAACAGAATTCCCTTTTTAGCAGTGAAATACTTGTGTTGGTTTTGAATTATTCATTGAACTTGTACCAGACAAAACAAGATAATTTTCATTATTTATGGGTGAAGTGTGTTTGTTGATATTAAGCAATTGTTGTAAGCAGCTTTTGTTTCATTTTGACCCCATCTTTTAATCTGTCAGCACATGGAGCTCAATAACAAAGTCTGTCTCCTCTGTTTGTCGTCTGCTATGGCAAAGCCTTAATTAGGAGTTCACCCAAAAATGTTGTTCCAAACCTGTATAACTTTCTTTCTTCAGTGAAACACCAAATGGAAATTTTAAAGAATGTGCTGACCACTCTTTTCCAAGCAGTTGTAATACAACTGAAAATAAAAATACAAGTATCATAAAAGTAGTCAATTCAAAGAAAGTTTGGACATATGTCAAGATGCCTTTAGAAGATCTGGAATATGGTGTATGGACCACTTTAATGATCCTTTTTGAAGCTTGAAAGCCTTGTTTGATGATGACAGATTGTTAATTTTTGGGTGAACGGTCCCTTTAAATCTGTATATAACACATGCAATTCCAGAAATATATGCTAGCAGGTCACTGCTCTAAAACTGTCCGTTATACTGACCTGAACATCTGAGATGGTCACCGTGTTTTTGAAGACGATCCACTCCACGGTCTCAGAGCAGGGTGGGGTGGTCAGAGAGCCGTTATAGATGAAGTACTTCTCTGTGGAGTTAGGCAGGAGACCCTGCAGGGTGAACGGAGAGACGGGGCCACTCTTTCCTGACCAGAGAAAACAGGAATAGTTCAAATGAAAATTAAAATTGTGTTATTATTTACACACCTTCATGGCATTCCAAACCCATATGACTTTCTATTTTCCATAGAGAAAGTAATATTAGTCTGTTCCTCAGACTTCAGACGACTTGGAATATAGAGCATAAATCGTATGGACCACTTTTATGATGCATTTTTCCATTCATTATCATTTTACGGAAATGTGCCACCAAGACAGTCAAAATTTCTGCTTTTAAGTTCCACAGAAGAAAGTCACACAGGTTTGAGGGTGAGTAAATGATGACAGAGTTTTCTTTTGTAGGTGAACTGTCACTTTAAGGGCCTGAGGACATGGAAAAGCTTAAAGGGGTCTCATGGAAAACAGGATTGGAGGATATGACACTTGTAAATGTACTGTATATATGAAGTCTGCAAATACCATAACGGCTGACAATGTTGACTGCGTCAATGATGGCCATGTAGTTTTCATTATCCTCAGTGCTTATCTGTGGAGAGAACCATTAAAAAAAATCAATAAAATATTTAGCATATTTGTTTCATGATACATTACATGGCCAAAAGATTGTGGACACCTGAGCACTGCATATGTGCTTGTTGAGCATTCCAACATTTTTTTTACTCTTTAGACTAAACGGATTTGAGTTTTCATCAAAAAAAAATCACATTTTGCTGCCTCTTATCTTAACCACATATCTCTGCTTTCAAAATAAGACATGTTTATACAAGCTACACTCTCAAAACATGCAGCATCAAACTGACAAAACAACACAATATACACGAGCACACAACTTAATGAAGTATACCAGAATATCCTCAGGGAAAAACCTACATATTACGAAGATTTAGCAACACATTATGATTAAGTCCTGTCAGTCTTTACCATCAAAACATCCGTGTGAAGATGAGGATTTCTGAAAATGCTCTGTACCTCAGGCTAAATACAGGGCGGGGGTGTGGTGAGGTTTCGAAAAGTGCCTACGCCTGTCTAAGATTATTAATTTCATGGAGTGAGGATGTTCAATACATAAAGAAGCAAGTATGTTGTGGAGAATCAGCAAAAATATACAAATGTTAGAATTTTGTTGTTTTCCAGAACAAACATGATTAAAATGAGGAATTAAGTTTATGTTTTCTTAGCTAACTAGCCAGGTTTTGTTTACAGGGTATGAATAATAAGCTTAATTAAAAACAATAAAGAAATAACTGAAATATACATATAAAGATGCCATATTTACCTCAAACAGCACGGCCAATGCTGTGATCTTTCCTCCTGCGCTGAGGGCCTCGTCGAGGCCATTGAAAACATCTGCCTCGTAACAATATATCTGCATCTGCACCAGAAACAAACAGTCTAATCAACATTTGTATACTCTTCCAGTGAAAGTAAGATATAACATGCATTCAGAAAATTGGAAAATAACCACCCACTGGGTGATCAAGAAAATGACCAGCTGAATGTATATTATCCTGCTTATTATCCTGCTTATTAACTTAATAAATAATTAAAATAAAAATAATAAATAAATAAAATGAAGTAAATATATTAAATTAAATAAGAAATGAAATACATAAAATGAAATAAATAATTATATAAATAAATCAAATAGAAATAAATAAATACAAATAGACAAATACATATAAATAAATTTGAATTGATGTTATTTTATTATGTGAAATACCTCTAGGGGGAATTTTTCATCATTGAGGCCGTGCTCCGACCCGTCAGAGGAGGCGTTGCACAGGCCCCAGTGGAAAGTGATACGTCCCACCTTAAACTTGGACCTGAGACCCCCTCCACTCACAAAAAAATCTCCTCCCACATCAATGGCCACTGGAGACAAATAACATTACAGAAATGAATGGTCAATGTCTATTCACATCAAGTCAGATTTAGATTTTTTTTCACCTCTGAAACAATGCACAAAGGGTCGATATTAAAAATACAGTTGTTCTCACCTGTTTTCCCATCATTCTTTACTGTAGTGGAGTCTGATGTCTTTTCCGCCCATCCCTCTAATCTCAATTTCTGGAATTGAATTTTGACCTGCGCCAGGCTCTCCTCAATGTTTATTGGTGATTGTTTGGCATTGTTGCATGACGGGTATTTCTTTGCCCAGTTATTTTGGTTTAGAGTTCCTGTGGGAAATGGAGTTTAATTGGATAAATAAACCTCTTAAAACCATTCATACATGTCAGAGGATGATCCTCTGTGCTTCAGTACAAACACACAGACACACAGGTGCATCATTAGATATGTAGTGGTTTGCTGGTGGGTTAATCCGTGTCCTCTCTCTGGAGGTCCCTACAGCACAAAAACAAAGCCCATGAACCAGGTCACCAGCAGTTCTAGGTCACTTCCATTAGCATATCAATAGCTGCATTACACCCCCAGCTGAGCCATAAACACTGGTGCACAGTAGAATACAGTACAGTTGAGTCAAATACAGCAGAACATAGACAATACATCAATGAAGAAATAAAAGCTGCTGTTAGGCACAAAACAAAGTTTCAAAAAACCTGTTATGTAAAATGTTTTCTAAAATCACCCTAATGCAGTCTTAAGTAGCTTATTGGTTATTTTAAGCATTTAAAACCATCATATTATTATTAGGTAACACTTCATTTTAAGGCCCAATTCTCACTATTAACTACCAAGCATATCCTCTTAAGACCCTGCGGCCTCATATGAGGACGTAATATTTTAGTGAATTTCTCTGAGACTCTACATGCCACAGTTTTAAGTCTGGAAGTCCTGTACAGAGCACGGGCTTTTCAGAGATACCAAATGATTGGATGTTTCACTATGACCACTCCCTCTCCTTGGTCTTCAAAAATGTCTGAAATTAATTTAGTGACACTCTTATGGAAATATGGTAATATTTTGTAATTATCATTTAAATCTGTCTAATTTTTAAATTGTGTTTCATAAATCAACATCTCAGGAAAATGTTATGGAGTTTCAAATCAAAATATGACATTCTGTTACGAAACAGGACGTTGATTTCATACATGTCTTCATATGAGGACGTTGATTTCATACATGTCCTCATATGAGGACACCAGGACTAAAAGCATGTTTATTACGCATTTTGGGAGACATAACAAACGAATAGGGAAAGAAATTATATTTCAATATTCTATGAAATATTATATATAATTATGAAAATCTAGTCAATTATTACTCCCATTATTACACTTCTTTTTTTCATTACGTTGCCCCAAAAACACATTAATATGCAAATTAGATTTAGTTTATAGATACATTGTATATAATGAGAAAACCCGTTTATGACCATTTTACACACATTTTGCAGAAAGAAAATGATATATCGAATCATTCTGTTATAACATAGTTGAGAATCATCTTTATACAAAGTTTGGTAAAAAAAAAAAAAAATATATATATATATATATATATATATATATATATAAATCTTAAACTAAAAATGTATTGGTGATTTAAAAAATCAATTGTTTTTGCCTATACATGTTCATTCATGTCTTTTTATTTTTTAAAGAAATTGATTAACGACATAGCATAACTTATGAATGAAATATCTTTTCTTTTTTTTTCTTTTTTTTACTTTATTTGTAATTCTCTAAACAATGTAAAGACATGAAAATAAATAAAAAATAAATTTTTTCCTAAAACTTTTTTCTCGGGTCTTAAGTGGTCAATACTAGCATATTGGCTGTTTATTAGTACTTACAAAGCACATATTGATGCCTTATTCTGCATGACCATATTTTGTATTAAACCTATTATTATTAATATTATTGTTATTATTATTATTATTATTTTGATAGATCATCATATATAGACTGGTTAAAATTGATTTACAATTAAATTGTTGGTTGATTGGTCGGTTGATAAACACAAACAAACAAACAAATAAATAATATTTATTAATAATATGTTATTATTAATAATAATAATAAAGTCACAATATTTTCCATCAAGTAAAAATATATAGACTGTTTATGGTTGATTTACAATTCAACTGATGTACAAGAAAGAAAGAAAGAAAGAAAGAAAGAAAGAAAGAAAGAAAGAAAGAAAGAAAGAATCAATTAATCAATCAATCAGTCACAATTCTTCTGGCAAGTAACATCTTAATAGCCTAAATGTATATATTCAGGTTTCTAGAATCATGTACATCTTTAATATAAGCCCTATTGTGAACTTTTCTGTTAGCCATATAACAACACATAAACATGTAATATCTGTTTATGACTACCATTATATTCAATAAAGGCTTCATTGAAGGGATAACTGGACATGCTGCAGCAAGTGTAAATCAGAGGACACAAACTAATTAAATGTCTTCACTCCTCCTTCATTACACTGAAAAGCACCGTCACTTCTCTCCTTCCTCTGTGAAGGGCTTTAGAGAGAACAGATGACAAACTCTCAAGGCTGTCGTGTTTCATTTGACTATGTCTGTATTTGTGTCCTTGCGTTTTTCTGTTCTCTCTCAGTCTAAGCAACATCAGAGTATGTTTGAGAGGGTTTTGTGTAATCTGAAGGAATGAAAGGATATGGAGGAAAAAGAACTGAAGCTGTTTTAAAACCAAATTGTTTAGCAAGCGAGTTGGCACAAGCAACTACTCTTTTTTATGTATTTTGTATTTGTTCTGCTAAATAGCGATTGGATATTAATCACTATTTTAAATCAAAATATTATCATCAAAATATATAACAATAATAAACTGTTAGCCTTATGATCATAGACAAGAGGCATGGAAAAGTGTGTCAAACTCATGTTCACACAATTACTCACAATGATACATGTACAAACCAGTACACGTTTCCATTCCAGCTTCCAGCTGTCAAGGGAAATGCAATTAATTGCTTGCTGAAAGAGTTGTAAGATCAAAGTCTAAATGAGTTTAGAATGATGTTTCTTTTTTAAGGTATGGTTATATTTTTTTCTGACTGAAATGGAGAAGTGACTTGTTAATTAGTATCAGAAGCAGTAGTAGTTCTGTGAACAAGTCTGTGTGAAGTTGGTCTATAATGCTAATGGATTTGGTGTCATTCAAGGCCAAGAGATTTACAGAAGACAGACCAGTCCAGCTTCATATCCTGAGCGCTTTCTCTCTCCCTCTCTCTTTCTCTCTCTCATTCTTTATTTTCTCTTACTCGTTTTCTAAGTCTATCTGTCTCTCTTTTACAGACAGAGAAACGGCCAAGTAACAAACACCATGTATGTTCTAGAAGGACAGCTCATATTGAATTCAACCAAATACATACCACAACCACATAATAAATGTGGGTCATTCTCAGGAAATTGTGCCATTTGAAATATCAGTCAGTTTGCATGTCACATGTTACATCAGAATAAAAGAGAAAACTGTTATATTAATTAATTAATTCAAATATCATGCATGCACAGTATATGCCCAAGAAAATGAACTGAGAGCTTGAAAAAACATGATTTTTTTTTGAAGGTTCACTAACAACATGTCTAACTTTAGTTGAGTTTACACAGTTTGCTTAAGTTCATCCTAAATGAAATATCTGAGTACAGCAATAACATGTTTCCATCATGTAGAACCACTGTCCATGCAAGTTCAGCCAAACTGTTATGATAACATATTAGCAAGTAAAATATAACTTTTATTTACACATATGATATTAGTTGTTGGCACTTTAAGGATGGTCCTGTGTACATCCCTAAAACTCCCACTGGAGTGAAATCCCAATTGAATCCCAGTTGCTTTTATTTCTAATTAAAGCAACTTAGACTCTTTTTAGCAGGTCCTCAACCTAACCAAACAATCCACATTTCACCACAATGGTAATTGTGCCCCAAAACACCATAACATAACAGAAAGTCTTTAAAATGTCAAAATAATAGAGCCATAGACATTAACAAGTCATCTATTTTTTCTCATTTTGCTAAAACATGCATAAAATAACACTTTATTTAAACATTTTCTCTCCCTATATCCAGCCCTGTGGAAAGCATGATGGGAAGTGTAAAACTTATTTAGAGCTACTTGATTGAAACATGTTCTTTCAAAATGAATATATCAAGTTAAGCCAAAAAGCTTCAGTTTCAAGACAGTTTAACATGATGCAATCATGTTTGAACGAGAAACCTGATACAATGGTGTTTAATCAAAAAGAATTGTTTAAATAAAGTGAGCAGGGATTGATTATTCGTGTTTCGGTATCATTTAGACAACATGAGCAATATGAAAAACGGGTCAATGAGGAGGAGGGGCCGCAGTATTCTGGGTAATGCTGATGAACAATGTCCCATCTGCATGACCAACCACCAGCATGCAGTCCGGACGCTGTAATGCCCCATTTGTGGTGCCAACCTCCAATCACACCCAGATCTGGTTTGTTGTGACGGGTCAAAAACAAGAGGTTTGAGGAGATGGATAACCTAGACTAAACACATTTGTTCTGAAACCCTGAGCTCCAGGCTGAAGATTCAGATCATCTTCTGAATCATTTTCCAAAGGAACGATCTGGAAATCGTAGAGATCAGAAGCTAAATATCAAAAGTGAACAACAATAAGGAGAATATCAAATCTGGCCTACTTTCAATAACAAAGCGAGACAGGGGAATTCTCCATTGTGCTAGAAACGGGAAAGAGCTGGAGATGAAAAGACGACAGATACAAAATGTGTCACTGAAGTTGTTTGATTTGATACTTCATCTCTTCCCAAACTTCAAGGGGCCATATAATAAAAAAACATGACTTTTCCTTCTCCCCAGCTTACAAAAACATGCTCTACGAACGTTTTGCTAACATTCCCATTAAGTTATTAAACATTATTTCTGAATGCTCTGTGAACATTCAAAACATCTATTTTTTAAATGTTTAATTTTTTCTTGGTTTTATGGATGTTGTAGAAAATGTTAAAGTTCATCCAAAAATAACAATTCTGTCATTAATTATTCACCCTCACGTTGTTCCAAACTCGTAAGACTCATAGTGTTCATCTTCGGAACACAACTTAAAATATTTTTTGATGAAATCCGAGAGCTTTCTGACTCTCCATATACAGCAATGCAACTGATACGTTCAACGCCCAGAAAGATAGTAAGGAGATTGTTAAAATAGTCCATGTGACATGAAGAGAAGAAATTGTTGAATAAAGTCATTATTTTTGTTTTCTTTGCACACAAAAAGTATTCTCGTAGCTTCATAACATTATGGTTGAACCACTGATGTCACATGGACTATTTTAACAATGTCCTTACTACCTTTTTTGGGCCTTGAAGGTTTCAGTTGCGTTGCTGTCTATGGAGGATCAGAAATCTCTCAGATTTCATCAAAAATATCTTCATTTGTGTTCTGAGGATGAACAAAGGTCTTATGGGTTTTGAACGACATGAGGGTGAGTTTTTATTTGGGTAAACTATACCTTTAAGGGATTTTATCACTTTGCAAACATTATTGGAATGTTATTTTTAATGTTCTCTGAACCATCTGAAACTAGTAAGTTGTAACCATAGACTGTAAAAAAGATGGACGACACGTCTCCGCTATAGAAAAGTGAAGTCAAAACATTCACAGTATGGCCGCTGTCATCTTTCGAAAATGACGTCATTTGGGGCCCGAGTCTGCGCAGTAGTGATCGTGAGGTGGAGCTGCGGAATTAAAGTCCCGCCCAAACTCCCGTAGAACCAATCACAAGCTCACAATCATGACACCACACCCCATTTTTATAGCATCAAATAACTAATTAAAAGCAAACTTATTAGAAAAATGAATACTTGAACATACATCAGCATGCTAAGAACTACCTAAAATGACAGAAAACATCTTTGGAAAAAAATTATTTGAAGTGCAATTTGATTATCACGTCCTATTAGATTACATGGAGAATGCGGGGTTTATGACCTATACTGCATCCAGTCACCTGGGGGCGATTGAGATGCTTTGGCTTCACTTTTCAAGACTTGTGCGGCACACTTAGTAGTAACATTTTAAAAAGTCAGTTGGGCGTCCAACTAAATATTTAAGAAAAACTTTCCATGAATGAGTTTTTGTGCTAATGTTGTGAGAATGTTTTTAAAAACAACATTCTATTACTGTTACTGGAAGAATGTTTGTTCATAACTTTGAGAGAACCTTACCAGAACGTTAGCCAAACTTCTGAGAATGTTCTATATTAGCTGGGTCTTTTGATGTGCTGTAAAGATATACTCTAACACAAAATTCCTTCCTCAACGCATGAAAACTAAAATGCTACATGCTAATTGTTTATAAATGTTCATTGTATTGACATCACAACCTTCAACACACTAAAATACAACCCTCCAGATTTACAGAAACTTGCCCTGGGCGTTTTTACTCATTTCAAAGGCCATCACAATGGGTCATTTGCATAAAGTCTTAAAGGTGTGGCATCAAGAATAGCCTAAACAGGATCAGAGAAAGTTCTGGAAATTATGTAAAACTAAATTACTATAACCAAAAGTGTACAATACGTCCTCTAAAGCATCTAAAAATTCATAATTCATCTTCTAATATTACACTTTAAAACACTATATTATAAAGACACTTAAGCTGTCATATTTCTGTTCCAATAAAATCAGGCTAAAATCAGGCTGGGATTAAACACAGCATGAAGTCAGTTTCAGCAGAGATGAACAACACAACGGATCTACAACTTGGAGTCACAGTGCATGAAAGCCCAAACACACCCTGTAAACTTTGACATGCACTGGCTGGGAGATATCAGACAGGACCTGTAATTTAGGCCATATTAACCCTGAAAGCCCAGTTAGATACGGATGAGTTTAATCTGTGGCGTTAAGCCCTGCATGCTTAGACAAAGATGATCCCTAAACCTGCACTGGAATGGGGGAAGATGCCACTAGCACTTCAGTTCACAGTGCATCTTTTTGGCAGGCTTTTTATACAGACTGAAGTCTAATCGGTATGATCACTTTGCAGAGATAATAAACAAGATGTAAGTACAGTTAGAATTCAACACTCACCCGCGTACGACCAGTCTATGTTCTCTGAGAGTTTCTTCTGTGATCTGAATCCATATGCTTCTGATACATCCGCTGAAAAAGAAAAAGATATCAGTTTATTCTGTCAAAACGACTAAATATGTTTGCTAAATAAAAAATGTTTAACTGAATAAAAATCAGCTATTTTGCATTTTTCTAATACAATGTTCTTCATTACAAATATATTATCAGTAAAACAATTGGAAGTTTGGAAAATGTTCATAATACACATTGTTTATATACATAATTATAATCATTTACATAATTGTTATAAATTATGCATATATTAAAATAAATATATACTTATTTATATTTATACAATAGTTGGGTGATTATATTATTTGATTAGCGACCTAGTGCTGAATCTTAAATATTTCTTATTCATCTTACATAATAAAATTAATTATTCTCCACATAATTCTTTACATAATAAAATTAATTATTCTCCACATAATTCTTTGTGTTATTATTATTATTATTATTATATTTGATTTTGAGTCTCAGGAATTCCACTATATATTCATTGCAACAGGAATATACTTGTTGATTTTAAAACAAGGTAAACTGACAGATAGAGGTCTTAGAACTTAAAACTCCTCTTTAACGTACCTCAAACCTTATGCATTTTTAGATTTAAAATATAGGCCTAGCATTTTTATTCAAAATTTGGCTTGCAAATATTGGTTAAAAGTTCAAATCAGCTATAAAACAGGACAGCTGCTTCAAAAAGACAGATCGATCTTTAAAATTCTTCTTGCAGCAGCTAAATCATGTCATGACCTGCTGTGACCTGCTGTCAAAACGTTACCACAGAGAGCCTGAATGACGTGTTTGGATTTATTCCAGTATTAATGGTTTGAAACACTGCTGTTAGGTTGTAATCCGCCACAGAATCCTGTTGGGGAAGTGACAGTGCCAAATCAAATGGCATAATTATTTGATGAAAGCAGTTATGCATCAGATTGTTAGAACAATATGGAAATCATAGAGAATGTGCGTTCAGAGCAGAAAGGCAACCTCTATTATTCTCTTTGTTCAGTCTTTTGCCTGGTGGTTTCATTCACTTGACTTAAAAAAATGTCTCTTTTATTGTCAGAAGGTCATCACCCAGGACTTTAAGGTCATGCGGTAAAAGTTCATCCACAAAGTTCTTCCTCAATCACTCCACTCTTTCAAAATGTTGGTCTCCTGCTGATCAGGAAGCTTTGGCTATTTTTGCCTTTTTAATTTTTAAACATAAAGTCCTCCAATCAATCACATGCTATATAGTAGACAATACATCAAATCAATCCTTGTGGAAATACTACTGGATTCATTTTGTCCCGCAATTTACTTCTTTTTTTTTTCTATTGAATCCTATTTGACTATCAAAAGAACTTATTTGCCATTTAATGTAATGGAGTTTCCTTCTACCTCAGTTTGTTACTGAGAACATCTTTTTTTCTTTTTGCAATTCAAAGAAAAATGCAATTTCACTATTTACTCTTTTTATTCCAAATCCATATGACATTCTTTTTATGTAAAACACACACAAAAAAGTGTTATTATTTTTCCTTTTGTGTTCCATTGAAGTCATAGGGGTTTGGAACAACATGAATTTTACTTTTTGGATTAATTATGTATTCCTTAATACTCCAAAACTGACTTCTAGTAAATAAACAGAGAAGCAGATGCAGTGGGAGAGGCATATAAACTCTAAAAGCCTTCTGCTGATGCTCTAATTAGCACATAATTAGCCTGCATGCCTAATGCATGTGGGTCGGACCTCTGATCCATAACTGTCCATAACTCAATCTGTGCCATTTCAGGCTCATCATTGCAGATTGACAAACAAAAACAGAACAAATCAGACAGACAGGACATCCTAAGCAGTCAACTATAACAGAGACGGAGACATTGCCTTTTTGATGACAGATTTGGTTTACTTTAGAATATATGTCTTAAGTCACAAAACCAGTCTTAAGTCGATGGGGTATATTTGTAGCAACAGCCAAAAAATACATTGTATGGGTCAAAATGATTGATTTTTCTTTAATGCCAAAAATCATTAGGACATTAACTAAAAAGATAATGTTCCATGAAGATATTTTGTAAATTTCCTACTCTAAATATATCAAAACTTAATTTTTGATTGGTAATATGCATAGCTAAGAACTTCATTTGGACAACTTTAAAGGCCATTTTCTCAATATTTAGATTTTTTTGCACCCTCAGATTCCAGATTTTCAAATAGTTGTATCTCGGCCAAATATTGTTCTATCTGAACAAACCATACAGCAATGGAAAGTTTATTTATTCAGCTTTCTGATGACATATAAATCTCAATTTCGAAAAAATGACCTGACTGGTTTTGTAGTCCAGGGTCACATATATCCATTTGACCAGACTTCTGAGTGATTTGAGATAAACAAGCAATATTTATGATACCAGGGTCATTCTTAAAGTATGGTAACAAACATGTCCTTTGAGTATTTAGTCCATATATAACTCCATATTAAAATATGTAAAAGCCACCATTCTACATTTTAAGTAATATTACATTTTGTAGATTATATTATTATATTTTTAGTGATTTGAATTTAAGTGCCTAAAAAAACTTTGTTTCCTTGATCTGGTATGCCATGTCTACTATATTTACAGGTATATTTATTTGCCATAATTTATTGTTTTTAGACTAATCAGTGCTCTGCATTTTGAAACTATATTAAAACCATCTTAGAAAATTGGAATTTTATTGGATTTTAAATTATTTTTCATTTAAAATGATAGTAAAATCAAATAAAAATACAATTAAAATAAAATAATTTAAAAATTAAATAAAAAAATAATAAAAACTAAACTAAAATCAAATCAAATTAAATATTAGAAAATAAAATAATCAAAAGTCTTAGTAATAATGTCAGTTGGCAACATTATTAATAAAAGTAGTAATAATGTCACAATGTCAATAAATACTTGCCATTCAGTTTTTTATGGAAGGAAAAAAAATCTGAAAATCAACTTTTTTTTTAGAGAATGACTTTGTTGTCGAATTTAAACATAATGTCAACAACAGTTATAAAGATTTAATTCTTTCCCCATTCGTGTAAATAGGAGCTGAATTGCCAAGTACCCACTCAGAAAACAGCTGTCCTGAGGAGTGACCAAAATGACTACCAAGAGTTGCCTTTAAGACAGTGACATTTTGTCACTGCCCACTGTTTAGTTCTAGAACTGATAAGAAAGTCTATTAAGCTGTCAACAAGTTAAACTAAGTTAAACCACACAATCCCTCCATTCCTTTTAAGCCAACATCGTTTTCGGTTCCAGCAGTCTACTGCCAAAGCCAACCATGTTAATGCTTTTAAAAGATGAAAGAAACCTCCCTAAAGAGGGCCCTGTCCCTTGAGAGAGAGTCCACAATACAAGCAACAATGGCTTTGACATGAAACACCTTTACACCTTTAGTTAGGATACCCTACACTGAACAGGCTTGCCGAGAGAAACTGCCCGCCTATTCACAAGCAACAGAAGTACAGTCTTGGCTCATCTTTCTGTTAGCTTTTGTCTGTCTGTCTACACATTGGTTTTGGTCCTTTCAAGACGGTCTGTGCACCTGTTAGACCATACAAATGTCTACACACTTTTACAGTGTATCAGAGCGCCACGTCTAGTCATACATGCTAATTATAGCTCACCCAGGGTTTAGCTTTTCTGAATTAATTTAGCACGCTCTGGGAATATTGACAACAATGAAGTGTATTTTGTTTCTTTAGATTACCCTAACAAAAATGACTATGGTAACCACAATTTTTGCCAAAATACAATTGATAGAGTTACTGATTGTTTAACCGTGAAATAGAAGTACACTTTAGAATAATTTTAAAAAGAACACTTATCACAGAAATAATATACTCAAGTGTGAACTAATGTAAAATATTTTCAAGCATGTAATTACATGTTATTTGCAATTAATTGAAAATGTATTATTAAAAACTGGTGAATGTACCATCAATTAGCAAGCTTGTTAGCATAGTGCTAGCTAGTTTAGAAAAGGACTAAATATGGAATAGCATAGCTACTAACAAACTGCTTGTACTATTTCTGCCAGTTACTTAACCAATTAGTTATATGCTAAGCTGTTAGCTAGCCAACTGAACATCCCGTTAACCATTTGACAGAACGATGGCAAAAACTTTAGCATGCTAGTTTGTGGTTCCAAAAGCTCTTAGTTTCAAATGGAGAGCAAACAAAAACTTTTGACAAAAGTAATTTCTAGACTATAAGTGCCAAAATACATTTAAAAATACCTTATGTTTGGGTGAATTGTCCCTTTAAGTAAACCTTATGAAAATTAACCATGGTTTTACTGTATTAAAGGAACACTCCACTTTTTTTGAAAATAGGCTCATTTTACAACTCCCCTAGAGTTAAACAGTTGAGTTTTACCGTTTTTGAATCCATTCAGCCGATCTCCGGGTTTGGCGGTAGCACTTTTAGCTTAGCTTAGCATAGTTCATTGAATCGGATTAGACCATTAGCATCTCGCTCAAAAATGACCAAAGAGTTTCAATAATTTTCCTATTTAAAGCTTGACTCTTCTGTAGTTCCATCATGTACTAAGACTGACGGAAAATGAAAAGGAACTTATCTAATTATCAAGGAACTTTGCTGCCATACCATGGGTGCAGCAGGCGCAATGATATTACGCAGCGCCTGAAAGTAGTCCCCAGCTAGGTAACTAGTTATGATATAGCTGGCGACTACTTTCAGGCGCTGCGTAATATCATTGCGCCTGCTGCACCCATGGTACGGCAGCAAAGTTCCTTGATAATTACGCCGGAATGAGAGTATAGTTCCAAGCCATATCGGCCTAGAAAATCGCTACTTTTCATTTTCCGTCAGTCTTAGTACACTTAGTACACTACAGAAGAGTCAAGCTTTAAATAGGAAAATTATCTAAACTCTTTTGTGATTTTTGAGCGAGATGCTAATGGTCTAATCCGATTCAATGAACTATGCTAAGCTAAGCTAAAAGTCGGCTGAATGGATTCAAAAACGGTAAAACTCAACTGTTTAACTCTAGGGGAGTTGTAAAATGAGCCTATTTTAAAAAAAAAAGTGGAGTGTTCCTTTAAAAGTAACCTTGGTTTTTTTTGACATACAGTGATTACCATTTGTATAACCACAGTTTTACTACAAATACCAAGGTTAAACTATGGTTAGTGCAGCGAAACCATAATTTGTGGTTACCGTGGTTTAACTATAGAAACCATTGTTTTTTTGGTTTTATTTGTAGTAAAACCATGGATAATTTTCATAAGGGAAAGAAAAGGTTATAGACATTAGCATTACAAGGAATCAATAGTGTAATTTAAACAGGACAATGTAAAATTAGCTAGTTAACAGGAGCAAGATCACAGTAATCAACAATACGAGATAACTGCTATAACATTATCAAGTGATTGTATTTGATCTTTTAGCTGCAAGGACTCATGCTGAAACTTGAGCAACATTGAAAACCACACAGGTAACAAAGGAAAATAAATTATGAAAAAGCTCTGAAGTCAGCAGAGAGGCGGCCATTCACTCACTCCTCCCCGCTGAACTGCGCCCATGTCTGCTCTCATGGCCTGCCCCATTTACCGTATCAATACAAATACAACAATGAGATCAGTGGCTCAGCCGTGAGAGCCACGGCGGGACTGCAGGTCCATGCATTGTAACGCCCTGCTGCCTGCCTGATTGCTTTTGTCTGACAGGACCCATATTCCCTTTCACCCAATCAACAGCTCTCATGTGAGCCAAGAGCTTTACGCGTGGGCTTGATTTCCTGGTACATGGTGTAACAGAGAGTGAATGAAATATGACAAGGACCTGTTGCATACTAGACTACAAGGCGAGGAGGTTTGGTTACTCTGTACAATCCTCGAATGTTTTGCAGACATTTCTCTAATGACAATATGGTGGTTCTTATAACACACTTTCCTTTCATTTTTACAAATTGCAATAGAACAAAGGTCTATCCACACTATAATGATAACTATATTAGTATAGTTTTGTCTTTTTTTATATATTGTCATGGTGGAGCAATAATAAATACAACTGTTCATTCACTTCAATCATCAACACAGTTATAAATATTTCATCATATTTATGACAAAAAAAAACTTGGTTTAGTAAAGACATTTGAAGGTAACTCTCAGACCCATTTTAAGGAGCAAAATTCTGTCATTGTTTACTCACCCTCATGTTGTTTCAAATATGTACAAATTTCTTTTTTTCTGTGGAACATAAAAATAATATTTTGAAAAATATTGCAGTGCTCAGTCCCTTCAATGAATTTCAAAGCGCTCTCATGTTGTTCAGACCCCAAGGTTCTTCCAAATAGAAAGAATTATAATTGGTTTGTAATAACATGCAGGTGAGTAAATGATGGAAAATACAAAACAGGCAAAGCATCTTGGCTCAAGATTTTTAGGTTCCATAAGAACCAGCAAAAGGATATGAAAGGACTGACATGAGGACTTTAAAGAGGAACAGAAACCAAGACAATACAGAAAGGTAACAAGAGGGTAATGTAAGGAAGGTGACCTTTTGTTCCTTACCACTCTAATGCATTAGGAACGAGATAAGACAACCACTCCTTGAAGACATGTGCCATAAGAGGACACTTCAAACCTCAGCTGTCATTAGTGAAATTAAAGGTGTACAACCACACAACAGAGTCATCTCGAAAGATGAGACAGAAGAGAGCAGCACTCAAGATTAATCAACATAAGGTGTGAACAAGAAATCAAAGACCAAGAGGTGATTTTGTTAAAATCCAGCTGACAGGATCGCAGAAAAAAAGGCAGCGACTACTTGCACTTAGTACAAAACACACACACACACACACACACACACACACACACACACACACATATATATATATAGTGGTGTGAAAAAGTTTTTGCCCCCATCCAGTTTTTTTTTATTTTTTGCATATTTTTCACGCTTGAATGATTTAGATAATCAAACAAATTTTAATATTACACAAAGATAACCCGAGTAAATACAAAATGCAGTTTTGAAATAATGATTTCATTTATTAAGGGATAAAAGCTGTCCAAACCTGCCTGGCACTACGTGAAAAAGTAATTGCCCCCTAAATCGAATAACTGGTTGTGTCACCCTTCTGCAATCAAGCGTTTGCAATAACTGGCAATGAGTCTTTCACATTGCTGTGGAGGAATTTTGGCCCACTCTTCTTTGCATAATTGTTTTAATTCAGCCACATTGGAGGGTTTTCAAGCATGAAAGGACTGTTTAAGGTCATGCCACAGCATCTCAATCGGATTTAAGTCTGGACTTTGACTTGGCCACTCCAAAACCTTCATTTTGTTTTTCTTGAGCCATTCAGAGGTGGACTTGCTGGTGTTTTTGGGATCATTGTCCTGCTGCATATCCTAAGTGCGCTTGAGCTTGAGGTCACAAACTGATGGCCGGACATTCTCCTTCAGGATTTTCTGATAGAGAGCAGAATTCATGGTTCCATCAATTATGGCAAGTCATCCAGGTCCTGAAGCTGCAAAGCAGCCCCAGACCATCACACTACCACCACCATGTTTGACTGTTGGTATGATGTTCTTTTTATGAAATCCTGTGTTGGTTTTACGCCAGATGTAACGGGACACACACCTTCCAAAAAGTTAAACTTTTGTCTCATCAGTCCACAGAATATTTGCCCAAAAGTCTTGGGGATAATCAAGATATTTTTTGACAAATGTAAGACGAGCCTTTGTGTTCTTTTTGGTCAGCAGTGGCTTTTGCCTTGGAACTCTCCCATGGATGCCGTTTTTGCCCAGTCTCTTTCTTATTGTTGAATAAATGAATGAATGAATGAATGATGCATTTATATAGCGCTTTATTGTGTATTGCCATACACCCAAAGCGCTTTACAATCATATGGGAGGTCTCTCCTCAACCACCACCAGTGTGCAGCATCCACTTGGATGATACGACAGCAGCCACAGGACAACGGCGCCAGTGCGCTCACCACACACCAGCTACAGGTGGAGAGGAGAGAGATAGAGCCAATCAAGTGGATGGGAATTATTAGGAGGCCATGACTGATGAGGGCCAGTGGAGGGAATTTGGCCAGAACACCGGAGTTACACCCCTACTCTTTACCATGGGATTTTTAGTCAGGACCTCGGTTTAACGTCTCATCCGAAAGAATCATGAACACTGGCCTTAATTGAGGCAAGTGAGGTCTGAAGTTCTTTAGATGTTGTTCTGGGTTCTTTTATAACCTCCTGGATGAGTCGTCATTGCGCTCTTGGAGTAATTTTGGTAGGCCAGCCACTCCTGGGAAGGTTCACCATTGTTACAAGTTTTCTCCATTTGTGGATAATGGCTCTGACCGTGGTTCACTGGAGTCCCAAAGCCTTAGAAATGGCTTTATAATCCTTTCCAGATTGATACATGTCAACTATTTTGTTTCTCATCTGTTCTTGAATTTCTTTAGATCGCGGCATGATGTGTTGCTCTTTAAGCATGCTTTACTTTGTCAGACAGGTTCTATTTAAGTGATTTCTTGATTCAACAGGTCTGGCAGTAATCAGGCTTGGGTTTGGCTAGTGAAATTTAACTCAGCTTTCTAAAATAATCTGGTTAATCACAGTTCTTTCATGATTTAACAGGAGGAGGCAATTAATTTTTCACGTAGGGCCAGGTAGGTTTGGACAGCTTTTTTCCCTTAATAAATGAAATCATCATTTCAAAACTGCACTTTGTATTTACTTGCATTATCTTTGTGTAATATTAACATTTGTTTGATGATCTGAATCTTTTAAGTGTGACAAATATGCAAAAAATGTAAAAAACAGGAAAGGGGCAAAAACCTTTTCACGGCACTGTATACACACACACACACACACACACACACACATATATATGTGTGTGTGTGTGTGTGTGTGTGTGTGTGTGCGTGATGTGTCACTGGTCAGGTCCATATATATTTGGCACATTTTTTTTTTTATTTTAGCTGCTGACCAAAACATATTCAAGTTATATAATGAATATGGGCTTTAAGTGCACACTCTGAGCTTTAATTTGAGGGTATTCTCATCACAATTGGAGGAAAGGTTAAGGAATAACAGCTCTTTAATATTTACCTCATTTACATCATAAGTAATTGGACAGTTGACTCAAAAGCCATTTCATGGGCAGATGTGGGCTATTCCTTTGTTATTTCTACATCAATTACGCAGGTAAAAGGTCTGGAGTTGATTTTAAGTGTGCCATTTGCATTTGGAAGCTGTTGCTGTGAACCCACATCATGTGGTCAAAGGAGCTCTCCATGCAGGTGAAACAGACAATTGTTAGGCTTCAAAAACAAAACAAATCCATCAGAGAGATAGCAGGAACATTAGGAGTGGGCAAATCAACTGTTTGGTACATTCTGAGAAAAAAAAGAATGCACTAGTGAGCTCTGCAACATAAAAAGGCCTGGACGTCCACAGAGGACAACAGTGGTGGATGATCTGAGAATCAATGTGTCAATATGGACACGACTGTATATATATATGTGTGTGTGTGTGTGTGTGTGTGTGTTGTATATATATATATATATATATATATATATATATATAATTGCTCTAGGTATCAGTATCAGCCAAGCTCACTAAAAAAACTCATTAATTAACAAAACCAACAAAGAACGATGTAGCCATATACCACTATATTTTTTATTAAATATCCAATAATATCTAAACTACTGTTTCTAAGCTTTTAATCTGTGGCAATAAGCTTTGAAGTCATCTACAGTATATGTACGTAAGCAACAGCACATAGCTAAAATTAGCACGTAAAGTTGGCCATTTATTTGTATTTTCGGTTAGCCTTTGTTTAACAAGTTAACATGAAAAGCTCATACAAATTTTAGTCAACAGTTAGTGCCATGCTAAGCTGTTAGCATGCTAAACAAGCAATCATGATAACGCTACATTATTATCAGGCATTGATGAAGAGGGATAGAATAATGATAAAGGCTCGCTATTAAACTCTCCTTGATAAGTTTAGCTTCAATTTCCTGTGAGAAAACAGAAAATGTGTCAAGACAAGGTCAGTTTTTGTCTATTTAGGAATAGCATGCAACCATTTAGATTTCTAATCATGTAATTACTATAAAATATTCTATAAAAGAGTATTTTACTGAGCAGGCTGAATGGAAATCGATAGCAATAACGCAGCCAGCAAGCAAACACAGTGAGCAAACAGTTTGTTGCCAGAGTGAGCAGATGAAGCTTATAGGTGTGTATGAGTGTGTGTAGGATGCACAGAATCTCTGTTGGAGTGTGAGACGTGGTGCTGGTGAAGTGTGTGTGGGTAGAGGATGTGCTTTAATTGCACTGTAATCTTGCTCTGGTGCATTCCAGCATCAACCCTGCTGTGTTACCCGATAAGACTGATGGCGACCGGGTTCATCAAGGACAGGACATTGCTTGTAAGTGTGATTTATTTCTCATCATCCTGTAGTCAGCTGGTATTGCATTAACCACTATGTTTAGTAATGTTGAAAACCAAGAACAACACCAAAACTGACAAATGTGCATCATTTATGAAATTTATGCAATTTAAATATAAAAATCTTAAATTTATGCCTTTTAAAATGAATTAATATTATGGAAAAATACATGATTCACAAAACAAATCTTGTCAACTGCTTTGGTGTGTTCATGAGAGATGTAGTGATCACTGATCCCTGATTAATGAATGAATCAATCTTTTGAATTGGATCTTCTTAATGAATCAGTGAACCAATTTGTATGATTTGTTCATAAATCTGACTGATCTAGTTCAGCTTGCTTAATGATTCAATCACTATCTTTCAAGTTCACAGCTCAATCTTTAAAATGTATCCTGTCCATAGGTTTGATACAATATGAGGGTGAATAATTTTTGGGTAAACTATCCCTTTAAGAAAAATATACCAACCCCGGTGCACATTTAGACAGGTTATCTTGGCCAAAGAAACGTTTTAGCCAATCAGCATGCAGGAAACGTTTTTGTTACTACTGCAGGAAAACAAATGGACCTCGGGCCAACTCACACCCACCACCATGAACACAGTTTCAGACCACTTTCACAAAGACTTGCCTGAAGTTACGAGTTTACTAATGTTTGACTTCACTGAGTGAGCTCAAGCTCTTGATGTGACTATAACAGCATCCTGAGTTAAAAAATACAAAGTGAAGTGTACCACTCAATTCTGCCTCAAATGCAATACAGAAGTAAACATTTATAGTTGGATTGGCTATGTTTTAAATATGTGGTCCATCTGAGCCTTCTGTTTATAGAGAAAGAGTACTTTGATGGCATTAAAAGGGACGCCATTTCACAAAAATAAAAAAAAGTCCAAAATAATTTGAAAAGCAAGAAAGAAAACAAGAGCAAAACTGGAATGAAAATTAAAGCAAATGATGATTCTGTGCTCTAAAAATCATGTCTGTCAATTTAACTATCCATTCTGAAGACATCTTCAAACTAAATATTCTCGTTTTTGCTGTTTAGATTGATATTCAAAGAGAAGAGAAACCAGATCAAACATGAGTGATCAAGATGCAGTCCAGATGCAAAGTCAAATCTCCTACATGAGCACCAGAACTCAATGTTCACTAAGCCACAGCTCCAACCTTTTATTTTTTTTTTACATTTTGCACTTATTTTAATTGCGCAACATGTAAAAAAAAATAAATAAATAAATAAAAATCAATTTTGAGAAGACAAAATCTTTGTCTTGAGTGCTAGTGGCAAATTTTGTGACTGTGATCAATTTCTGTCCTTAGTAATATAATATCTCTATCAAAAGCTTTGATGGCATAGACTGGATTTGTGATTGATCATTGAAAAAATGATCATGCTGTAACTTTATTATTATTCAATAAATGTAATATATAAATGTAATATATTTTTTTAACCATTTATTTAACCATAATTTAATCATGATTTTAAAATGTGGTATATCCAATTAGTGACTAAAGAACTTAATTATTGATTAAATGTCTTGAATGTTATTGGAAGCTAATCGACTCAAGAAGACTCTGAGAAGCTGTCAAGAAAATGCCAGTAAAAAACATCTAAGCAAGAACAACATCCTGAGAAATGATCAACACAGATGCACATCTTGTATACAGAGCCATTCTCTCAATGAAGAAGGAGTGCTGTACATCTGAGACGAATCATTACAGCCAGATTTCCACATGCTCAGAGGCTTCATGAGGAACATAAGGAGTCTCTGATTTGGCATGAGCCAGCCTAGACAAAAATACATTTAATCTAGTGCCCACCAGCACTCACTAAGAGCCAAAACCACAAACAGGGAAATTATTAATTCTCATAATTAGACATCAATAAGAGCATAAAGGTTTGGACTTTTAGAAAAGTTTTAGCTTTTTGTCACACTTCTCAATTTCCATAAATATTTCTTAAATATTTTATTTTATTTTATTTTTTTACCTGGAATATTATTTTCCAACCAATCAGAACAGACCTGAAATCCATTTTTGGGTCACAACACCTGTCAAGAAGCAGTACTATAGAATATTTCATAATATGAACCAAAGAGCTCCAAATACTCTTTGAAGTCTGTATGAGACTATCTTGTACGGCAAATGATAAAGCAGTTTAATATGATGAATCTTAGCTAATTGGCTGGAGCAATGGGAGTTCCAAGAAGTGTGAGAGGCTCTCCGCTGTGTCTCGTCCTCTCATTCAAAGCCAGAGATTACCCACTCAGCCTAGTACATATTCAAAAATCATTGCTACAGGTTGAATGAAAAAGGGGGGAGGAATTTGTAATTCTTCTTTCACCTGCATCGGGCCACAGCGGTTTTCCCCGAGACATATGGTGCAGGCAGGGTGAACTGGATTAACGAGAATCAGCCCTAATTAAGAGACTCTGAAGATCTCCTATTATTTCTTTGATGGCCTGGAGGACCCATGCGAGTAGCTATTTGGAGTGGTATCCTAATTGAAAAGGGCATGGATTCTCAGATGGGGGAAGACTCTGAGAGTATCCAGAGGACTGTCAACCGCTGCAGTGTCCTTGAGTGACACTGAAACATTTTCATTTAAAATCTCAACTCTAATAGGCGTCTATGGAGTCATCATCTGACTAATGGGAAACTTTTTTTTTTTCCCTGAAACATTTTAGTTGGAAGTTCGTCTTACATTTTTTAAATGTTACTACTTGTTTCAGAATATTCTGTGAATATTAATGTTCCCATAATGTTTGTAAAATGATAAAATGGAATGTTCCTTTAATATTTGCATATCCAAGAAACAACATAAGACTAACATAATATCAAATGATGATCATATATCACATAAGGTCAAATGATGATAATATATCTAGAATTGCAGCCCTCAGAGGATATCATAAGAGGAAAGTAACTCATCGCTGTCAAATACGCTTGTAAATCTTATAAGAGCCTTGATTGTGAGATAAGCTTTTGCCCTGGTCTTTGTCTCATTTGAGTCCAATCTGGGGGAGATCAGCAAACCACCCACAGCTCATCCACCAGCTGTCGCCTCCTTACCCAGATGTGGATCTGTGTCATCTGCTTGTAGAAGAGGAGACCTTCAGTGTTTATGTGATCAGACAGTCTGTTTATATGACTAAAACTAGCCTGCTAGTATCAAAGTCAACATGTTCATTCAGGCATCAACAGGTATAGATTGTCTTGTGATCAGTTCAGATTGCAATTAACCTTTGAAAGCCGACCCTTTCATCAGAGTCGACAGACTCGTGGGCAGAGCTCCGACATTCAGCATAGTTGTGCTTTGGCAACCCAAGTTCAAGTCTTGATGAAGTAAAAGTCTTTTAAACCAGACTTTTACTGTATTTTACCAAAGTCCCTTTACAAATAGATAGATAGATAGATAGATAGATAGATAGATAGATAGATAGATAGATAGATAGATAGATAGATAGATAGATAGATATGATTGGTATGCACCTGCCCAGCCTTCAGGTCTTGTAGTACTCCAGAGTGAAGAAATGGGGTAGGTAACATAATCACAGACCCCTCTCACCCTGGACACAACCTGTTTGCATTTTTCCCCTAAGGCAGACGCTACAGATCTCTGTGCACTAGAACATCTAGGCATAAAAACAGTTTTTTCCCCCATGCCATCTCCAACCTAAACAGCTAACACAGGAATTATTACCTGTGTTCTGTAATTCATGCTTGTAATTCATTCTCCATCTCTAATTACTGCCTCTCTCTCTCAAGTACTATGTAAATACATATGCATATTTTCTATACAGCTGTATATATAGAGTAAATAATGCACAAATCTGTACATAAATCTTCTGTTCCAGATTCATACACATTATTATTATTGTTAAGTCTTATTTAAATGTTTCTGTTCTCACGTCAGATATGTATGTATATATGTATGTATGCATGTATGCGTGTATGTACCAAGAGCTTCTTAAAAACCACAACAAATTCCTCGTGTTTGCGCACACTTGGCGAATAAAGCTGATTCTGAGATAGATGAAGGGACGGACCGACAGACAGACAGACAGAGAGATAGATAGATAGATAGATAGATAGATAGATAGATAGATAGATAGATAGATAGATAGATAGATAGATAGATAGATAAGGCACACTTCCTAATACTCTAGTGCTTTCATCCTTGTCAGAAGATACTTTGTAAGGTATTGAGTTTATTCATGCCCCTCAGGACAGTATACAATACAACCTTTTGTAGTCCTGTACATACTATCAATTATTAATCTTCGACCTGCTGCCATTCTATACAAACAGAATTGAAACTACTTCAAGAACACAAGTGATTTAAGAAGAAAACACAAGCAGCTTTGATTGTCCTCTCTTTGGGTGCTCACAGTGACCTCAGACTTTATACTCACACAGTGTCAGAGACCAAGCGACTATATCATAGTGTCCAAACTTTACTTTGATTTGTATTCAGCATCCTCTCCAAGGTCTATTGAATGAGAGCAGAGATCTAGACCACACACCTCTAGCCTGGAAAAGAACAGGAAGGGATCTCAAAGCATCTTAAGCTAGCACTCAACAGACCTGCTCTTGTTTTCTCCAATGGCAGACGGGAGCAGCTCTTTCAGTAGCATGACAGCAAACCCTAGTCTGCTGTCATTAATTAAGTGGCAAGTCAGGGATACTGACCCAACCGGCAGAGAGCCATTGGGGCCCCGACAGAGCCTGTCAATCTGCACGCACTGAGATGAAGATGCTGAGATTCCCAAGGGACACGGAGTGAGAGAGACAGACTTTCAATGGATTTAGAGATAAAGGAAAATCTGAAGAGATGAAATGGCATATGAAAGACTGGAAATTGAATTAGAGTTTTTAAGTGGTTTTTGTCTTGTCTTATGATGTTATGTGTTCTGGAGGGAATTGTTTGTCACAAATGACAAAAAAAAAAAAGCTCTAGTCTGACCGATCAAACTCATGCATTTACAAAAATCCTAACATTTTAATCAGGGATGCAATGATAATAAAAATTTGGCAATGTGCAATAACCATTGTTCCTTTAACAATGACAATAAAGATGTATTCTATTCTATTAATAATTTTGCGTTTTCTCACAAAACTTTTGCATTCCCCCAAAAAACTTTGACTTGGCTTGCAAAACTTATGCACTATCCTGAAAAAGTTTTCCATTTGCTTGCAAAAAAATTGTGATGGAAATATGAGGTGAGAGGAAAAACTATATTGCAACATTTTTGCAAACAAACACTAAAAGTTTTGCGAGCGAATGCAAGGTTTCTCAGGCAAATGCAATACTTTTGCAAAAGAAGGTCCAAAAATAAATTTTTTGATACAGATTTTAAATAAATCTAACTACATATGGACAGGGTTTGGATCTGTGTCTAAAAATTACTTTTTTGTGTTTTTTTGTTTTGTTTATTTTAGTTATTTATTTATTTATTTATGTATTTGCTATTTTAGACTATCTAAATGGATCTGAATGTAATGGATCGGATTCGCCAAAAAAAGACGTTTTTTTTTTTTTTGGCTATAGAATGAAACACTTTCATTATATAGACAAAAACAGTTGAAACATCCTTCAAAACATCATATTTTGCATTCCACATAAGAAAGCAAGCCTAAGAAAGCAAGCCATACGTGTTTGGAAAAACATGAGGTTGAGTAAATTAACTTTTTTTGGGGGGGGAGGAACTATCCCTTTTATAACTCTATAAATACACCCAGCAGTGCTCTCATAGGTGTTTGCAATAAAAGAAACGCAAAGAGGAAAGCCTCTGACACTCTCAGTTCAAGTTCACTCCTCTCTCCCACACAGACGCACAAAAGTACCCCAACTCGCTCATCCATCCTTTGTGACATGGGAGCACCACCACTGGGACAAATCAGGGGCCCTCCTGAATGTCACACTCACATGCCACATACAATAAGACCCCCTTTCCAGTCCAGACACCCTACTTTGTTGCATGTCCATGAGCACCGGCCGTCTCTTGCCAGCCAGGCACAAACAAATCGAGCAGCTGACAGCATAATTCACTAAGCGGGACTGGCCCAAGGCCATGGGCAGGATGGTGCAGAGATTTGGCTCACCACTGAAGCCCCCCTCGCCACCATCCCATCCACCACCCTGGTCCATTCAGGCTCGGCCCCTCCACTGTCTTGGGAAGGAGAGAAAAGACAGGACTCGGAGGCTCAGTGCATCCCCTCCGCATGCCTGAGTGAATGTGCTTGAGCCTAATACCGAATAATCTGTTCATCAAATGCTCCCACTGCCGTCGAGGGGAAATCTGCTCCAGTTTTCACAAGAAGATTCGGACAGGGGGTCTGGATGCCAAGCTACCCCAAGTGCCCCCACCAAAGAGCAAAAAAGAAAGAAAAACACAGACAAAAAGTGCTGGTCATAAACAGATGATTTAACACTAAGCAAACACAAAGATTACATCAGTTAAAGAAATATCCATAACAATAGCATGACTGCAGGTGAGATAATGTTTTTATACAGTTCTATCAAGAAGTTAATAGTGAATGATTTACATTTCAGAAAAAAATATGGCTAGTTATTTTGTCTGTTTTTGCTCCAATAATGAAAACAGTCCCAAATGAAGCCAATGAATGAATCGTTGTTTTGAACAAATTGGTAAATGATTCAATAAATCACTCAAAAAGAAAGTCACTTATTTTATTCTGGAAAAAGATCAGTGCTCTTGAACAAAGAAGTTGACTGAATAATTGAATGTCTCATTCATAAAAACAGTAGTTAAATTACATTACAAATTCTGTCAGTTATTAGTCTCATTTCCTGAATGAATTAGTTTTTTGAATAAATGGGTAACTGATTTAATGACTCCTGAATAAGTCAGTGAACTTGAATGAATTGTTTAACTGAATAACTCAAAGACTTAATATTGAAAACAGTTTCTGAATTAAGATTTATGTACTACTGTATTTATACCATATCTTACTACGATAAAATAGTAAGAAAGTACACTAGTACGCTTTTCTAAATTCAGCTAGTCACTTGTTTCATTTCCTAAATGAACCAGTGTTTTGAATGAATTGGTTGAGTGAACGATTCTGAGACTCACTCATGAAGACAATCAATTGTTTTTTTCCTGAACGATTCAGTGTTTTTGAATGAATCAGCTAAATGAATGTTTTGTGACTCACTAATAAATCAATTCACTTGTTTCGTTCCTGAAGGATTCATTGTTTTTGAACAAACTGGATGAGTGAATGATTCAGTGTCTCACACATTAAGAGAGCCACTTGTTTCATTCCTGAAAGAATCAGTGTTTTTGAATGAATCAGTTAAGTGAATGATTATGTGATTCCCTCATAAATTGAGTCACTTGTTTCTTTCATGAATGATTCTGTGTTTTTTGAACAAAATGGTTGAGTGAATAATTTTGTGGCTCACTCATAAATCATGTTTTGTTTTCAGAACACAACCCGAATTCCGGAAATGTTGGGACATTTTTTAAATTTGAATGAAATGAAAACTAAAAGACTTTCAAATCACATGAGCCAATATTTTATTCACAACAGAACATAGAGAACATAATAAATGTTTAAACGGAGAAATTTTACACTTTTATCCACTAAATGAGCTCATTACAAATTTGATGCCTGCAACAGGTCTCAAAAAAGTTGGCAGGGGCCAACAAAGGGCTGAAAAAGCAAGAAATTTTGAAAAGATTCAGCTGGGAGAACATCTAGCAACTGATTAAGTTAATTGACATCAGGTCTGTAACATGATTAGCTATAAAAGGGATGTCTTAGAGAGGCAGAGTCTCTCAGAAGTAAAGATGGGCAGAGGCTCTCCAATCTGTGAAGAGTGCTTAAAAAGATTGTGGAATACTTTAAAAACAATGTTCCTCAACGTCAAATTGAGAGAAACTGGAGAAATCTATGTGCGTAAGGGACAAGGCTGAAGACCTTTGTTGGATGCCCCTGGTCTTCGGATCCTCAGACGACACTGCATCACTCATCGGCATGATTCTGTCATTGACATTACTAAATGGGCCCAGGAATACTTCCAGAAACCACTGTCGGTAAACACAATCCGCCGTGCCATCTGCAGATGACTAAAGCACTATCATGCAAAAAGGAAGCCATATGTGAACATGGTCCAGAAGCACCGTCATGTCCTGTGGGTCAAGGCTCATTTTAAATGAACTGTTTCAAAGTGGAAACGTGTTCTATGGTCAGACGAGTCCAAATTTGACATTCTTGTTGGAAATCACGGGCGCCGTGTCCTCCGGGTTAAAGAGGAGGGTGACCTTCCAGTGTGTTATCAGCGTTCAGTTCAAAAGCCAGCACCTCTGATGGTATGGGGGTGCATAAGTGCATACGGTATGGGCAGCTTGCATGTTTGGAAGGCACTATGAAGGCTGAAAGGTATATAAAGGTTTTAGAGCAACATATGCTCCCCTCCAGACGACGTCTATTTCAGGGAAGGCCTTGTGTATTTCAGCAGGACAATGCAAAACCACATACTGGAGCTATTACAATAGCATAGCTTCGTAGTAGAAGAGTCTGGGTGCTGAATTGGCCTGCCTGCAGTCCAGATCTTTCCCCTATAGAGAACATTTGGTGCATCATTAAACGAAAAATACATCAAAGACGACCACGAACTCTTCAGCAGCTGGAAACCTATATCAGACAAGAATGGGACCAAATTCCAACACCAAAACTCCATAAACTCATAACCTTGATGCCCAGACATCTTCAAACTGTTTTGAAAAGAAGAGGAGATGCTACACCATATTAAACATGCCCCCGTCCCAACTATTTTGAGACCTGTAGCAGGCATGAGCTCTTTTTGTGCATAAAATTGTAAAATTTCTCCATTTAAAGATTTGTTATGTTAACTATGTTATATTGTGAATAAAATATTGGCTCATGTGATTTGAAATTCTTTTAGTTTTCATTTTATTCAAATTTAAAAAACGTCCCAACATTTCCGGAATTCGGGTTGTAAATCAATGTTTTTGAATAAATCATTTGAATGAACGATTCAGTGACTTACACAAAAATTGTCGCCACCTACTGGTGCGATGATATAATCTGCTGAAAAAAATCACAGAATATCCCCTTTGCAAATGCGCAAACTCACAATCTGTCAGAAATGGTGCAAAAACAGATGAACGAAACAACTTTCCTTTTCTGCTGACATCACTGAGGCCACATAGGCTATTGGATAATGTAGTCAAACAGCTATTTAGTTACCAAACTTGCATTCAGTCTGTAACGCCCACTTTTCAAAATCCAAACAAATCCTGATGTATCAAGTTAAGTTCTTTTCCCCATTAGCTAAATATCCTGTTTCACTCTGGAAGAAACGTGTATTTTAACATTGAAAAATGGCACACTTCACCTTTAAGCCTAAAATGGTAGTTCTGATTGGACACAACTAATTGGAGCATGTAGAGACACACACTGCCACACGTCCCTCACAGGTGGACACACATGAGGCATGTGGCAGGGGAGGGGCCGCATGAAACCCCGGACTGACAGCTTTACAGTCCGCAACTACCATCTGTCACAAACCCAAGACCCGACAAACAACACAGGGACTTTCTCAGTGGAAAAACAGAGCAGTGCCAAAAAAGTGTAGAAGGGAAAAAACTTGTTAGCTATAGTACAACACTTGGGAAGACAGATGGTGAGAGAGAGATTTCATTCACTAGCTCGCGTCCTAAAGATTCAGCCCTTCCTTTGTGCCACACATTTCATCACAGCATCATTTAGAACACCAAACTGAAAAGAAGAAAAGTAGTAAGGGACGAATGAGCAGCTGAGCGCTTTTTTTTTTTTTAGCAGGTACCAACTTACTATCACGGTTTACTAGCTGACTTACAAAAGGGCTTTTCCAAGTCCTAAGTAAAATGGCTTTGGCCAGCTCTTAGAGGCTTTGTCTCAGACGGCATCCAAAAGATTAATCCAGGCATATCAGTCGCTCCTTGGCACTTCGTAACAGATAGCAGACAAAATAATGAGCCTAGGATTGAAGTCTGGGTTTGTATAAGCATTTGTCACTTTTTAACTGAACTGGGCTCGGGGACAATTTGAACAATAGTGGCATATGTTAACTTTGAGCCAAGTTACGCTTTTTTCACATAGGGTACTTGCACTGTATAACAAACTAAAATACAAACAGCAATAGCCACATTTTTGTTACAGGCTTTAACTTTTTTCTCTAATTTCTTTCATTCTTCTTTAACAGTTTAGACCAACAAGTCATTTTAAAGGTGAGATAAGGTAGAAATAATTTAAAAGTGAACTTATTGTGCTCTTATTGGTTCCAGTATCGTCAGTGGTTTTAGACTATACTGACACCTATTGGTCTGGATGAATGAAGTTTTTTCTTTTATTTATTATATTCCTCCTTATAATAGACATTCTTGGATTCAGTCTCAACAAATTTTGACCTGTTCCTGGTACGAGCTGCATTGATTAGTATATTAGTAGTTATTAGTGATTATTATTAGCAGTAGTAACTCAGCCTTTTGCATTACACCGTTGGTCATGTGCTCTCAACATGACAGCGCCCATAAAGGAGATCCCACTCCATGTAGAATAAAACAGCTTTTTTTTGAAGACCGATATGATTCCTGTCAGCTAATGTGACTAAATGTCACTTAACAGTAAGTATTGACAAGTATTCTTTCCTTTATGTGCAAAACCTTAAATTGCAAAAATTGCTGAGTGCATCTTTGAGGCAACATTTCACTTTGTACAGTGCACTACATACATATTAATATATATAATACTACAGCAAAAATGAATTGACAGAGATCTGAGTCATAATCCTGATTCTAGAATGTAAGCCCTTCCCTTATAAGCCTACAAAATAACTTAATTGATTTTAAGGGTTTAACATCTTGTCTTTCTCAGTTTCTCAGACACTAGGTATGATGAACCTGAATGACCTCAGCGCCACAAATCTTTCCCAGTGTAAAAAAATAAATAAATAAGCTGCCAACGTAATAATGAAACTCAAACAGACAGCAAAAATTGTTTGTTTTTTAATGTTAAAGTTTTATTTATTTATTTATTTTCCCTATGCAACTTCCATTTACTTGGGTAAAAATCATTATATTATTGCACTGTTTTTGTTAATAATTCCTGTTATTGATTTTTGAGTTTAAATTTGATTTTGTTCATCAGTAATTACATTTTAAGAGACAGAAACTGTGAATGAACTTAGCAGTGTTGTGAATCTGGCATCGCAAAAATAAAGATAATTAGTTTCCAATTTTAATGGGTTGACATATTTTACAGTGCAGAAAAATCCAATGTTGATTATGAATTTAGAGGCTTCATATAACTACAAAGCATATGCTCAGGCAGACTCTCCGTTTAAACAATGTTTCATGCTCTCTTGTTCAGTATTGACTGGCAATACAATACAACATAGGCTACATAGCAGACAAAAATAAATAAATAGGCCTATTTGAATTGCCACGATATGACTCATTATGAAAGAACGACTTGAAATTTTGGGCATAGATCACGTTTAGCTAGAAATACATCATGTTTAACTAAAGTTTGAACCCCAAGTTCAATAGAAATACGCTTGGTGTGTAAACTATAACATCCAGCACTTTACGCATCTGTACAGCATTACATACACTACACTCATTTATAAGCCCAATAATGAAGGATTTATTAAAAACAGATAAAGTAGAGATTCTTGCTTTGCATACCTGTATTACTGAAGAGTGCGATCTGCGCAAGAAAGAGTGCGCATCTCGTCGCAAGCGCTTCCATTATTCTCTGAATGCGAAGAAATATTGCTGTTAATAGTAAACAAGGTGAAGACAATCGAGACGACAGAGGAACACCTCTCCCGAAGAGCCGGAGGGTATCACATTGGTTGGGTAACGGGAGGAGATACCCCCTTCAGCGGTCAGATCCACTCCGCTCTCCGCTGCATGGATGAGCGCGCGTCCGGATGAAGCGCATCGCTTCGCGCACCGTGAGTTCGGCTGGAAGTGCGCGCGCCGCCCACAGACCACCGCACACAAAAAAAGTTTGGTAACACTTTCTAATGGAGACTGTATATATAACGCATCTTAAATGTACAATATATAAATAGAAAGTCTTTTCGGAAATAATTCTAACCACAGACTACAATGCATTATAACCACTTGGATGTTAAAAATGAAAAATTATTTTTAATCTTGTGAGAAATTCTTACTGTATTATAATACACACTGTAATGCATTATATTACTTTCATAGATTATTGTAACCACAGTTTCATAACATAACATAATCATACCTTTAACATAAGATACAATAAAAGTGGCTGCTTAAAAAGAATATCAATGTATTATTATTAATAGGCTGTATTATCTTTATACAACTCAATAAATAAGCTATGAAAGTTGAGTAACTTACATTTCAGCCAAAACTTGGCCAGTTAGTTCGTATAGGATATTCTTCTCTATCGATGAAATTTGTTCCAAATGAAGGTTCACTGGTCTGGAAGCTTTCGCTCTGGAGCGGAGCGGAGAGACAGAGGTTTTCCCGACCCGCTCAAGGCGTTCCGTAATCACTCCGCTCCAGCGCCACTCCGGGTTTTCCATTCCCATTCCTGAAGCGAGAGAAAAACGCTCCGACTTTCGAAAAACTGCGCTCTCCTCTCTGCTCCGCTCTTATTCCGCAATCCTCACATCTGAACGCATTTTGAACGCAGTGGGAACAGACAAGTGGAGTAAGGTGAAAGATATGTGAAATGAAATATGAGAACATTTTTAGTTCAGTGGCCAATATACAGAGACGGACAATAGTGAAGTATTTTTACTTTACTTAAGTAAATTTAAAAATTAGGTTTATTAGTGTGTTTTTCTTTGGAAAACTTTACTTCATTCCAAAGCATAATGTCATACTTTTTACTGCACTACATTTCATAAATAAAAGTTTGTTTTACCTTTAAAACTTAAGAACATTAAAAATGTAGTACTTTCTTGTACTCAAGTAAATCTTTGAATTAGCCTACTTTTACTTTGAGTAAAAGTAAGAAAGTAAACAACCTAATAAAATGACCCAACGGGCTGAACCCAGCATTTGGGTTAAAAAAATAACCCAGCATTTTTTAGAGTGCATAAAACACGGAGCGTGTGTTGTTGTGCAATATGTTTCATTTTTACTTTTAAATGATGAATTAGGAAATAACTGGCCTTCATGCATAAATAGGTATGATTAATTTTGTGAAATAAATGCTTAAAGCAACAACCACAAAAGACCAAGGTGTTGTATGCAATATCCATGCCAATATCAGTGACCTCTTAACTTGAGGGAATGACTATTGGTTAACTAAAAGAGTAGCTAAAGCATCAGCAGTGACCCTGAAAACAAGATGTTATATGCATATTTGCACCCTTTTATGCACATGCACCCCCTGGGATGCACACATTCTTGTCTTGGTTTGAAAACAATCCTCAAAGAAATACTCCTCCACAGAATTTAAGATACATTCCAATGCAAGGAGTTTATGAGAAATGTGATTATCAGATTTCAAAAGGTCTGGTAAATATTTGTTTTTGAGAAAGAGAGGTGTAACTGGTTGAATGAGATATATCATCTACTCCTTAGGGATCAGAATGTTCCTTAATTCGTTCGTATGAACAGTGTTAGTTCAGAACATTTGATTCAAAAGCAAAGAGTGAGTTATGTTGACTCTATTAGCAGAAACTAGGCTAGGGTGAGGAAAAAGTACAGAATGTTTGTAATGTGAATGATTAATATTTTCTGTTGTATAGTAAATGTTTATTACTCATCAGAAATTCTCATTTACCAAAGATGAAGGCTCAGTGTTATATCAAAGCCAGTTTCCACCACGGAAAATGCAATTCTGAGAATAAAAATCAGAATTGTGAGATATAAACTCTGAATTGCAAGATAAAAACTTGCAATTCTGAGAAAAAAAGTCAGAATTGTGAGATAAACTCAGAATTATGAGGAAAAAAGTCAGACTTGCAAGATGTAAACTCGCAAGATGAATTGTGAGAGATAAACTTGGAATTGCAAGAATAAAAGTCAGAATTCTGCTTTTATATCTTGCTATCCTGACTGTGAATTTAGCTATTTTTTTTGGCTAATAAATATGCTATTTCCAGCATGTTCAGCAAAGTTACCATGGCTTGCAACAGCAGGCCAAACACTCTTCAGAAGTAGGTTATCTCTGAAGGCTGTTGAGGAAACTTGGCTCAATTTAATAAGAAGCACAACTCATTAGGCACAACGAGCTCAGACTGTTTAAACAGACACTGATCAAACAAACCAAGATCAGCATCACACAAAAAAACTGTGGAGAAAGATCAGATAATGTAACTTTCGCATCTTTGATGACGGCATAGTAGCTATTTGGAACAGGAAGTGCTTTTATTTTCAATATTGTGCGCCTTTTGGAGACTTACATTCAATTACAGGGGCATATGTGGTTTACAGTTCAACTTGATACAAAAATTGGGTTCAAAAACTAGTAATATACTACCCATGTTACGCATGCAGAGACCATGCGAATACATTAACATAATTTACCAAGGATTATCTTTAATTTATGCAGAGTCTGTTCTTCAGTTGTAAAACTGCATGTTTCACGGGGGCCCGCTAAATCTGCATTTACATCCATGGAGCAGCATTGTTTTGTATATATGGGTGTATATTTATTTCTGTATATTTTATAAAACTTATAATCTCATCAAGTAAAAATTACAAAAAAAATAAATTAAAGAATAAGAAACAAACAAATAAATAAACATCCTGTTGTCCTTAAATGACCTTTTAATTAACAGTGTTTCTAAGTTCTATACTCTTTAAATATTTTTTTATGTTTGATGCATTTAAGATAATAGAAAAGAAAAATGTAAAAATACAAATAATAATAATAAGTACAATTTTAGCTAAGACACTGTTAATAAATTCAGTTGTCTTCATAAATAATACATATAAGAGCATATCGAGGGGTGAGAACCAGAAGGGCGTAAGTGACTTTTTTGGTGAAATGGAGATATATACATCAAATGAAAGCTCTTAATGAGCTCTTTCTACTGGCAAAACTACTGTCATCCATGAGTGTACAAATTTGTATTATAAACGGTTGAAATTAGTACACAAAGTCAGATCAAACTATGGTAGAATTTTTGTTTTGGCTCTCCTGTAAAGTTGGTGAAATGTCACTTACGCCCTTCTGGTTCTCAACCCTCGATATGGTAGAGAATTTAAAATTTACATTACACAGAACAAATATAGATTGTTGGTATTCTGTTTACATGAATTGAGAATGAAAATATTTTCTGCTGTAAGAGGTGTCTGGTAAATTGCTGTTGGGCAAATATGAATAAGTCTAAACATGCCTTAATGTTCACAAGACAACAAGATTCCACATTCCCGAGAGTTTAGTGCTCCATAGTGACAAGACTGCAAACATCCCTGAAAGCTAACAGATCATTCAAAGCGGTGAATTATTGCCTTTGCTGAACTTTGTGCAGTTCTCCACAGTTGAGCGCATGCATTGGGAGCATAAGAAATCAGTCAAAATGGATGTAATGACTTTTGGCACATCATTATTGACAACTATGCCATATCAACTATGCCTCTTTTTTTTAGATTTAACATGCAAGTATAACAAAATACTTGTACTATTAATAAATGTAACATTTATTAAGTATTTAACAGTCATTTATGACAGAATATGCAAAAGATGGGATATAGATGTTTTCACTGCTGTTCTATGCAGTGTAGAGCATAAAGCATCTTGTTCGAAAAAAATAAAAATATTTTTGAAGGGGTATTAGGAAACGTTCTGCATCAGAAAAAAATAAAGAGTTAAAATAAAAAAGCATAAAATAAAATATTTAAAAATACATCTTACAATTGCAACTTCATCTCGCATTTGCGACTTTATATCTCACATTTGCAATTTCATATCTCACGTTTGTGACTATATTTTACAGTTGCAACTTTATACCTCAACTGCGACTTCATATCTCACAATTTTTACATTATAGCTCGCATTTGTGACTTAATATTACATTTGCGACTTCATATATCACATTTGCAAAGTTATTTCTCATATTTGTGACTTTATATTTCACAAATGTAATTATATATAAATATATAAGACTTTATATCTCATTATTGCAACTTTTTATCTCACAATTGACTTCATATATCACATTTGTGAATTTATATTCCATATTTGTGACTCTACATCTCACATTTGTGACTTTATATCTCACAGTAGTGACTTGTTGCTTTTTCATATCTCGCATTTGTGACTTAATATCTCACAATTAAGACTTTATATCTCACAACTGCAACTTTTTATCTCACAACTGTGACTTATCTCGCATTTGTGACTTTATATCTCCCAGTTAAGACTATATCTCACAACTGCAACTTTACATCTCACAACTGCGACTTCTTATCTCACAATTGTAATTTTATATCTCACAACTGCAACTTCATATCTCACATTTGTGACTATATTTCACAACTGCAACTTTATAGCTCACAATTACAACTTTATATCTCATAATTGTGACTTTATATTTCACAATTGTGACTTTATATTTCACAATTGCGAATTCATATCTCACTTTTGTGACTTTATGTCTCACAATTGCAACTTCGAATCCAACATTTGTGACTTCATATCTCACATTTGTGACTATATTTCAACTGCAATTTCATATCTCACATTTGCCACTTTATATCTCACTATTGCAACTTCATACAGTGGGGAAAAAAATTATTTGATCCCCTGCTGATTTTGTACGTTTGCCCACTGACAAAGAAATTATCAGTCTATAATTTTAATGGTAGGTTTATTTGAACAGTGAGAGACAGAATAACAACAAAAAAATCCAGAAAAACGCATTTCGAAAAAGTTATTTTTGATCCCCTATCGATGAAATTTGATCCCCTATCAATCAGCAAGATTTCTGGCTCCCAGGTGTCTTTTATACAGGTAACGAGCTGAGATTAGGAGCACTCTCTTAAAGGGAGTGCTCCTAATCTCGGTTTGTTACCTGTATAAAAGACACCTGTCCACAGAAGCAATCAGTCAATCAGATTCCAAACTCTCCACCATGGCCAAGACCAAAGAGCTGTCCAAGGATGTCAGGGACAAGATTGTAGACCTACACAAGGCTGGAATGGGCTACAAGACCATCGCCAAGCAGCTTGGTGAAAAGGTGACAACAGTTGGTGCGATTATTCGCAAATGGAAGAAACACAAAATAACTGTCAATCTCCCTCGGTCTGGGGCTCCATGCAAGATCTCACCTCGTGGAATTTCAATGATCATGAGAACGGTGAGGAATCAGCCCAGAACTACACGGGAGGATCTTGTCAATGATCTCAAGGCAGCTGGGACCATAGTCACCAAGAAAACAATTTGTAACACACTTCACCTTGAAGGACTGAAATCCTGCAGCCTCCGCAAGGTCCCCCTGCTCAAGAAAGCACATGTACAGGCCCATCTGAAGTTTGTCAATGATTCAGAGGAGAACTGGGTGAAAGTGTTGTGGTCAGATGAGACCAAAATCAAGCTCTTTGGCATCAACTCAACTCGCCGTGTTTGGAGGAGGAGGAATGCTGCCTATGACCCCAAGAACACCATCCCCACCGTCAAACATGGAGGTGGAAACATTATGCTTTGGGGGTGTTTTTCTGCTGAGGGGACAGTACAACTGCACCGCATCAAAGGGACAATGGACAGGGCCATGTACCGTCAGGGCCAGGGCAATGAAGCCAGCCAGGGCATTGAAAATGGGTCGTGGATGGGTATTCCAGCATGACAATGACCCAAAACACACGGCCAAGGCAACAAAGGAGTGGCTCAAGAAGAAGCACATTAAGGTCCTGGAGTGGCCTAGCCAGTCTCCAGACCTTAATCCCATAGAAAATCTGTGGAGGGAGGTGAAGGTTCGAGTTGCCAAACGTCAGCCTCGAAACCTTAATGACTTGGAGAGGATCTGCAAAGAGGAGTGGGACAAAATCCCTCCTGAGATGTGTGCAAACCTGGTGGCCAACTACAAGAAACGTCTGACCTCTGTGATTGCCAACAAGTGTTTTGCCACCAAGTACTAAGTCATGTTTTGCGAAGGGGTCAAATAGTTATTTGACTCATTAAAATGTAAATCAATTTATAACTTTTTTTAAATGCGTTTTTCTCTTTTTTTTTTTTTTTTTTTTGCTATTATTCTGTCTCTCACTGTTAAAATAAACCTACCATTTAAATTATAGACTGATCATTTCTTTGTCAGTGGGCAAATGTACAAAATCAGCAGAGGATCAAATAATATTTTTCCCCACTGTATCTCACAATTGCCAATTTGTATCTCACAAATGTCACTTCATATCTCACATTTGTAACTTTATAGCTCACAATTGCAACTTCATGTCTCACAATTGCGACTTTATATCTCACATTTGTGAATTCATATCCCACATTTGTGACTTAATACCTCACAATTGTAACTTCATATCTCACAATTGCAACTATATTTCACAACTGCAACTTTATATCTCATAATTGTGACTTTATCTCACAATTGCGAATTCATATCTCACATTTGTGACTATATTTCACAACTGCAACTTCATATCTCACAATTGCGACTTCATATCCCACATTTGTGACTTTACATGTCACAACTGACTTAAAATCTCACAATTGCAACTTTATATCTCATAACTGTGACTTAATAGCTCACAATTGCGACTTTATAGCTCACATTTGTGACTTATACCTCACAATTGTGACTTCATATCTCACAATTGTGACTTTATATTGCACAATTGTGACTTCATATCTCACATATGTTGTGCAATGTTGCTGTTTGTTGCAATGTTTATTGTAAATCAAAATCAGTGATGACCACATTAACATCATATTTTATTGGATTACTTTGTTTATCTTTGATATATCTGATCATGTGCCATATTTCAGCACTAGATAGTAGAGCTGCATCACATTATGTTTGATTAGATGTTTGAGATCATTGTATGGAATCTATAGTAGGTCCCAATTTTAACAGAAAAATCACTAAGAAAAAGCTAAATTTATAATCTACAGGATATTCATCTCACACCAACCCCACAGTGTGCCCACATCTTCAACAATACAGCTGGGAAAATCAACCAATGATACACTAAACTGTAAACTGCAAGCACCACAAATGATGTGTTGACCTGCCTCTTTTACTCTCACGGCACCTAGTCAGTCCGCATGTCAATGGAGTAACTTGCATAATGGCAAGTTTGATATGAAGGGCAACAGTGTTTTGTCACTGCGCCAAAGTTTGAATGCTGGGAAAGTTGCTGATTAGGAAGCTCTGTATAGGGGGTTGTACCGAGCTCTTCAAAGGCCACAATGCCTGATATGTTTTGGATGCAGTTGTTAAGCTTTCCACCACCACAGACTGTGGTTTTCCCTCAAACCACCATTGCCGTCTCCAACAATAATTTGGAAATTGCTTGGGTGCTAATCCAGTACCCATGCTTTCAAAGTTTTTGATGCAGCATCAGCATTGGAAATCCCGGAGAGCCATTGTCAGTTTGCAGACCCATGGTTACCATTCACACTTTATGAAGATTAACTGTCATTGTGTGGACCAGAATGCAACAAGGCCGGTGTGTACAAGTGTGAGTCCCATTTCCCAAACTCATTTTCTCCAGGTCCAGAGTTGTGTCCACTGCAGCGTGGAGCTCTCTACATACCAGCAGCAGAACAAAACGCTCCTTCACAGGCTCGAACAGAGGCTTTAAATCAAAGTGCTTCCAAATGACATCAGGTTCCTGGAGCCCTGTGAGAGAAAAGAGGAGAGGGAGCAGTGAGTGCCTTTCATTTGAGCTTCAGTGGCGCAGCCAAACCCAGACTCATGTCTCAGCCTCCCGATGGGGGACAGACGACACTTACACACTCACACACAAACTTCGCATCTCAGCAATATGGGGACGAAAGAAAGGCGAAGCGAGATGCAGACACTTTGACTCCATGCCTACCTCGCTTTTATCTGTCTCTCTCTATCACTGCTGTCTTTATGTCGCTCGCTCACTCTGTGTTTTTCTTTCTCGCTCTTTATTTTCACTGCTTTTACTGATGTTTACAACACATTACAATAGAAATAGATGTAATAATAAAAATACATAATATATAAAATATGGTTTGTTAAACCATTTAATCATTTAAACCAGACATTTTCTGCTACATTTGTGAGTATTTTAATACATTCAAATAGCAAAAGAAAATAGCAGATTTTGTGGAAAAAAAGCTTATTTTGTTTATTTTGTAAAGTCATTCACATTAAATTTGTATTTGAATATAGCCTTCCACACACATATATATATATATTAGGGCTGTCAGTTTAACGTGTTAACTTAATTAATTAGTTATTAAAAAATAACGCAATTGAAATATTTTAACACAGTTAACGCACTGGCCCCGCTCCCAAACCTGTACGTCATCTTACGTTTCACACAGTTGACTGTTGACAAGTATGATGTAGGGCAACAACTCCATAAATGCAGTTATGCCCTAAAATTCAAGATATTGGTGCAAAAATGCCCCTGTATGTGTTTTTGTCTCATATTTATATCATACAATAAGCTATATCACAGGAGCAGCGAGAGCAATATCACACGAGTGCTGTTTGTCCCAAATATCACAAGTTTAAATGTGATTTTATACAACAGTTCAGTAAATAAGAAGTTGATATTGTGTTATATTTTAAACACAATATTATGTGTTTTTGCTCAATTTTACAGAGAACATAATTACTTTTAAAGCAAGAGCAGAATTGTTGTGCGTCTCCGAGCAACACAGCAGTGTTTAGTTTCTGAATAAATCCGCGTTCCCATTCAGTCGGTTCACTCGGTACAACATACGACTGTGGGATATCGCGCTCTTGCTCCATCTGCTGAAGACACCTATATTCATGCCTGAAAGGTCAATGACGCATGACGACGTGGGTGGGGCTACCTGCCCACAGCATATAAATGTGGTCGCATGCGTCATTCCCTTTGTTCTTCACCTCTTCACCATGCTGCTAGGACACATCATGCCACGTTCACAAGAGAAAGCCCACGGTGGTGATCCTTGTTGAAACTAAAGAGAAATAGGTCGACGAAGAAAAGGGTTGTTAGGCTCAAGTTTAGCTAAGCTAACAACAGCTAATTAACTATTTTTCGAGTAGGATGTCTAAGCGCAAGAAAGAATCTCGCCCCTGCCCCATGGCATGTGGGTATTCACTGTCCGAAAAGGATACTCACGAGCACTGCCCGGTGTGTCTGGGGGTTGTCCACACTAGGTTGGCTTTCTCCAACCCTGGGGTATGTGTACATTGCCGGCAGCTCCGGCCTTCCATGCTTGAGTGACGTGTGACGTTTGTGGAGCGGGTGCTCAGTGGGGCAGTGGCCAATCACGGTCCACTTCTGTCCTCTGAGGCTGATCCAGAGGCGGCTCTGGCTATTCTTGGGGAAGCCACAGGGAGCTGGGGCGATCACGTGGAGGCCGAGGAAGGCAGAGGAATTCCTCTGATCGCTCCTGAGTTCGGTGGGGCGTTTGGGTATCGGGAAGATGACTCTGTCTCGAAGAGTTCTCTGACTACGCTTTTAAGGCGGAACAAATCCCAACTTCTCCCTCGCTCTCCGAAGCGGCGGGAGGTAGCAAGACGGGGGACGATCCCTTCATGGATCTCTACCGAAGAGCAGCGGAGAAGCTGTCTGTGGAATGGCCTGCCCCTCCAGGCCATACAGAAGAGCTGGCACTTCGGGGGGGTTTTATTTGTCTCCGTTGCAGACAGTAGTGAGTACTCACCCGTCGCTTTATCTGGATTGTGTAGTGGAGCTCATGTCTTCATGGCCGAAGCCCTTGTCACCCCCTCCTCCGGTGCCAGGCACAAACAGATTTACGGAGCTCGAGGGAGCGGGGGAGTGTTTCTGCAAGAATTGTTTGAAGAGGGTCGCGCCCATTCCACGCTAAAGGTGTATCTAGCGGCCATCTCGCCCTGTCATGAGGGCATAAATGGTGCTGCGCCAAGCGCGCACCCTCTTGCCGTTCGGTTCCTTAAAGGGGCACGGTGTTTGAGGCCCGTTACGAAGTCAATGGTGCTGTCATGGGATCTGGTTCTAGTTCTAGAAGCCATGTGTGAACATCCCTTTGAGCCGCTAGAGTCCCTAGATCTGAGGATGTTGTCTTATAAAATGGCTCTGTTGCTGCCGTTGGCATCGGCTAAACGCGTGGGGGATCTGCATGCGCTGTCAGTGCATCCCACATGCATCCAATTCGCGTTGGATGGGTCGAAAGTGGTGTTGCTTCCGAACTCAGCGTATACACCTAAAGTCTTGTCAGGGGCACTCTCATTTGAGCTGCCCGCGCTATCAAACCTCTCTATTGACTCTGAGGAGGACAGGAAGCTTCATGCGTTGTGCCCTGTGCGTGCTATACGTAGATATGTGGAGCAGACGCAGGCTACGCGTTCTTCTGATCAGCTGTTTGTGTGTTTTGACAACCCGGTTCGGGGGAAGCCGCTGTCTAAACAGCGCCTTTCACACTGGATTGTGGAGGCGATTTCTATTGCATACAAGAGCAGAGGTTTGGCCTTGCCTACGGGGGTGCGTGCTCACTCAACAAGGGGCATGGCAACGTCATGGGCATTATTTAGAGGAGTGTCTCTGGAGGAGATTTGTGCGGCAGCTAATTGGGCATGCTCAGTGGTGTAGTCTAGTTTTTTGTAGTGGGTATACTCTGATTTTTCCCTCCCAGCCTCATACTCATCGTCCCAAAGTGACACCCCATAAGCACCACCACACTCACTAATTCATACAATATGCATATATAACTGAAGCATTCTGAAAGACTGCTTATGTGATATCATCATGTCAATTTATTATAAGCAACAGAAGACTTTAACAGCCTATGACATTTACAGCTGGGGAGACTGGACTGATTTTCCACTGTTTAGTGTTAATCATTTAACTCAGACAGTTACATTTATCTTTTTGTTAACAACTGTTTATTGAATTTTCTTCTGAGAATAACAGTATAAAACAAAAAGCAGCTGTGCAAATTTAGAACCCACCCCAACCCATCCCACTCCCTGGTAGACTTTAAAAAAAATAAAATAAGATAAAATAAAATAAAATAAAATAAAATAAATAATAATAATAATAAAAATAAATTAATTAATATTAATAGATAAATAAATAAATATAAAATCATTTTTACAAAGATTTTAGAAAAGATGACACAACATTAACAAGCTGAATGCCATAAATGTACAGTTTTCACATTAGATCCATGTATACGAGAAGTTGAGAGTTCCATCGAGAGGATGTCCAACAAATACACAGTCCAGGTTCGTCTGTCCATTGTGTGAGGAGGAGTCCAACGGTTGACTAGCAATTTTTTTGCTGCTGTGAGAGCAGCTAACAGTAAACATCTTTGTTGGATGGACAAGGTGAAGTCCTGAAAGTCATTCATGAAAAAATGGCGCGGAGTCAAACATATCTCAGTACCCAACAAATATGATAAGTCTTGTGACAGCTGAGTCCAAAAAGGTGAGGGGAGAAGGATTTAATAAACGCCAACTATCCACCAATGAGGATGAGGTTACGCATTGACGAAGTTTGTCAGAACAAAAAGCTTGAGAGTGTGATTCCTTTGGTCCAGATCTATCTAGGACATGCGACATTACAGAATTTGTATCTGAACCCAATACAATTTCAAAATCCGAAAATTTCAAGAGATAGGTTGACAAAACAGAGAAACAAGTAGGGTCAGGAGTACAAGGGGCATAAACTGAAAGAAATACAATATTCCTATTCTCCACTACTGTTTTTATATGTGTTATTCTACCATCTGTATCACAACCTTTATCTAAAATAGTAATATTTAAAGTCCTCCGCACCAATATTAGGACACCCTTGGTTTTAGTAACCGAAGATGAGTGAGATACCACTTCATAAAACTTATTATTACACCTGTGTATATCCTCCTCTTTCAAATGGGATTCTTGAACTAACACTATATCAATCTTTCTTCTTCACAAAAAATCCAGAAATCCTGTACGTTTGTGAGGGCCATTTAGGCCATTAATATTACAACTCAGAATATTAAGATCAGTCATAGGTATCGAACAGAATTACTGCATAATAAGACAAAATACAAGTTTGAAAATAAAACCAGTTGAGTCTACCATTAAACCACCCCCCACCACCACCCTTCCCGTCACTATTAAAAAAAAAAACAAACACATTCCCATGAACTATGGCAGATCAAATCAAGAACAAACCTTGATCTGCCAGCACCCCGTGGCGTCAACAAAACCTGCACATTACTGAAGCACCAACATTGGCCCCATAGTCACATACTGACTAGGTAGTATCTCTATTTAAAAAATAAATAAATTAATAAATTAAAAAAAGAAAGAGAGAGAAGGAATACAACTAAAAAATAAACAAAATAACATTATAATCAGTAAGCGATACTGTATGCACAATGAAAGCTTCTAGTAACTATGAATTAAGAAGTGAACATTAAAGTGAACAGTGAAAGACACAGTCACCTAACCATTTAGAGCATCTCTTCTCCGATTAGACAGCAAATGTCCAGCTGAAGTTCAGTTGAGTTGAGAGTTGGTGGATGAATGGGATCTGAGAAAAACTCTTGCTTCTTCTGGGCATTTTAGGTTCACCTTGATTGAGAATGACCTTCAGCATTGCAGGATAAAGAAGAAAATTCTGGATGCCAGCTTCTCTCATTCCCCTCCTAATTGCCGCAAATGCACTTCTTTTTGCAGTGACCGGAGAAAAATCTGGAAAGAAAGACAGCGTTGCTCCGTCGGATGTTTTCACCGGGGTGTGAAGTCTGGCGGCCCGCAAAATGAGCTCCCTGTCCGTGTACCGCAACAGTTTAAAGATGAAAACCGTGGTTTAGCGCGATCTGAGGAGAGCCTTGTGTACATGCGATGCGCTCGCTCCACTTCAATCTCTTTGCCGGCCAGAGACCGGAGCCATGTCGGTAGCGATCTTTTCAAAAAGCCCACAGGGTCGTCCTTTTCGGAACCTTCAGGAAATCCAACCAGACGCAGATTGCTGCGCCTATTGCGATCCTGTAAGTCCACAACCTGTTGCTCGAGCGCAGCTACTCGCCTAACGTGATCTGTGACAACTTTCTTTTGTTCTTTCATCTCCCCTGTAAGAAGATCCAATTTAGAGCATAGCGACTGAACAACTGACATGTGAGAAGCGAACTCGTTCCGCATCGCCATCAACTCAGTTCTTAGAATGTCCTCAAAGTGTGTAACAGTGTTCGCCATCTTGTCCACCATATCGCTCGTGGTCGGTGGCTTGGATTTCTTCTTAATCGGAGAATCCGACGGAGACAACTCTTGCTGTTTACGATTGTGTGCCATCAGGGAAAGTATTATTAATGAATAAAACTTAAAATAAAATGAAAAAAAATCAGCAAAAAGGGGCCAAACGTACGGAGCTCTACTCAAGTGTGACTAGGTTCATGAGCACGTCACGTGACTTCTCCAGCCAGTTACATTTATCTTAAGAATATGGTCCCTAGAGCACAGGTCTTATCAGCCGTCAATTTTCAATGCACATTTAAGAGTGCCTCTTTTTAAATTCCCTAGCCTGACTATCAGTTCACAAGGCTGGCCAGGAGTTCTCATCTCTCTCATCATCTGAATCAAGGAGATATAAACATTGTATTCAGTAACTGCTGTACACAGACACACACATACAGTATCTGAGTTATTTCTCCCCTTCTCCCGCATTCACTGATCCACCACCACAATAATAGAACTCAAGTTATTAGCTAGTTATTTTGGCTTGAGAAAGCCAACACACTGTTATACTATTTAAACTTATTATTATTCTTCTGGGACCAAGAACTTCCAACTGTACTGTATACAGGGTTTCTGCAGGATTTTTAAGCTCAAATTTAAGACTTTTTAAGATCTTTTTTAAGACCTGCACAAATAAAATTAATACCACATGAGCGGGGTAGCGCAATGTCTATAGTACCATATTAAACTGTAAAATGACTGTAAAAAGCATAATTTACAATTCAGATACAAGTTTTCACAAAAACAAAAAGTTTTGTAAAATGATAAACTTTACATTTCAGCCTTTACACCATTTTTAAGAAAATGGATAAGTCGAAAGTGTTAATAATATTGATTTCAACAATTATTATCAATAAATTATTATATATATTAAATAACATGAATTAGGGGTGTGTGAAATTGGCAAAAAAAAAATGATATCTCTATATTTTCTGGGATTTTATCGATAATGATAATTAGACGATATTTTGCTGAGTGTGTTATTGTGCTGGTATATTAAAGATTACCATGGACAGGTGACTCCTGAATTTTTTTGATATTCTTCATATTCTGTGTGGTCTGTTCACAGCAGTGATAGAAATGAGTCTTTTCCAACAAGTTTTATGGGCATTTTTACCTTTAAGCCATTTTTTCTAAAAGTGTGCATAATCTTTTAAGTTAAATTCTTGCATTTGGGTTGTTACCAAGCAAATGAAATCAGAATCAACAAAATTTATCTTTGCAATGCATCTGAAGTGGCATTTAGATGTATTTACGCACTCTTTAATGCAGCTCAGAGGGACATAGAATGCTAACCTGCACAGTTACAAATGCATAAATGATGTTTTGATATTTGAAACATAAAACGTTGAAAACAGATGTTTGAAATTATTTTAAAAATATGAATATACTTTAAATGTGAAATTAAAATGGCCAATAGGTGGCAGTAAGTCAGCGTTAATAAGGGAGTCATTGCGACTGAACCGAATCATTTAAACGGTTGATTCATTCAGGAACGAAACACCGTCATGTTGCTCAGAGACGCAAAACAGTGCTGTGGCTGTGTTTGGAATTATTTTTGTTGTAGAAATAGAGCAAAAACAGCCAATATGGTGTCTAAAACGTCTCTTAAAATGAACTTCTTGTTTATTGAACTGTTGCATAAAATCAATATCACATTTGTAATCATGCTGATTTTTGGAGAAAAAAAATGTCACTCTTTGTGTGATATTAACTATATGAAATGATATAAATATAGGCTATACATTTTCTGCCCCCATATCTTAAATTATGTGATCAGTCTAAATGTATTTTAATAGACTGAATCGCACGCACTCTAGTTTAATCTATGTTAACTGATTCATTCTCTGTCAGCAGGTGTCGCGTTTGGCTGAAATATAAGAGTTTTCCCGGTAAAGACAGAACACAAAGCAGCGCGGCACCGGACTTTGAACTTGCAGCGCTCATGTTTATTTAATGAAATCATAGCCTTTTGAAGTTTAATCGTCACTTTCAGCCATATCGCAATTTTGGTCTTTCCGTCTCCAAATTTAAGACCTCTTGAAATCATAATTAAGACTTTCTTGTACAATTTAAGACTTTTTAAGGCCTTAAATTTGATACAACTAAATTTAAGACTTTTTAAGACATTTTAAGACCCCGCGGAAACCCTGTGTATATCCTCCTAGGGCTTTAATGCTACAGGCACCAAACTCATCAGAGACCTTGGACCTGATCTGTAGTTTGTTTCAGAAAAGCGCTATATAAATGTAACGAATTATTATTATTATTATTTTATGCCGCCAAGCAAAGCTAACATATTTGATCATGACCAGGTCAGGTAGTGACTATCTGATGTCCAGAGGCCAGTGTGAAAGACGCTCGGAACAGTTGACTGATCTGTCACTGCTCTGATGGGGCCACTAGTGCGTCCTCACGAAACGTAATCATTTGCATGTTTTTTTAAACCTTGCCAATTAAAACATTCAAGTGATTCGTGTGATCAGGGGCAGGCTTATGAAAACACTGAAAGAGTGTAGTTTGAGTTTGCTTTCGTTTCATATCTCCTTCAGTGATTCACATTCAATGCTGCGCAAGAGTTGCGCAATAGCACTGGTCATCAACAGAAACACGGCGTGATTTTCAAAAAGTCGGTGCTTCGCAACACAGACGGGGTGAATTTATGAATGAACGTGTGAAAGTTCTGTTACAAAACGATGTTGTTACATATCCTCACGCTTTTTTAAGTGGGTATACGGAAATCCTTGACCTTTCCTAGTGGGTATATGGCGTATACCTGCGTATCACGTAGACTACACCACTGGGCGTGCTCACTGCAGGGGTTGCAAGCCAAGGCCTGTCGCTCCCGTGAAATGCATGGGGTATGTGGCGATGCTGGATGTAGCCCCGCCCACGTCGTCATGTGTCATTGGCCTTTCAGGCATGAATATAGGTGTCTTCAGCAGATGGAGCAAGAGCGCGATATCCCAGAGTCACGTGTTGTACCTCGTTTCACTCCTTCTGGGAACAGCAGTTATATGCATAACTCAACGTTTTGAACAAATCGTGTGAACCAATGATTCAAATCCCACTCATAAAGAGAGGCATTTACATCATTACTGAATGAATCAGCCGTTTGAACGAATCGAATGAAGTACATTTACCACCACCTGCTGGCAGATTTAGTTTCTTATTTAGAGTATAATTTAATTAATAAATAATAATAATAATAATAATAATAATAATAATAATAATAATAATAATAACATTAAAGGGATAGTTTACCAAAAAATTTTAATTCTGTCATTATTTACTCACCCTCATGTCGTTTCAAACCTTTCTTTTGTGGAACATAAAAGGTATTTTGAAGACTGTTGGTAAGTAAGCTGTTTTGGTTACCAATGACTTTCATTGTATGAACAAACAATACTGAGATGTTTCTCAAATTATCTTCTTTTATGTTCCATAGTTTGTTAGGCCGTTGTACCCTAAATGTACAATGTGTAATACATTTTTTGTTGAATCAAATAAATATTTCTAAAGCTACAATTTGTAGTGTCTACTTGATACTTTCTAATGTAACATAAAAATTGCTTTAAAAAAAATCTTTTGTGGGTATTTTCACAATCAAATTTATTTTGCGATTAATTGCGATCAATTAGATTAATTAATCGAAACATCATATAATTAATTAGATTCAAATTTTAATCAACTGACAGCCCTAATATATATATATATATATATATATATATATGCTTTGAACCGACTGAATGGGAATATATATATATATATATATATATATATATATATATATATATATATATATATATATATAATGTAAATAGTATAAAAATAATAATATAAAAATAAAATATATAAATAATAACATTTTAATAAATATATCACAATTTTAAACCAATAACCAATAATTGTTTTGGTATGTTTATCAATCAATAAAAATCAATCAATCAAATCAATCAAATTTTATTTATGTAGCAAATCAATATAGCTTAAAGTGCTTCACAAGCAAGAAACAAGCTTTTCACACTAAAATTGTCATAATAATTCAAAACAGACAAGAAGTATGATATTTAGAAAGTTTATATTAACATTCTATTCATTTAAATAAAATAAGCCAGTTTTGTGTATTTTTGAACTTTTTTCATATTGCATCTAAAATAAAAGTCAAATAATCAGAAACTATAATTAGAGTAAAATCAACTTTTTTATTAATAGCCACCTTCTTTTCAAATCATTAGTCAATAAATCCTCAGTAAACACCATAGGTGATCACATGATCACAGAAATGTACCTTTAATACTACTGAGCTGAGAACGTTAAAAACCACCATCATCGTTTCAAGTCATTTCACGTTTATTTTCATTCAGATGTAAACAAAAGTGGTGTTGTCCAAATGAGTGACTCGTTTCCTCTGTAATCAGTCTATTCAATTGCACCAATTTGATGGATTCAGGCCTGAGAGGCGGGATTTATCACCATGACAGGGTGATCAGCCAATCACTGTGCAATGAGTTCCTCATTTGACTTGGTGTCACTCTGGTTGTTGTATGTTTAGTTATGTTGTCTTTAGATTTAATGGAAAACAAAAACATTACACTGAATAAAAAACACTGAAGAACCCTTATTTCTAATAAAACAGTGCATACATCTGTCTGTTCAGTCGCGCTGAGTGGCTAAGTTTACAGAATGGCAGCTGACTGAACAGGAAAAAGCACTAGCCATCCATAAAAAGCCTACAAAGGCATTTGAATGAGAAAACAAGCCTGTTGTGCAGCAATGAGAAAGTTTACATCTACAGCTCTTACAGATGTGACATGCTGTGAGCGTTTAAGTCCTTCAATTAAACACACTTAGCAGCTCAAATGAGATGTTGACTCTGTTCTTATATCACAACAGAGCCACCAGGCAGGCGAGGCGGTGAGCGGTACAACCCTGACAAACAGCAAACAAAGTATTCAAAGCGCTAATTGTTTTCCTCTCATATGTAAGCTGTCTTCAATTAAAGAAAAATGTGGCGAGTGGAGTAGACCTTAAAAAGAAAAGGAACTCAAGCGGTGCTCGAGGGTTTCCTAGCAACAGGAGAACGGTGAGGTAAAGGCCAGTTGTTGCATTCCTTTTGATTCGGCACTGGAGGAAAGAAACCGACGAATCAGGAGAGTTTCACATTTGGAACATTTCAACAATCCCAGCTGAAGTGCTTTGGAATATTCAATCCATGTCCAAAAACTGGGAAAACTACGCGAAAGGCTAGAGAGTTCGCAACAAAGGACCTCAAAAGTACAACTCGCGCACAAACGTATGCATATCCAATACAATGAAAACAGCATTTGTAATTTTGCCCCAGCCTCCCCATCCCTAATTTCTTAATCTTCAAAGCTGCCCAGCGGTATTGTTTTGCCTGGGTATGGCTGTTTCCGACGCTATTCACCCCATTCAGCTCCCTGAGGCCGAGCAGAAGCATCTGCAGACAACGGCTCTGAGCTCCCTCTTTCTCAGGGTGTCCAGCTGCACAATGGATTTCTTCAACTAGAGCACAAAAGAGGCTTGCGCGTGAAAAAAAAGGTTCAAATTCAATGGCATTCCTCTTCACAATCAGCCTGGCATATGCACTAACTAACTCACACTCACTCGCTCAGGGATGGGTGAAGTTTTATTGTAAGCGAGACCTCTAGTCAGAAACAAAAGCCATGAAAGTGAAATACAGTATGTTGTAGATGAGGGATGTTGCTAAACTAAACAAAACTGCATTGTATGTAGCACCATTAAAAAAATCTCTCCATATATAGACACACTAGATAGACAAAAGTATTGGGACACTTGACCATTACACCAACAAGGACTTTAATGACATTGCATTCTAAACACATAGATATTACTACTGAGTTGGTCCCCTCTTTGCAGCTATAACAGCTTCCACTCTTTTGGGAAGGCTTTCCACAAGATTTTGGTGTGTTTTTGTGGGAATTTCTGCCCATTGATTCATTTTTGAAGAGCATTTGTGAGGTCAGGCACTGATGTTGGACGAGAAACCCTGGCTCGCAATCTCCATTTCAGTTCATCCCAAAAACACCAAACTCATCCAAACATGTCTTTATGGACCTTGCTTTGTGCACTGGGGCACAGTCATGCTGTAATAGGAAAGGGTCTTCCCCAAACTGTTCCCACAAAGTTGGAAGCATAGCATTGGCTAAAATGTCTTGGAATTCTGAAGATTTCCCTTCACTGGAAATAAGGGCCCAAGCCCAACCCCTGAAAAACAGCCCCATGCCATTATCCCTCTTCCACCCAACCTTACAGTTGGCACAATGCAGTCAGGCAGGTAACGTTCTCCTTCTATCCGCCAAACACAGACTTGCCCATCAGAATCGTGAATCGTCATTTCACAGGATGAGTTTCCACTGCTCCAGAGTCCAGTAGTGCCAGGTTTATTTCATGCTATAATTAGTAAAGAGTAAGAGGTGTTCGGTTAACGTCCCGCTTGAACTGAGGCACTACAGCAGGGGTGTCCAAAGTCCGGCCCGTGGACGAATTTCAAACGGTCCGCAGCTTGTCTATTGAAATATATTATGTGAGGCCTGCCAAGCATAATTTACAAATCATGCAGTTTCACAATGTCAGCACACAGTGAGTGAATTTTAGGCTAAATGTATCAGTAAAATGCAAGTTAAAACAATTTGATAACTCATATGCGCTGCCATTTCTTTAGCGCATGAGAATTCCTAAACGCACCAAAAGCAGAAAAGCGCCACTCGTTTGAAGCGCGCCTCACAGACCGTTATTAGAGACAGCGCAACACGATCTCAGAACAAATGCGTTTACTCGCTGACTGATCTCGATCACGCAACTACTAAACAGCGCTGTGAGATTCCTTGAGAAGCATTCGAGTTTAAAGCACAGGTCTCCCATACAAACCACAGACAGATGTCGCGTTGATTTAAACTAGTTTAAAGGCAGATGAAACAGCGCTGATATTCTCAACAATACTGACGCGAAAAACAGGAGAAACACTGCAACAACAATCCATTTAGAATACTATTCAATCCACAAATCACCAACATTTACAATGGATTTACTGTAGTAACACTAAATGTACTACTAACGGTGGTATTGTGGCAGAAATGTAGGATATTCATATTGAATTTTATTACACACTAGTCAACATTTGAAGTGGATCAAAACCTTTCACCAAAGTTGTCCTAAAACCCAAAACCAAAATGTGTTCTTGTCTTAGGACAACTTTGATTAACTTTTTTTGATCCACTTCACCCCCCTGGTTTGTCCACATCATCGAATCTGGCCCCCTTTATAAAAAGTTTGGACACCCCTGCACTACAGCAATCTAACGACACATTAAAGAGCCACAAAACGGTATTTATTGTTTGAATTTCTTAAAAAATTACAAAATTTGAAACCTGAGACTTTGTTTCATAGCAAAAGTAATGTGCTCTGTTTTGTTTGTTGGTGCATTGTCAGTTTCCTCTTTGCTTCATGGTGTATTTTTCACTGCGTGAGAACATGATGTGCACCATGGCTTGTCTGACGTAGTAGCAGCAACTAAGGGGGGGGGGGTGGCTCTTTGCGAAGGGTCAGTTCACAGAATGACCCATTTTGACCTATGTTTTTGTTTATATATACACACATATTAAATATTAAACTCTTAAATCTTCAATATTATCACAACATGGATGAAAAACATAATGTTGTGAAATCCCTAAAAGGGACAAAATTCTGAAGCAAACCTGGTTCTTCTTGTCATGGGAGCTCTGTTGCTCATTACAGTTTAGTACAGGTGTCAGAACCACTGTCTCGGGTTGTGACCATATCGTTATGCCTTTTGTTCTGTATATTTAGGTTCAACCAGCCCTTACCAAAAAGTAGTATAAGTTTATTTTATTAAGTACACTTAAGTAAAGTTCAAGTATATTTTTAAGTATACTTTATGTAGTTAGTATACAAATATCAGTGTACTAGTAGTATACTTGTAAGTGTACTATTTCAGTAGTCCTTGGGACTAAATTGGCCCACTTTCAAGCATATAAAAGTATACTTTTAAGTATACTTTAAGTATAACAGTAGTAAACTTTGAGTACACAACTAGTTTACATCAATGTTTTTAGCTTATACTACAATTATACTAAAAGTGAACTTATAGGTATGCTGATAGTTTACTAATTAAATACTTGTAGTAGCATTTTTAGAACACTTTGAAGTATAGTCTCAGTAAACTACTAGTTTAGTAGTTTATACTGAAAGTATATTTGTACATTTTTTTAAGTGAACTTTACATCATACTTTAAGTATACTACTATGTCCCTATTAGGTATCAATTTGTATAGGCTATATTTTGTTAGCCTTTATGAATATCTGAACATACAAAACATCAAAAGAAAGAACAGAGTATCTGCTTGTAAACAGAAACATTTTATTCTAGCTTCATGCATTCTTTTTTTAAACACTTGAATGTGGGTCAGTTTCATAAATAAAAAATAAAGAAATAAACAACATTTTGAACAAAAAGCTGAAAAAAGACTATGAATTGGATTCAGAATGATAATCAAAATGTAGATGGAGTCGATCGACACCCCAAAGCTTGACAGTCATTATTACCTCTTCATCGGTTGACATTTTATTCTATAACGTTACACAGTTTTGATGCTGTTTTATGTCTGATGATCGTGTTAGATTACATGTGGAAGTATCTGTTGTTTTGGTTTCTTCTTCACTTGTGTTTTTTTTGGAAATTCTGTACAGAAGATGTGTACTCGCGCCCCTACCATATAACAATGAAAACACGGATTGTAGGAGCGCAAGTATAGCTCAAATATATTTTGATTTTTTTCTATGTCAGGTATACTGTACTTAAATGTAATTTTAAGTATATTTCTGAGAAATACATAAAGCCCATTTCTGAGAAGTACATAAAAAGTAGATTAAAAGTATACTTTCATATTTTTAGTTTAAAAGAAGCACACTAATAGCACACATGAATAAACTTATTTTTCGTAAGGGAGGACTAAATGTACCATTTTCGTTTTTAGTCCAGACCAAAGGAACCAAGAAAAATGAACTGAAAACCAAGAAAAATGAAGTGTAAACACAACCTAAAAATAACAGGCATTTGTTTGGAAATCGGACTACACTTGTAGCACTGTCAGGGGCATGTTTACGTTATGGGGGGTCCTAAGCAAATCTCCGGGAGGGGGGGTTTGCAATTGCGTACTTTGCGTGGTGGGTAAATACGCTACTGAGTGCTGTAGATTGCAACAGGCACGTGAATAAGTAAAACAGAAAGCTCTGTCAAAGAGTTTTTAGTACTTTATTCCATTCGCATTGACGGAAGAATACAAACGGAACAAACGGTACTAAAAAAAAATGTTGTTCAGTTCTGGTATTTAAAAAATATGAAATTAACGTAAATCTGCTTATCTGCTGTCTAGATATTACTCAAATTCCCCTTTATTGTATTTTTTTTCTTAAGTATTATCATATACAAAGTGAAAATTGTACGTATAATCTATTGAAAAGTAGCACACATCTCTTCAACAAACTTGGGAATCATTCATGTCCATAACAAAGAGTAAAGGCTCGTCCACATCAAGAACAATCTATAGGAATGAATGATAACGTTCTGTATCATGCATGCACTGCAGTTAAGTCGTCTGCCACTTTAAATGCTTGAGCTCATTAAAATCGGTGGATTCTGATTGGCTGTCAGTGATTTTATCATTAATCAACTGAAAGTTCTGAAAGTGATTTCAACAATATTGGTCATCTGTGGTGTATTGATAAAGGTGTGGAATTCTCAACGATTTAAAAGTTGGCGAAGTATACGCTGATTCAATGTATGGATCTTGTTCAATGTTGTTTCAGTGTTGAGAGTGAGACCACAACTGACATTATTTCAACCACATTTCAACGCTGAAGGTCGGTCATGTTCCGGCTGGGTATTCTCATATAATGAGAATGATTATTAAAACTTTATAGTTATTGTTATAGCTTGTCCTTGGTGTGAACAGCCAAAGTATGATACTTACAGGTACTTTTGTGATTTGGAAGTTATTATAATATACCCATAAATCATTACCCGGTATGCACTGAGTGCTACACATGTTAAATAGACAAGTGGCTTCCCTCACTTTTCTCCTTTTGCACCCAAGGCCTTCACCGAGAGGGTGCATTAGCTCCCCAATCACATCCTCTGTCTGGGCCCAGGGAGCTCTATTGTCACCCCATACAACAGCCCCTTTGGCACCCCGGCTGCTTAACACCCTAAGGCTCCTCAGTCTCAATGACCGGGCTTCCAGTAGGCAAAAAAGTTCCTGGGCGTATGTCACCTAGCGAACCGCCTAATCTTCTTGCCCTGCGCATTTGCACCAGCCATTCTGTGGCACGAATCAAAAGCCACCTCGCTAATTAGAGCCCTCCATCCTTTTACTGTTATTCCACCAGAGAGAAGTGATCTCTGTCTCTGTATGTATAGAAGTAAAGGCAATAAAATGCATGCGGTCTCAAGGATGCTTTGGAAAGCTGTTCTTTAGTTTAAGTCGCAGAGCCTATTTACAAGCAGAAAAGCACTTGAGAGCATGTGTGAAAACGAATGCAGGGAATTTACGCATTTCATTTAAAGCTGTGTTGTGTGACTTCTGGCATTGAGAACTTGCATTTGAAGTGATTCGAAATGGTTGGCCTGTAATCTAAGTCAGACTGAAACAAGAAACTTATTAGCATTTGACACTGGAGTGTTTTTTTTTTTGTTGTTGTTGTTGTTTTTTTTGGTCAACATGCCATGAGAATCACCATTTCTCCATATTAACATATTGTATATTTAATTCAGTCAGAATAATTGTTGTGAATCCTAGACTTGACATATAGTATTATGACCCAGAGAGGCCAAATTTTATTCCAATTAAACAATTTTAAAAAAGACTAAAAATAACCAAAGAAACTCTCTCAAACTCTTTATTTCATTAAACTTGCATCTAGCCCTGAAGATAGCTTTTCTAAATAAAAAAAAAAATAAAAAAAGTTCTTTCTTAATATTATTGTCTTGTTTTCCAGTACAAATATCTAAATATTCTTAAATCAAGATATATTTACTTGAGAGGCAAAATTCCAGAATTTTAAGTCTTGTTTTCTGAAAATGTATCAGAATTAAGTGACTTCATGCTTAAAACAAGAAAAAATATCTGTTATAGGGTAGGGAAAATAATCTTGTTTTACCTTTGAATTAAAAAGAAATATTAACACCTAATTTTAACACATTTTTTAAAATAAAATAATTTTTGTAGTGTTGCTAACAGTTTGAAAATATAAGATTTTTTAATGTTGTTGAGAAAAGTCTTAGGCTTACCAAGCATTTATTGAATCAAAAATACTATAAATAAACAACCGTTTTCTATTTTAATATATTTTAAAATATATTTTATTCCTGTGATCAAAGCTGAATTTTCAGGATCATTACTGGAGTCTCAGTGTCACATGATCCTTCAGAAATCATTCTAATATGCTGATTTGCTGCTTTGGAAACATTTCTTATTATTATCAAAGTTAAAAACAGTTTTTGCTTCTTTAGGCATCATAAAAATGCATTTAAATCAAGCTACTTTAATAAGTAATCAAGCTACTTTAATAAAACTATAAAAGTAATAAAATAATAATAAAATATAAAAGTAATTTTCTTCCTCCCACACATATTCAGCCAAACATTAAAGCTTGTATCAGTAAGAATACATTAAAGTTATGAAATTTAAATATCAAAAAGTCTCAAACATTTTTTTTAATCCTACACAAGCTTTACAGTTCTGTATTTGCATTGTCTTGCCAATTTAAATAGTGCCCTCTAGAGGAATAATTCCTGTATTACAAAATACAGCTCAGAGAAGACGTTATTTCAATAAATAAATACAAATATTTTTATTAAAAAAATAACTACACATAATATAGTACAGACATTTACGACCATATAATTTGATTGTGCAAGTTTAAATAAAGAGGAACACACGCCAATTTTTATTATACAAATAATAAAAATGTCTATAACAAAAAGTCGTCCAAAATTTGTTTCATTTTGTTGTAGGTTAATGTATAATGTCAATCACAAAACTCCAGTTTGGATCCATGGCAACCAAACTGTGGCCTCATTCACCGATGCACCACACAGGGTCTGTATTCTCTCTGCTTTCCACTTTCCTTTCTCTTTTCAGCACAGCTCTGCTAGCTCTGAGCTCCATTCACGCCCAGTCAGCGCCACCAGTGTGCTCTTTTCTCCACTCATATAATTGGTGAGCTCAGGCAGAAATATTCAAGCCCAGCACACCGTAGCCATCCAGAACAGAGAGCATGTGATGCTGTATGGCCACAGGCCAAAGACCAATACATTCAAAGACACTTTCCACAGAAATTCACCTACTGACCAGATATCAAAAACAGAAATTATGACAATGATCAACCAATTTATATCAAACTGAATAAAATAAATAAAATAGTTTAGAAATAAATAAAAAAATATATATTTTACATAAATAATATGTATATATATATATATATATATATATATATATATATATATATATATATATATATATATATATATATATATATATTTGTACATATATTTAATAAAAAAAAATATTTTTTTTTATTTTATGTTTTGATTAAACTGAACAGATTTAACATCAAACTAGAGAAAATAATAAGCCAATTAAATATTATTATTATTATTTTCTCCATTGATAAAATCTAACCAATTCAACATAAAACTGGAGAAAATAGATAGACAGACAGACAGATAGATTATTCATTATACATTTATTTATATATGCATTATTTTCTCTGATTCAGAGTAAATAATTCAATAACAAACTGGAGAAAATACAATAAATAAATAAGTAAATAATAATAATAATAATAACAATTATTATTATTATTTATTTATTTTTCAAATTAAACAATTTTTTATTTGTTTCTTTTTTTATTCAAATAACCAATTCAACATCAACCTGGAGAAAAATTAGTAAATAGATAAATATTATTTATTATGTATTATATTATTTTCTGTTTTAAATAAAATTAACCAAATTAACATCAAATAATTAATTAAAATAAATAAATATTATATTTATGAATGTTCTTTTTTTATTCAAACCATGCATATTCAACATCAAGCTGTAGAAAATGTAAAACCAATAAATATTTTTGGTATGTATTATATTCATTGTTTTGAAATTAAAGTTGAACATTAAAATTTGAGAAAATATATATTTTTTTCTTTTTAATTAAGTTAACCAGTTCAATATCAACATGCCGAAAATGATACATCTATTACTATTATTATTATTATTATTATTATTATTATTAATAATACATCCCCTATCTTACCTCAAAAGACAAATATCAAGATGGGCCTGACTGGGATTTCGCATTTCTTGTGCTGACTAATTTGGCACTCCCTCTTGGCCACCTTTCACAGTGGGGTGTTATATACTAGCGGCACCTTGTGTCCTTAAAAATTTAATTATCTTTAATTTGCTAGCACCACGTTGATACAAGCTTGTGAAATGGATTTGAGAGACATATCATTAGGTCCCTCAACTTCACACCATTTAAATAAATAAACAAGCATTAAAAAAAAAAAAAAAAAATACAGGCCCGACTCCACAAGGGTACAGGGGCAACTAGTTCTAATCTTAAAGGGATAGTTCACCCAAAAATGAAAATTCTGTCATTCATTACTCATTCATTCTGTCATTCATTCATGATACAATCCAAAATGGAGCCAGGGTGGTGCGTAGGAGAAGAATTGTTGAATAAAGTTGTTATTTTTGTTTTCTTTGCGCACAAAAAGTTTTCTTGTAGCTTCATAGATGTCCTTACTACGTTTCTGGGCCTTGACCGTCTTTGGAGGGTTAGAGAGCTCTTGGATTTCATCAAAAATATCTTAATTTGTGTTCCGAAGATGAACGAAGGTCTTACGAGTTCGGAACGACATGAGGGTGAGGAATTAATGACAGAATTTTTAAACCTGGAACCTGGCCTCATAAAAACACATCTTTAAATCATTCTAAAACCGCAAGACAAAAGAATATATTTGATGATCATTTTAATGTTTTCAAAACCTAATCCAGTTCAACTTGCTTTTCTCCACAAGGAAAGTATGGCATGTTCTTTGCTGGTTCTCCGAAAACATTCATTATAAAAGTATGTCTCACATCTCTGAAACCACTTTCATCATCAGTGGCTCTGCGCGCTACCTCCACTACATCCATCTTCATGAGATTTGGAGACCGACGAAGTTCAATACATTAGTGAGGAGGAGCATTGCGTAAACATTATCCAGAAACCTCAGTCAGGAGACTAAACGTGAACGTTTGGGGTGCTGGCCAAGGCTCTGTTGTTAGGCATCCACAAGATTTCACATGTTTGTGAGGAATTGCCAGTCCAGCTCTCTTGGAGATGGAGCTCCAGCATTGTCTGAACATCACTTCCACAGGAAGATCTCCAGAAGCAGCATGCCACCCATAGACGCTTTTGATACACACGATGGCCACCTCCCTCATGGGATCTGCACGTCTTCATATGCCGGTGGGATGCTCAGCAAGCCGCGCAAGGCACATAAGAAGCTGCAGGTGATTGTTTGTGTACTCTTCGTGGAGATTTTTGAGAGGTTCACCTTCTTTGGGATTGTTTGCAATATGATCCTTTTCTGCACCATCAAACTGGGATACAGCAGTTACCAAGCAGCCATGGTGAACACATGCTTTGTAGGAGCCAGCGTACTTACACCGGTTCTTGTGGGATGGTTTGCTGAGACGTGTTTGGGAAGGACAACAGTTCTCTGTTTTTGTGCGCTACTTCATTTCTTCGGTTAGTGGTCGCCACTGTAATGAATCCTTGGTAGACTTGATGTATCTTTGTATGAATAACATTTATACTTAGCATCTAACTTACCTCGCACTTAAAGCCACTTGTTTTGTTCAGGATTTAGTCTAATGAAACAGACTGTCACTCATTTGGAGAGCTGAGTATTTTGTATCTGTTTGTACAACGTTTTCATTTGAAGAGATCTTCTGTTAGATAACTATGTGGTACGTATATGTGACCCCTGGACCACAAAACCAGTCATAAGGGTCAATTTTTCGAAATTGAGATTTATACATCATCTGAAAGCTGGATAAATAAGCTTTCCATTGCTGTATGGTTTGTTAGGATAGGACAATATTTGGCCGAGATACAGCTATTTGAAAATCTGGAATCTGAGGGTGCAAAAAAATCTGAGAAAATTGCCTTTAAAGTTGTCCAAATGAAGTTCTTAGCAATGCATATTACTAATCAAAAATTAAGTTTTGATATATTTACGGTAGGAAATTTACAAAATATCTTCATGGAACATGATCTTTACTTAATATCCTAATGATTTTTGGCATAAAAGAAAAATTGATAATTTTGACCCATACAATGTATTTTTGGCTATTGCTGCAAATATACCCCAGCGCCTTAAGACTGGTTTTGTGCTCCAGGGTCACATATATATATGACAGTGGTTCTCAACCAGCACCCCAGGGTCCATTAGAGGGGTTACTTTATTTAATTATTAAATAAAACTATTTAAATTTTAAATTACGCTACTGTTCAAGTCTGTAGTATTTTTTTATGTTTTTGAGACTGCATTCATTTAATCAAAAATACAGTAAATCAGTAATGTGAAATATTATTACAAACTGACAGACAGGCAAAGACAGACAGACAGACAGACAGACAGATAGACAGATAGATAGATAGATAGATAGATAGATAGATAGATAGATAGATAGATAGATAGATTTTAACATGTAATTAATTCATGTGATGGTAAAGCTGAATTTTTTAGCAGCCACTTCAGTCTTTAGTGTCATATTAGCCTTCAGAAATAATTTTAATATGCTGATTTGGTGCTCAAAAACATTTATTATTTTTTTCAATGTTGAAAACAGTTTTGCTGCTTAGTATTTTTATGGAAACCGTGATACATTTTTCAGGAGTCTTTGATGAATAGAAAGTTCAAAAGAACAGCATTTATTTGAAACAAAAATATTTTGTAATATTATAAATGTCTTTACTGTCTCTTGATCAGTTTAATGTATCCTTGCTGAACAAAAGTATTAATTTTTTCAAAAAAAAAAAAAAAAAAAAAAAATCTTACCAACCCCAAACATTTGAACATAGTGTATTAAAATATCTTAATTGTTTAAAGTGTAACATGTAGACAAAAATTATAATTCCTTTTCATTTTGTATTAAAAAATAAATTTAGCTTATTTTCACATTTTTAAATTTATTTTAAAATGTATTCTATATATTGGTTTTATTAAAGATTATACAGTTCCTAAAAGTTCTGTAATCACAGAATTAAACATATAGTTAATTATTAACAGAAACTCATATATATTAAAACAAGTTTAAATAAAAACAAGCAGATTTGTCATTACTGGAGGAGATATCTTAGCATACATGGAATAATGTGTTGGACCTTGGACCTGAGAACCACTACTATATGATAAACCTGTTGAATGACAAACGTAGCTCATTTTTATGGTGCTCCAGACTGGTTTAGGCTAGTTTGGTCCTGGACTAGTAACAATTTGCTGGTCTTTTCAGCAGGGGATGTAAAGTTGCCATCAAGTACTCATAAAAACTAAACAACTGACTTCCTGTTTTTGGTCCATTTTTATAGGAACCGCCTTGCTTCCTGTGGTCGCATTCCCTTTTGAGGATTTCTATATAAACACACATAATATTGTGTATCGACTTGAGCCTCACGAGCAACACATACTGTTCTACACGGGGCTTGTTGCTGTGGCTCTTGGCATTGGCGGCATCCGTGCCATCCTCTGCCCAATGGCAGCCTATCACCTTCAAGGCTGTGATCAACGCCAGCTCCTGTCCTTCTTCAACTGGTAAGATGCTAAAAGGCCATTATTATATAATCAGAACAAAGATTTTTCTCTACATGCCAATACAGCATTTTGTTGCACTGGTAGAGTCTTGTATTCATACTGACACCTAGTTGTGTGCATGTAAAAAGCAAAAGATTACAGTTTATATTGTAGAAATGTGCTATTCGCCATGATTTATTCATTTTGAGAGGAAAAGTGCATTTAGCCAGAGCCAGCGCCAGCGCAGCACTGATGAGGGGGCGGCTGAAGTTACGAAAGGGGGCCATGATGTAGCACAAAGTATGCCAACTAAAAACCATTATGTGGCCCATTCACGTGTTTATCGGATCATAAACAAACCTGCCTGCTACTACTACGATAGAGTTTTGGCTGTTAAAAATGCAAGACACAGGTCAGTGGAATTAAAAAAGCGCAAGATCTAGAGACGTGTTTTTAAAAGCTGAACTTCTTTGAACTTGAGCACCATGTTTTAGAATGTTTACATTGAAATACAATGGAAAAGTACCTCAGTGGAATGAAAAAATGTGTTCTGAGTGAACTAAAAGCTACTTAGCAAATAGAGATAACAGAGTATTGAATAATAATACGTAAAACAAAATCACATATAGGCCAACATATGTTACCACCACCACCAGAAATACTTAAATGTGTCATGCTTTAAGCTACTATAAAATGCTCATTGTGACCGATTCACTGACGTAACACATAATCATGTGACCCATTTATGCATCATTTTATGGTAAATTAGAACAACTTGAACAGCAACAAACAATAACTATTGATAGTTTTCACGTGACGTCACACCTTATAGGAACGCTCACCTGGAGGGCAAAACAAAGCTTTGCTCCACTGACCGCCAGTTATTTTTACGCGGTTTGCATTAAGTAGCAATGTAGTAAAACGCAGATATTAAAAGGCGAAATTCAGTAAACGCCTTACTGATTATGTATATTTTGTACAGGCAAGCAGATGACCCCAGAATATAAACACAATGTGCAAAGTTTCACATTAAATGGTTTCCCATAGAAAACCATTATAAGGAAAACACTGAACCATTAAGCAGATTGCGTTCATATTCCGGGCACATCTGCTTGCCAATGTAAACTATGCATCATTATTAATATGGTGATTACTGAATTTGATCTTTTAATATTACTGTTTTATATTAAGGCACTTTAAGTGTTTTTACAACGTTTTATCGCACTGTTTAATGATTGCCGCGGGTGCTTAATATGGATTGCAAATGGCCAAAACTTGCATTTTGTTCACATACCTTTGTTTTATTCTTTTGAGAGGTGATCTAAATATTTGCGGTTGTGAAACAGATGGAAAATTGAGAGGCTTGTGCTGCAGTTCTACGGATGTTTTGCCCTCCAAGTCGTCGAGCCGGTCACGTGACTGAAAGCTATGAATAGCTACAGTGAAATAATCAACTAACTACGGTCATCTAGCCCTCTATTAAACATAAAATAAATTCTTTCATCATACCTTTAGCTTACTCAGTAGAGCTGCATTCTTAGTTGCGCGGGAAGTTTGTGTGTTAAATGTTAAATGTTGTAATTAAAATGTGAGTTTGTGAAATGGACTGTCCCAAATTGTTGCTATAGTAGAATAATATTAATGCTAGAAAGCCTGTGCATTTGGCAATTGTTTTATTTTATTTTTTTAATAAACTATTATGTTTCATAATTAAAATCTACTTTCATATTTTGAGTGAGGGGACAGGATAGTGTGAGTGAGGGGGCCCTGCATTTAGCTGATCATGTGATCTTAAAATGGCAGCCTCCATGAGGGGACCCGCTCCATGTAAAATAAAATAGCTTTTATCTTACATGGAAAAGCTCATAGCTTTTCTACTGTTATAACCGAAACACTATTTTTAAAAAAGTACTTTGTATTTCTTGAGAAATGAAAAGCTTTTAAATGAGGAAGAAATTACTGAGTGCACTTTTAAAACACATTGTGCAATAGGTCCAAATGCTGCAGCTGTTTACAATAGTAGTAGTAGTAGTAGTAGTATATATTTATTTAATGCCATGTCAGCATCTTAGGCTATTTTCATGGCAAAAACAATTAAAAAAAAAAAATACAAGTATAACAAATACAATAAAAACCAGCAAACAAACAAACAAACACAAGTTATATTACACAAGATTTTTTACATTAACATATGCAGCTGTTTACAATCCACAGGTTTTACTGGCTGGTCAACCTGAACTCAGCAGTTGTTTTTTTGGGGATTGCCTACATTCAACAGTCAGTTGCCAAAAACCTGTGTTTTCTCATCCCTTTCACCTCTGTTCTCCTCGCTCTCATCGCCATTCACATGGTGCGCAACAAGCTCACTTTCCGTCCAAAAAAAGGTAACAATGCCATTCATATATGCACAGAAATACATATATCTCTTGTCCGATAATTTCATAGAGAAATTCTCTTCAAAATAACTACCAGTTGTTCAATTGTTCTGATTTCTGTTCCTTAACAACTTTGAATTTTCGGCTGTGGACTAACAGGCAGTTCCTTGCTAACTACGCTGGGAGTGTTCCTCAATTCTCTCAAAATGTGCTGCCTCCATTATCGCCATTTAAGCGGAGATGTTGCCAACTGGTTAGACCGTGCCAAGGAAAACAACGGGGGTTGTTACAGTGAGACCAGTGTGGAAAACGTCAAGATCCTAGTCAAACTTTTCCCTCTCTTTGGACTTCAGCTTTTATATCGAGCTTGCATTACCCAGGTGAGTATGCTTAGCTAAATCTATACTTTTGTTCAGCAATTAGCTTCTGTAATATCTTTATTTCAAATCTTTTAACAGATCCCATCAGGCTATTATCTGCAAACGATGCATTCCAACTTAAAGCTCAACGGCTTTCTCCTGCCTGTAGCAGTGATGAAGGTCATCAGTATACTGCCGGTGTTGATCTTAGCACCACTGCTGGAGCTTCTCAACACTTGCTACCAGTCTCCAAAGAAAATACTGCCCTCACCAGCCACATTTATAAGTGAGCATCCTAACTACAATTAATGAACTTCTTGTGCAACTCATGCTGCCTTCATGTGCATCTGGAAATGTCTCAGTTATGCTGGTTGAAAGTCTCTTCACAACCCGATAGCAATCATTAAATGATCTAAATGTATTCATATGTATTTATCATCTGTGGAATGCGTAGGACCATAAAATGTTTGTCCAATCATATCTCTCGGTCTGAGAGGCTACGATAGGCCAGAGATTGTCTTACTGTTGAGAGATGAGAGGGTCTGTATGACTTACTATTGGAGAAAGCGCAACGCTCACCTTGGATCACATGCACATTGATAACCAATCACATTATAGGCATTATGCACTATAGATTATAGAGTTGTGTGACACTCAATCGTCATGTACAGATACCATAGGAATGAATGAGAAGTGCCGTAAACCAAATCCTGCTGCAAAAAGTCTGTGGCTCCTCTTATAAAATGACATTTTTTTCGGTGTAAACTCTAAAAAAAACAGTTGAATCCAAAACTATTGTTTAGTGTAAAACATGCTGAAGATTAGCAGATAGGCTGTCGATTCATTAAATAATACGCTGTTTCCTCAAAAAAGCTGTTTATTCAGCTTCTCCTCCATTGACATCCATTCAAAAAAATGCCGTCTGGTCTTCTTCCCTGTATCGCAGTGTTAGCATTAGCCGCTACATTTTTTTGGCTAAAGGTTGCAGGCTTGCCTTCCAGTGGCTTTGGATAGGCTACCCTACCTGCCTGTCAGCATATATATTTGCATACCTTCCTGCACCCTGTTTGCGCAGACATGATACGTCATCAGCATGTTCCATTATGCTATTGCAGACAGAACAAGAATGGAAGGCGTTATTATTGTAATATTATGTGCTTTGTACTGTAATGTTTTCTCACTGGTGGTGAATGAGACATGAGATAATCTGACAGCGTTGCGTTCCACCAACGCCATCTCTCGTCATGTCTCTAGTTAGCCTCTGGTCTGCCTGTGCGCGGTCATGTGTTTTGGAGGAGGCGTGGCTTTGGAGAGTGATTTGCATTGAGGGTGAGATCTTATGCTTTCAAAGCTAGTTTGCTATTGCTAGGCTCTCCGAAATCACCTACTGTACCTTTAAGTCATTTCAGTACATGTTGTTTGGCTAATTCAGCAGTGGCCTTGGAACTTACACTGACACCGAAAGGCATGCTACTTTTGAAATGCTATAATAGCAGTTTATATGTTCATTTTATATATAAATAAAACCTAGTGCATCTTTACTATTAGGCTATATGAACTACATTTCCCTGCAGCTATGGGTCATGCCTGTGCAGCTCTCTCAGCACTACTGGCAGGGATCTCCGAAATCCACAGGAAGGATTATCCACAAGTGGAGCAGACATTATCAGGAAAGGTCCTGCATGTGTCCTCTATGACCTGTTTCCAGCTTACACCCCAGTACATTTTACTGGGAGTGGCGGAGGCCTTTGTGACACCAGCGTGTACGTATTCTCAATTCACTTTCTGATTTCCATGATGCTAAAGTGCTCACTAGACAACATCAATCCAGTGGTTTTGTTTTTGCTTAGATCTGCATCTCTCCTGTTCCTCTGATCAGGCTCTCTCATATCCTTCTGTCTGACTCCCAGCAACCTCAGAGGCGTCTCCTTGCACTTCCTAACTCTCTCATACGGAGGTGGCTGCTTTCTAGGGGCTTTCCTCATTCACATTCTTTATTTTGTGTCAGGAGGTAAAAATATTTCACTCTTGAAAGTGTTGAACTTGTTATTGGGGTGCAATAGAACATGAACGCGTTATTGTGTTTTATGATTACAGGAAACTTTTATCCTAATAACCTCAGCAGTGGCAACATGGAGAGGTTTTTCTTTACTCTGGCCACATTAATGTCTATAAACACACTGGTGTTTTGGAGAATATCACAAAGGTACGGTTGAAGCTTTGGATATGACAAGTTTACAGATGTGTTTACAGATGAATCTTCATAATGTTTTTGGGCAGGTACGCAGATCTGAGCGTGGAGCTGAGTAGCGGGGTAGGACACAGTCACCTGTACGAGAAACTCCTGCAGTACAAGGCCTGTCTGCGTTTTTATGATACATTGGATCGTTCGGACACCCTGACGTCCATGGAAACTGTCTTGTGAATTCATCGTACATATAAACCCTGTAATGCTGGCGTTACACAAGAGACTTTGAACAGACTGATTTTCATCGTTTGGAAATAGAGCAATAGTTGTAAATAATGCAATTTAAATGTATTTAAAAAAATTAAGCTATTTTATGATATATATGAGTTACTGTTTTGATGACTACAAAAACCATGTTACAAAACAAAAACATTGGTAGTAGCATGTGAAGTAGCCTATGTTGACGTTGGACATGACGACGGACAGACGTTGCATGAATGAAAATCACGTTGACGTCAGTATTTGACACCAATTTGACGTTGAATTTTGGTTACACAACCGAAAAACAACAAATATCAACATCAGCTGACGTTGGTATTGGACATCAAAGTAACATTGACATTAGACGTTGAATTGACATTGAATTTTGGTAGCCCGGCGTCGCAACCGAAATTTAACAAAATAACGTCTTATGGTGTTGTGTGCCTGTTGGGTAAAATGTCGAAAGATGTTGCTGATGTGATAAACGTTATAACTGCGTTTCTGGAACGTTGTGAAAAAACTAATTTATAATGTGAAAAACCCAACATCTGTCTGTCTTAAACATGTCGGATGTTTGCTGGGATGATACTTTTTGGTTTGTTAATGAAGATTATCTTTGTTACATGAAAGTTTATTTTGTGACTTTTTCTCTCGCTATTCTGAGTTTATATCTCACACAGTCCCGGTTCTACAGGGGAGCTAAGCACCCTCAGATAAAGCTGTAATAATGGCATTTTATTGCAGATTTGGCAAACTATCCAGTGCGTTATGGTTTGCGCTATGGAGATCGATTTCTATTTCAATATGTTTTTGCAGCGTTGAGCAATGTAGCCAATCACAGACATCTGTTGATTTCTTGAATCAGAGGCGTTTAAGTTAGAATCCACTCACCGCTCAAATTGTCGTTTTTGTTCAGGTATTGTGTTCAGCACAAATCATCTCATTATAACAAAGTGTTGACGTGATGTAAATAAGAGATTTGTTGTGCAGCGTAGAGAACTTTATTGATAATTACGTATCTTTGTGAGATCGCGAAGAACTGAGATGAGTGACAGCCCTGCAAACATGCTCCTGCGGGGCCCGTGCTGGCTTTTTGCGGGCACAGTGGGCTAGGGCCAGTCCACACCAAACCTAAGCAGGCCCAGTGTGGTCTTGCTCAGGTGAGGCCTACAGCTTTGGGCTCACCGTGGGCTCTCTGTGAGCAGCCCACACTATGGGACTGCCCACATTAATCCAATGATGGCCCAGTGTGGGCCAGCCCGTTTGGGCCCAGAGCAACTTTTGTACCTTTGGGCCCATGCAAGTTTTTTGTAGGCAGCCTTGTAATGCAACTACGAGAATACTAACATTGACTGGCCATTTTAGGGCGTATTCACACCAGGAAAGTCCGATAGTTCACTTGCTTTGGTCCAGATCAAATAGAATGGTTTTTTTTTTTTTTTTTTTGGTGCGGTTCGCTTTCACACTGCGCTTTTAGCAAGCGAACCAAAAATTGTAAACAAAACCACACGTGTGCTTAAGGTCATCCATTCATTAGTTCATCCGTTCAACCGCACCAGAGTTCGTTTGGAAGCGGACCGAGACCATCTTCAGCTGGGTCTCAGTACGGTTGTTTGGTCCGCACCAGAGTGTGATTGCTGTATTCACACCTGACCAAAAGGTCCGCACCAAAGGGGGAAACGAACTTTAGTGCAATTCAACCGAACTAAATGAGGCAGGTGTGAAAGCACCCTTAGTCACTCAATTGAACTGGAATGGCTTAAAACCAAAAGACACCTTTTCAGAACCTGTTGTTTCATATAGGCCAGGAATCTTCAAATCTGGCTCACAAGATCCACTTTACTGCAGAGTTTAGCTCTAACCCTAATCAAACACACCTGAGCATGCTAATCAGTGTCTTCAGGATCATTAGAAAATCACAGGTGGGCGAGATTGATCAAAGTTGGAGCTAAACTCTGCAGGAAAGTGAGTTTAATGAGCCAGATTTGAGGATCCCTGATATAGGCTGATTTGCTTTTCAGAGGCCGTTTGAAAATGCCCCTTTCAGCCAAGTCCTCCTGATTCCGAAGTTGAGAGTGAAGCCCTAAACACACTGCATGATTTTCGGCTGTCCCAGACGAAAGATTGGCATCGTGAAACAATCGTGGAGATTTCTGTGATCGTGGCTCCTAATCGGTGATCCTGTGTCGTAAAGTGAGAGAGGTTCAAAGACGGCCGTTTTCACGGTCTTGCGACCAAAGATAGCCTACGATACAGCGTGATCATCGCACAGTGCGTTTACTGCTACGATCCACATTTACTGACCAACCAATAAAAATGCTACATGAAATCAATGCGACATGGTGCTAAAACATAAAACTGCTTACTGCTCTGATACCTTCCTCTTTTGCCGCTTCCACTTTTTTTCAGCACACAGAAAAACTACAACTGCTAAAGTATGATTTTTGTTTACCACTAGTGCATGCTGATGGTGTTTTATTCTTCTATAGAAACGTACGTTGTATCGTATGAGTCAAAGCTGTCATCATCGTACAGTCTACACACACGTCGTGGCCAAGTTTATTAGATCCATGTCGCACAGTGTGACATGCAGTGACCCTATAGGATTGCTAAAATCGTGGAGTGTGTTTTGGGCTAGAGTTAAATGTCTGGTTGCGGAATTCAGGAGACAGAGCATGTGGATGAAAGGAGCGCTACCACCGTCTGCTGACCACAGGGGAAGAGTGTGCTTTGCCAATGAATACTTTAGAACATCAAAACATTTTTTCAGCAGAGGTCAAATTAATAATTTAGTATTTTTTTATTTTTATGTTAATTTGTAGTATTTTTATATTTGTATATATAATATGTAGTCCCTTTCAAAGTGTTTTTCACTCACAGCCCAAACGTTCTTATCTAGTTACTTATTAAAAACATACGTTTTCAAAAATGAACATAACTGCTTCAAATTTTTAGTTTTGGGTATGGATGTGTGTAATTTACGTTGTAGAACAAAACATAAAAGTATCGTCAAGCTATGTTTACCACAGGCTTTATTTTACTCATAAATTGAAAAACCCCATTATAAAACCCCATAGGAAAATCTCGAAGGAACCCACAGCGAATTACTCTTCCGGGTTCTGACTCATAGTTAGACGTAGAAGAGTGGGATGACTTTCTTTTAGCCTAATTTTTTTTACAGTGTTTTTGTAATGTATTAATTATCACGGGCTATAATAATAAAAAAAAAAACAAGTAGTCCTATCCTAATACTAAAAGTAAATACATTTGGTTCGAATAGCCTATATTTTAGGCTATAAATATGTGGCTATGTTACAGCTCCCCTTTGAAGCTCTTGTGTTTTCTCCTTTTCCATCTCTCCAATCCTATTCTGCTCACAGGTGATTGGAGATGAGTTTTGTTCCCACTTTTGTTGCAGTTTGCTGAATTTGTAAAATAGCTTCTGTTTTTGCTTTTCAGATAAAAGAGTGGTTTCAGTTTAATATGTTGCAGGCTCATTTATTGGTAATAAATAATTGATAATAAATAATATTGATGATAACAAATCATCAAAAAAAATATTGGGCTTGTTTTTGAAGCTTGCTTATTTGTCTCGGGAGAGTTGGCAACAGTGGCCACCGTAGGCTTGTTTGCAGAATGCCACTTTTATATATATATATATATATATATATATATATATATATATATATATATATGCAAAACACCGGGCCTGATCTCACAATTCTGACTTTTTTCAACTCTGATATTTTTCTCAGAAAAATTGTAAGATAAAACTCCGAATTACGAGGTATAAACTCGCAATTTTGAGAAGAAAGTCAGAATTAACAAGTAAATCTGAAAGGAAACGTCCAAATTGTGAGGCATAGGTCTAAACTCGCAATTTAAATCCGTGGCGGAAATAACCTTCCATAATTGTATATATCTTAATTGCAAAGTAGATAATATTACTTATTATACTGAATGTAGCATTCAAACTCACATCATTTGCCTTCCTTCCTCAAAAAACGGGTTTATCTGAGCAGTGTGTGTGAGAGAAAACACCCCTCGCAGCTGGATGAGATGAGACCCGCCTTCGTTGCTACGGACTCGAGTCTGTTCCTCTCAACATGGACCTGCCTGAACCCATTCGGCGACGGCTTGGAGATTTCTCCAGAACCGTGTTTGTGGACCAAAGCCGAACACAGCCCTCTGCGGAGGAGCACGCTGACTTTCTGAACCAGAGTAAGTGTGTTTGAGTTGGCGAAATGGTGACTTTGTTTTGAGGTGCTAGCTGCTGGGCTAATTCATCTGGTTAGCCGAGTTTGTGTGTCACGTAACGTAGCTTCTGTTAGTAAACATCACATTTTGCTTACCTGATTTTCAGATACAGTAATGCTTTATATCACTGTTAAACGGTGTTGGTTACATTCATTTCCTGTGTCCCAGACAGACTGAACTGCCTACGTTACCTAAACAGCAGCGAATGTTATTGTTTTGAGTCGGATCTTTTAATGAATCTCATGAACATGTTCACAAAACCGATCTGAACGATTCATTCAGGAATCGATCGGTTTTTGTCAAAAACTACCAAGTGACTCATTAAACTGAAAACCTAAAAAAATAACTTAATGTAATAGCTTAACGTTGCAATTAAAATATTTTACGATTCAGTTTATGAATACTCATACAAAGCAAGTGTTTTAATAAGTAGCATTTAATTAAAACTAGAATTTCTAAAATAAAAAAAATTAAATCTTTCAGCTAAAAGATGTAAATAACAGACAATGATGACATAAAAACGAACTGTTCGAAAGAACCGATTCGCAAAAATGAGTCGAACTTCCCATCACTGTGTGTTCTTTATTCGCCAGATAAGGATGTAGTATCAAGTCTCCCGCTTCAGATGTCACTTTACTTTAACATGTGGTTCTTTCCTTTCTGGTGGGTCAGTGAGGTTGTGATGCTACAACTAAAGGTGATTCTCCTCTACCTAATATTTTTAAACAATTCATTCTGGATTGACTATTGCTGTTTAATTATATTAATGTTCTGGGATATTACTGCTAATAATAAATAATTATGCTTTTTTCATGTAGTACCCAGCCCTTGCAGATTATTACAAGTTCATCCTGATCACAATTCTTATTTTAATGACCCTGATTGAGGCCATCAGACTCTATCTGGGCAATGTTGGAAATCTGCAAGAGAAGGTAAACCTTTTTATAAACCTTATTTACCTAAAGTATATAATATAATATGATTGTTTCCCCCTAATCATCTCATTATTATTATTATTTATTTTTTTTACATAGGTTCCAGAATTGGCTGGATTTTGGCTTCTGACTCTTCTGCTCCAGTTTCCTCTGATTCTGTTCCAGCTCTTCAATGAGGCTATTCTCATTCAACCTCTGGAAAGAGGAGTTCATATAATACTGGCTTTATTTATTTTTGCAGAGGTATGAATCTATATATATTTCTGTATCGATATGAGATTATAATTATTTAAATATGTTTTAAAGGAATTTATTTTAATACTGAAAGACTGAATATTATGGGGGTTTTTTCAGGCTCTTTTTGGATTTGTTGCCTTGCGTGCAATGGTTCGACACACTGAAAGTCGCTTCCATTTGCGACAATTTGATGGGATTCAGGAATTAAGGATGTGACAAGACTTGCACTGATGGACTATAAAAAAAAAAAAAAACACTACAAAGATTTATTTGAAAAATACAAAGACTTCATCCATTTTCAGTGGCGAACACTAGAGGACACATCAGTCCTTGAGTTGAATTGTTACTGTGAATGTCTTGGTGCCTTATTTTATACAAACAAATCTTGCCTTGTATTATATTTTGTATGTAAAATAAACATACAAAAATAAATAAATAAATAAAAACATTTACACACTTAGATAAAAACAGATTAAACACACACCAATGTTATAAACCACTAAATATTATTTATTGATTTTGAATTTAACAAAATTACAAATTGAATTTATTAGATAAATCAAATCATTAAAAATCAGTTCCACACATTATGTAATTAGAAGTCACTTCCAAAAAAAGGAAAAGATCACACATAGCAATAAGAAATGACATCTCTTCAATAGAAAAGAAGTTCATATTAAAATAACTTTCGTGAACTGCTTATTTTAGAATATAGCTAAAATATTTGGGGAAAAAAGTCTTTGTTTTCCAATGTTTAGGTATCTTTTATTAAATGTATTTTAAAAAAACGCTAGTTAAGGATTGCACAACTGAAATAGTGAATTACATACAACTGCATATTCAGGCACTTGGCTTCACAGAAAATGACCTGCTCATCATCTCTTCATCCTCTTCATGTGCTTTTGGCTTGACCAGCTTTTCATAAGACTGCAGCATGTGAGATGTTTGAGGCCAAACATCTGTGGACTCGTCCTCCACTTGCATGGACTCTTGAGTCAACCGCAGATGGAACCTTGTCAAGGAAATCAGCAGCTGAGTTAAAGGGATAGTTCACCCAAAAATGAAAATTCTGTCATTAATTACTCACCCTCATGAGGGTGAGTAATTAATGACAGAATTTTCATTTTGGGGTGAACTATCCCTTTGACTTGCTACGACTGAGGAAAATGTGTAGATGTTCTTTCTGCGACATACTTCTCCTCACTGCTCAGGCTGTCTGTAGAAGCAACATTTCTCCTGAAAAGCTGAGTTTTGCTTCCTTTGGGCAGCCTCCCTAACCTCAGACTTCCGATTGCAGCCTGATTCCCAAACAACTGACCGTGGCTAAGCAGGAGAACACAAAGACAGCAGTAAGAACAGATGATGACATTCTGCACTGTATGTGACAAGTGTCAAGCAAACTGCCAGAAAAATAAACCTGTGTAGGTCAGGGAGGAAACAGGAAGCATCTTGTTTAGTAATTTGGTTGGCCCTTCTGGACTTCTCTGTATCTGGTGATCCAAGGCCAGCCACAGCATCTGGTTACATGGAAAAATGAATCAGGTTGCAAGTATCATAATACACTAATAGACTGCCAAAAACATTTGGAGACTGTGTATTTAAGTCTGATATTGAATTTCAAATAGTGTAGTGCACATTTATAATGCACAACAATTTTATTTACTTTTTTCCCAGCATATCAGCCATACCAGGGGTGTATTCCAGAAAGCACGGTTAACTTACCTTCAGCTAAACCCTGAACTTTGGGTTGATTAACCCCAAACCTTGCTTACTCGAGGTCTGTGGTTCCAAAAACGCGTCCGGGAGTAAGTTCATTCAACTCAGAGTATGTTCCTGGTTAAGACTCAAGACATTCTCAACAGAGCGATGAATCGACGAGTCACTATGGAAACGACGCTAAGAAAAAGCGCGCCATGCCATTTCTCTCTTTTTCTTTTGTTCAATGGTCCGTTTACATGCTTGGTGCATATTGCCACCTAAGTGATAGTTGTGAAATCATTTTTTTCCCCGTTTAATCTTCAATCCTTGAGATTATGATTTATATTTTTTGTTTGATGCTAACTATTTATTAATAATTATTTATTATTAATATATATATATATATATATATATATATAATAAATTAAACATTACCTTGTCATAGTGTTTTATAATTTATACAGATAACTGTTATATATGCCAATAAAATAACCATATTAGAGTAATACCTTATTACTTATATTAGTGCTTATATATAATAGCTATATTACATAATCTAATATAATATAATGTTGTGCGCTATCTGTCACGCCCACTGAAGGCTCGTCAGTAGATCACACCTGAGCTGATAGTGCTGAAGTGAACTAACCCTGGAACATAACCTGCTCCGGAGCAGGTTATCTTCAGAGAGTAAGTTACTATGGTTACTTACATACCCTGAAAGTAACCTCTGATTTTGGAACCGAAAACTGAGGTTATCCGCTCACTTAAATGCTTTCTGGAATACACCCCAGTATTTAAAGAAATAGCAAATGTTTACCTCCTCCATCTGTCTTATGACTGATCCTCAGGGTTCCCATGTTGTCTAGTGGCATTAAATTTTTGACGGGAATATGGGTCACTTGCATCTGTCTTTCCTGCCTGAGTTTCTGTTGACTGTGGGAGAAAAGTCTTTCCTTTTTATTTGTTTAATATTATCATAATTGTGTGTGTTTGTGTATATATATATATATATATATATATATATATATATATATATATATATATATACAGTGGGTACGGAAAGTATTCAGACCCCCTTCACTTTTTTCAATTTTGTTATGTTGCAGCCTGATACTACAATTGTTTAAATTCATTTTTTTTCTCATTAATCTACACTCTGTACCTCATAATGATGAAGTGAAAACAGAATTTTAGAAATGTCTGTAAATTTATTAAAAAGAATAAACTGAAATATCACATTTACATAAGTATTCAGACCCTTTGCAACAACACTTGAAATTTCGCTCAGGTGCCTCCCATGTCTCTTGATCATTGCAGAGATGTTTCTACACCTTGATTGGAGTCCGCCTGTGGTAAATTAAATTGATTGGACATGATTTGGAAAGGCACACACCTCTCTGTAAAAGCCCTCACAGCTGATAATGCATATCAGAGTGAAAACCAAGCCACGAGGTCAAAGGAACTGCCTGCAGAGCTCAGACACAGGATTGTATTGAGGCACAGATCTGAGGAAGGCTACAAAAAAAATTCTGCTGCACTGAAGGTTCCCAAGAGCACAGTGGCTTCCATAATTCTCAAATGGAAGAAGTTTGGCACAACCAGGACTCTTCCAAGAGCTGGTCCCCAGCCAAACTGAGCAATTGATGGAGAAGGGGCTTGTCTAGACTGGTGACCAAGAACCTGGTGGTCACTCTAGTTGAGCTCCAAGATCATATATGCAGATGGGAGAAACCTACAGAAGGACAAACATCACTGCAACACTCCACTGATCTGGGCTTTGTGGGAGTGTGGCCAAACTCAATCCTCTCCTCAGTGAAGACACATGAAAACACACTTGGAATTTGCAATAAAGCACCTAAAGGACCCTCAGACTCTGAGAAACAAGATTACCTGGTCTGATGAACCTCAATTCTAAGCATCATGTTTGAAGGAAACCGGCTCTTCTCATCACCTGCAGAGTACCATCCCAAAAGTAAAGTGTGGTGGTAGCAGCCTCATGCTGTTGGGCTGTTTTTCAGCGGCAGGGACTGAGGAACTCATCAGAGTAGAAGAAAAGCTCAATGCACCAAAATATTGAGATAGCCTTAATGAAAACCCAGTCCAGGGCATTCAAAACCTCAGACTGGGCCGAAGGTTCACCTTCTAACATGACAATGACCCTAAGCACACAGCCAAGGCAACACAGGAGTGGCTTAGGGACAACTCTGTGAATGTCCTAGAGTGACCCAGCCAGAGCCCTGACTTGAACCCTATCGAACATCTCTGGAGAGACCTGAAAAAGGCTGTCAACAGACGGTCCCCATCCAACCTGACCGAGCTTGAGAGGATTTGCAAAGAAGAATGGCAGAAATTCCCCCAATCCAGTTGTGCAAAGCTTGTTGCGTCATACCCAAAAAGACTCGAGGCTGTAATTGCTGCCAAAGGTGCTTCAACTAAGTACTGAGTAAAGGGTCTGAATACTTATGTAAATGTGATATTTCAGTTTTTTCTTTTTAATAAATTTACAAACATTTCTAAAATTCTGTTTTCACTTTGTCGTTATAAAGGACAGAGTGTAGAGTAATGAGAAAAAAAAAAGAATTTAAACAATCGTAGTATCAGACTGCAACATAACAAAATTGAAAAAAGTGAAGGGGGTCTGAATACTTTCCGTACCCACTGTATATATATATATATATATATATATATATATATATATATATATATGTATATTTATATGTATATGTATGAATGCGTGTATGTATATACACCATTTATATGGTTACACAATTAAATAATATATAAATTAGTATATGTAATGTATGAATTATGTATATGAAATATATATTATTTACATTGTATTCATAGATAATGGCATAATATTACATAATATATTATGTGATACATTTATTTTTATCTTAATTTAACATCTTAACATTTCAAGAGTGTTTATGCATTTAAATATGATTTATACAATTTATTTAAGTATTATTTATATATAAATTAATTATATGTATTTTATGCATAGACTATGTATGATTATTTCACTATATATATATATATATATATATATATATATATACACATATAATATAACATTTCATGTGTGCGTGTGTGTATATATACATATATATACATATATATGGCCTTGCTATTAAGTTTCCAATGTATTCTGCTATTAAGCCACTTCTACGTAATGTAGCCAACTTACCTCCTCTGTGTAATGTTCGAAATATGGGGCCTTTCTGTGAGACGCAGCAAAAATGATAAATATGTCAACTATGTGGTCAGAATTTATTGAAAATTTGCACATAAGAAGTCAGAAGACATGCCTTTCATTTCTGGCTGAAGTCTGTAATCGGGGTACAAGGGCATTGTGTACGGTTGGACTGGTATAGTCAGAGATCGTTCTCTGGAGGCTGGTACTGACGGACATCTTTTCTGACCTCCAATAACTAGGTGGGTCTGTCGTTGTAATTGCCCCTGGGGGGCTGATGAGGTAGCGTGCTGATATGTTTTATGCCCGGTATCAACTGAAAAATATGACATTAGTTTCAATTGATTTACTTCCCTTGATAGAAAGGATTGCATATACAAGTACATGATTTATTATTATATATTTAAGTATATCTACCTGAGACAGAGTGACGGTAAGATGAATAACCATTGTGCAAACTGGTGGCAGGCACAATCTGGAATAAACGGGGTTTGTTTTTGTTTGCAAAAAAAAAGTATTCTGCCATATCTTAAAAATGATTTGATGCTCACTGCCTGACAATATCAATTATCCAAAATATCAGTCCAGATCAGTTACCTTTTCTGGTCTGTTCCCCCATAGATCTGAAACATTTTCTACAACACCAATGTGAGTGGTAGGATGAGGGATCCAAGACCTCACAGTCTGATTCGCCCTTACTGGACATGGCATCTACACAGCATAGAAAATAAAACTTTTCACTATCCATTTTACGAAGTTAAATATTACTTCTTTGGTCTTTTACGTTGTATAACACTTCTTTTGTGTTTTTGCTGGTCATTTTAGACCAAACTCACATAAAGAATTACCTTTTGTTTCTTAGTGTCCTTCATAAAGCACATAGTTTTCTCTTGGATTCTCACTTTGACCACATCTTCATTTGAGGGCATAGGATCCTTCAGAAATATATATAGATATAATGAATACACTTCTAAATTAAACCTTTCCCTTACTTTTAATTATATTTTAAATAGCATTTTACTTAAATTAAACAATTTAAAAGTATATTTCATTTTTTATTTGTTTAAATAAATGAATACTTGTGCCTAAACATTTTTTAGTATTTTGCAGATTTAAGATCATGATCTATAAGGAATAACCTATAAAAATGCATATTTAGAAAGACCTACCAAATGTTTGATGTTCCTTTGAATAATTTTGGGTCCTGTGCTCTGTACTCGTTCTTGTCGGAGTCGGTTCCTTTCTTTGCGGCTTCTTAGGTGTTTTTTCTTGCCCTACATTTGTTATAGAAACCACAGAACATTAAGAAAATGAAAAGAAATCTTCTTTAGGATGTCATTAAGAGGGTTTTGCTTCATACTGCACCTGGTTTGTGGCGTTTAGAAGATGAACAGGAAGTCCATCTGATTCAGTACTGTTTGATCCACTTGTGCTGCACAGAACATCAACATTGTGAAATCATCTGACATGTAGTAATCAAATGTTCACGGGATGTATTCGAATGGAATGTTTTTATTTGACTGTATTCTTACCTAGACTCAATGTCAATGTCAGACAGATCCTCTAAGGAGTCCACTTCTCTTCCCAGCTTCCGTCTGACCTCTTGTCTCAATAACAGCCCTAACTCCTCCAGACAGTGTTTGGTCTGTTTAAAATGTATTTCAATCAATAATGCTCTGTTAAATCTGATTAAAACTGCATTACAAAAGGAGTAAAGTCCAAAGACAGGCCACCTTGGCTGGGTCGGGGTCACAAAAGTCAAGCAGAGTGTCACAAAAGCAATAGCCCATTGATTTCAGGTCCCGTGTGCTGAAGTGTGTTCCCTTCCTGTCGCCTACGAATAAAAAAAAACTCTTCTTATATACAGAAAACATCTACTTTTGTCTTAGCAACTAACTGAAATTAATTGAATTACTAAAATTATAACCTAAAATATAAAAAAAACTAATAAAAATGACAAAATCGCTCTAAGAAATTACAAAAAATTGAACTAAAGATTTAAATGTATTAAAATATAAAAATAAAACCTAATTAAAATATTTAAAAACTATAATAGTGTATAAATAATACACTATATAATTGTATAATAATACATTTTTACAAACTTTTTTGATAACTAAGCAAGTATAAGTACCCAGTGTGGAGCCTCCGAAGGTTGACTCCATTGTGTAGCTGTTCCTAATGCCTAGTCTCCACATGACGATGCGGCCGGTGCCCTCTTTGCTCTTGTGCATTTTGAACTTGCAACTCCTAAAAGAAAACTATAAGAAGACAAAAGCATGCATTCAAAATTTGAACACTCATATTTTGCTTGAGATTATGACTATGACAACCACTGCTAACCTTGTCTGTAGCATTCTTGCTCATCATGAGAGGGAAAACGCGTTCTTGAAGACACTGAGAGGCATCTTTCCGATCACTGCATCCATACATGAACACGTTGTTTTTCCTGCTATGACCATGAAAGTCACAGTAGGCCACCACCTCTCTTTCAGCAAGCAACCTGTGGGATCAAATTGTATAGATGCAGTCACATTTACCATTTTAAAAAAAAAATTGGGCGTTTTTGCCTTTAATTTGATAGGACAGTGTAGAGAGGACAGGAAATGAAGTGGGAGAGAGAGAGGGAACGGGATCGGGATAGGTCCACAAGCCGGGACTCGAACTCGGGACGCCTGAAGTACAACGGCACTGTACGTCGACGCGCAGCACACGAGGTTATCACACTGATTTCTGTGTGAGCTGTGCTTCATACTTTGCTACACTACTGTCAATAGAAAATGGACATTATTTTTGCCCACCAAATGTCACTGTATAACCACACCTTATACAGTCAAACCAAAAATTATTCAGACACCAGATATAATTTTTGATACGTTTTTACTTGTGGGTGCAGGACACTATAGTTCATAAATGTAAGTGAAGATAGCAAAATAAAGTGAACTGTTACATATTATACCCAAAAATTCTTCATATAGTGGACTACCAGTAAAATTTGGGATCAAAAAATATTCAGACACTTTGACCTGATCATGTTTTGCTTAAGTGTTTTTCTTTAATTGCTAATGCAAACTTTTTACACCACAGACTGAACAAAATTAAGCATTGCTTGTTAATTGGTTGACCTAAATTGGTATTATGATTATCTAATTGTGTACTTAAATTAAAAAGCTGTATAATTTTTGGTTATCCATTACATACCTTTCTATTAAAGTTATCTGACATTATCAAGATGAATTTGTTCTGACATAGTATAACTGAGTTCTTGTCATATTTTATCCCCATTTTCTAAACTATAGCGAATAAACTGTGATATAATGTAAGAAATGTTAAAGGTGTCTGAATAAATTTTGGTTTGACTGTACCTAACATGACAAAAATGGTCACAATGACACAATTATTACTCACCGTTTCACCATGCTGCGAGTGTACCAAATGCATGGGAAAGAGTCATGCAGCAGACTGCGGTAGTTTCGGTTCAAATCACGGCCTGTGAGTGAACACCGGTAGTTTCCCACCACCACGCCGTCAGGGTTTAACATCGGTATAACCTGCAGCCAGAACATCTGTTAGTTTACTGTAGTAAACTGTTTACATCTCGTAAAGCACTTGACATGGGTATATATAGAAATTTTGGCCAAAACCCGTTCTCCATCTGTGCCCTGCACTCCTTCTCTCACCTTAAAGATGAAAATTTCCCTCAACAAACGCGCGTCAGGCAAGTCGCTCAGAAGGAACTCCAGAAAACCCTGCATCATCCAAGAACCATTGGTTTCTCCTGGATGCACCCGTGCCGTCACAACAACTGCCCGCTTGGCTTTGCGTTCTGCTAAACTGTTGGACGGAGCTGTTATAGTCAATACATACACCGCATTTCCTGCCAGACTACGACAGAGCACCCGCAGCTTACAGTAAGCTGCACGGACAGGGTCTGAGATGACCTCACGCAGGTAATGCTGTAGGTTTGAATATGTATAAGGGTAGCAGTGAGCCAGGTAACAGGTGTCACCGTCGAAAGGGAACTCCAGAGTCCAGGTGAGGGAGTACAGCACTTTACCATCCTGTTCAGTGCTGTTTCTGTAGTACCTATACAAGACATTGAGACAGCAGTTGGGTAAATATTTTTGTCTGGATCGGTTAATTTTTTCAAAAATAATTTATAATATTTTTAGGGGTTGGCATAAAGCCAAACATGTCAAGTGGCACAAGTTCCCTGATATCATAATGAAGAAAAAGCCACATTCTTTTTTTTTTCTTTTTTTTTGGTAATTCTATTTATTTTAGCACTTTTTATTATTAAAAATGGCTTTACTGCTCATTAATAAATCAAAGTCATGTGGTGTAACGAACTTGTAGAAACATAAAGGAAAAATCACATCATTTTATCAGAGAGCAATCATAGACATCAATAAGTCTCTTAAAATAGCAGATAATTTGATCTATTTATGACAAGTTGTAAAATTTCATGTGGTCTAACTCCCCAAAACTGTAATATTTATGAATTAATCATAAATAAACTTTTTAAAAAATATATAAACTTTTTAAAATAATAATTTAGATGTGTAAACACTGTAATCAAGGTGTAAGTAAAATATGTTTTTACTTGATGGTTACACCACCACACTACTTTTTTTTTTTATTATTATTATTTAAACTTTTCTTGAAAATGTTATAAAAAATGTTCAAACCATATCAACATAAGCACATTTCTAACCATTTTGCACTTGTTTTCTATGGAAGCCCATTTCCACCATATAAGGAAAAAAAACATGCTTTGATAAATCATAATTGACATAAACCATAATTATTACATAAAATTAGGAAATTATGACATACTAAGTCAATTATGAGATAAAAAGTTAGTTATGACATACTAAATCATAATTATGCACTAAAAACTAAAAATGATGACATACCAAGCCAAAATCATAATACAAAAAGTCAAAAATATGACATAAAAGGCACATAATTTTGACCTTTTATTTCATTATTTCTTCTTTTATCTCATAATTACGGTGGCCCAGTAGTGCACAACACCATGAAATGTGCACAACACAATGGAAACAAGCCGCAACACAACGAAATTAACACAACTCAATAGAAACGAGCCGCAACACAACGGAAACAAGCCACAACACAAAGAAATTAGCACAACATAACAGAAACAAGCCGCAACACAACGAAATTAACACAACTCAATAGAAACAAGCCGCAACACAACAGAAACAAGCCACAACACAACGGAAACAAGCCACAACATAATGAAATTAGCACAACACAACAGAAACAAGCCGTAACACAACGAAATTAACACAACTCAATAGAAACAAGCCGCAACACAACGGAAACAAGCCACAACACAACGGAAACAAGCCACAACACAACGAAATTAACACAACACAACGGAAACAAGCCACAACACAACGAAATTAGCACAACACAACAGAAACAAGCCACAACACAACAAAATTAACACAACTCAATGGAAACAAGCCACAACACAACGGAAACAAGCCACAACACAAAGGAATTAGCACAACACAACAGAAACAAGCCGCAACACAACGAAATTAACACAACTCAAAAGAAACAAGCCGCAACACAACGGAAACAAGCCACAACACAACAGAAACAAGCCGTAACAATGAAATTAGCACAACACAACGGAAACAAGCCGCAACACAACGGAAACCAGCCACAACACAACGGAAACAAGCCACAACACAACGAAATTAGCACAACACAACAAAATTAACACAACTCAATGGAAACAAGCCGCAACACAACAGAAACAAGCTGCGACACAACGAAATTAACACAACTCAATGGAAACAAGCCACAACACAACGGAAACAAGCCACAACACAACGGAGACAAGCCACAACACAACAGAAAACAAGCTGCAACACAACGAAATGAACAAAACTCAATGGAAACAAGCCACAACACAACGGAAACAAGCCGCAACACAACAAAATTAACACAACTCAATGGAAACAAGCCGCAACACAACGGAAACAAGCCGCAACACAATGAAATGAACACAACTCAATGAACACAAGCCGCAACACAACAGAAACAAGCCACAAAACAACGGAAACAAGCCACAACACAATGAAATTAGCACAACACTACGGAAACAAGTCATAACACAATGAAATTAGCACAACACAACGGAAACAAGCCGCAACACAATGAAATGAACAAAACTCAATGAAAACAAGCCGCAACACAACGGAAAAAAGCAGCAACACAATGAAATTAGCACAACACAACGGAAACAAGCCACAACACAAAGAAATTAGCACAACACAACAGAAACAAGCCGCAACACAACGAAATTAACACAACTCAATAGAAACAAGCCGCAACACAACAGAAACAAGCCACAACACAACGGAAACAAGCCACAACATAATGAAATTAGCACAACACAACAGAAACAAGCCGTAACACAACGAAATTAACACAACTCAATAGAAACAAGCCGCAACACAACGGAAACAAGCCACAACACAACGGAAACAAGCCACAACACAACGAAATTAACACAACACAACGGAAACAAGCCACAACACAACGAAATTAGCACAACACAACAGAAACAAGCCACAACACAACAAAATTAACACAACTCAATGGAAACAAGCCGCAACACAACAGAAACAAGCCACAACACAACGGAAACAAGCCACAACACAAAGAAATTAGCACAACACAACAGAAACAAGCCGCAACACAACGAAATTAACACAACTCAAAAGAAACAAGCCGCAACACAACGGAAACAAGCCACAACACAACAGAAACAAGCCGTAACAATGAAATTAGCACAACACAACGGAAACAAGCCGCAACACAACGGAAACAAGCCACAACACAACGGAAACAAGCCACAACACAACGAAATTAGCACAACATAACAAAATTAACACAACTCAATGGAAACAAGCCGCAACACAACAGAAACAAGCTGCGACACAACGAAATTAACACAACTCAATGGAAACAAGCCACAACACAAAGGAAACAAGCCACAACACAACGGAGACAAGCCACAACACAACAGAAAACAAGCTGCAACACAACGAAATGAACAAAACTCAATGGAAACAAGCCACAACACAACGGAAACAAGCCGCAACACAACAAAATTAACACAACTCAATGGAAACAAGCCGCAACACAACGGAAACAAGCCGCAACACAATGAAATGAACACAACTCAATGAACACAAGCCGCAACACAACAGAAACAAGCCACAAAACAACGGAAACAAGCCACAACACAATGAAATTACCACAACACTACGGAAACAAGTCACAACACAATGAAATTAGCACAACACAACGGAAACAAGCCGCAACACAATGAAATGAACAAAACTCAATGAAAACAAGCCGCAACACAACGGAAAAAAGCAGCAACACAATTAAATTAGCACAACCCAATGGAAAAAATCCGCAACACAACGAAATTAGCACAACACAATGGAAACAAGTTGCAACATAACGAAATTAGCACAACACAAGGAAAACAAGCTAAAACACATCACAACAAAATTACTACAACACAACAGAAACAAGCCGCAACACAATGAAATTAGCACAACACAACGGAAACAAGTCACAACACAACAAAATTAGCACAACACAATGGAAACAAGCCACAACACCGCGAAATTAGCACAACACAACAAAATGAGTCCTATGCGTTGTGGCGATTTCGTTGTGTTGTGGCGATTTCGTTGTGTTGTGCACTACTGGGCCACCGTACATAATGACTTAGTACGTCATAATTTTGACTTTTTGTCAATATCTACTTCATATTTATGACATTTCATATTTATGACTTCTTATGTCACAATTATGATTTACCTAAACATGATTTTTTCGTATGTGGTAGAAATGGGCTTACATAGCTTACAACTATAGCCTATTTTTGAAAGATGTTTCCTTCCTATTCATCATGGACACTTATGTGTCATTGATCGAGTTACCAAATAAGATAACTGAGCCAAAACTTTGTGTTCATGTTCAGAAATCACTATTTGTCACCTAATATTTGCTCCTGTTCGCTGCCATCCTTCCCCCTTCAGCCAGGCAGCGTGTTCAGAGTAGAGCAGTGGGCGCATTCCAGCACTATACAGACTGCTGGCCTTCATCAGGTTGATGATGGTGAAGCGGTAGGTGACGCCTGCCCTCATGTTCCTCACGCGGAAGTAGAACCACTGAGTGTGCTTAGTGGTGTACAAGTCAGTGCGCAAAGTCAGCTCATAGTCATACTGACCACTGGAAAGCCAAGATCAGGGAGTAGTTTACATTAAATCAAGATATACAGGCTTTACATCTTGTCAGAAGAGACAAACCCATTTGTGGGAATATTAATGAAGCTGTGTGACTCACACTTGCACTGCTTTTTGTAGGTTTCCACTCTCAAAACGGGACTCAAAAGCTAGCGTAGGCTCCTCCTGATGGTTGGCACAGGACGTGGCACTTTTAATGGGTCCTCTGCTCCCACCCACACGAGAGTAGGTGAAGTAGGAGGTTTTTGTGGCTAAATGGTGTGGTGAACCAAAAGGTGAGGATATAAAACCAAAGTTTGGAAGTAGCTATAGATTTTTACATAGAGGAAAAATTACAAATTAAGACATATAATTTTCTTACCCGGGTCTATGCGGTAGACAGTGTTTCCTCTTACCCCTCCTACCGGCATGGGAGCTTGTTCATCACCTGTTGGTTGATAGAATGGCTCCGGCTCTGAAGGGTCCCATTCTGGGTTTTCAGACATTCAAAATATTAATAATTCAAGATATAGAGGAAATTAAGGGTTTACAATTATTTACACATTCAAAAGGGTGAAACTTAATTATTTTAAAATAAAAAGTTTTAAAATGTATTTTGTTTGTTAATTTTTTTAATGTATTTATTTTATTATTTTTATTTAATTTTTTTTTTTTTGCAAATAGCATGAATTGTTCATTGATAAATATAACTTTTGTGTGAGTCGCACCATATGACACTTTAAAACCTGAGCTAACCTTGTCTTGCCATAAAAAGGCAAATCATCTGGTATTTTAAGAGACTAAAAACCACATCAAAATGCTGTGTAGGTTACAAAGGGTAAAACTTAATCTTAATTAGCATTTTCAAAAATGTTATTAAACATTTCGCATGGTAAAAAATTTTTTTGTTTTTGTTTTTTTGTCAATGTCATGAACTGTTAATTCAAAATTGTAATCAGTTTTGGGCGAGTCTCACCACATGACACTTTACAGCCTGCATTAACCTTGTCTTGTCATAAAAATCTGAAATTATCTGATATTTTAAAATACTTATTGACCTTGACACGAGGGTCTGCAGGAGTCCGCTCAATGTAATATATATATAAATGTATTTATTTGTTTATTTTTTTGCTCAACGCAATTTTGATTTGGCAGGGAATTTTTTATTCAAATATTTATATATTATTAATATATCAAATATTTTTATATATCAAAAGTTTTTGAACAGTAAGATTTTTCACGTTTTTAAAGAATTATCTTCTGCTCACCAAGCATGCATTTATTTGACCCAAAGTACAGCAAAAACAGTAAAATTTTGAAATACTGCTTTTTAAAATAACTGTTTTCTATTTGAATGTATATTAAAATGTAATTTATTCCTGTGATTTCAAAGCTGGATTTTTAGCATCATTACTCCAGTCTTCAGTGTCACATGATCCTTCAGAAATCACTCCAATATTCTGAGTTACTGCTCAAAAAACATTTATTATTATTATTATTTTGAAAACAGTTGAGTACTTCTTTTTTTTTCAGGATTCTTTGATAAATAGAAAGATCCAAAGATCAGCATTTATCTGAAATAAAAATCTTTTGTAACATTATACACTGTACCATTCAAAATGGGTATTCATATAGAAATTAATACTTTTATTTAGCAAGGGTTCTTTAAATTGATCAAAAGTGATGATGAAGACATTTATAATGTTACAAAAGATTTCTATTTCAGATAAATGCTGTTCTTCTTCTCAACTTTCTATTCATCAAAGAAACCTGAAAAAATTCTTCTCATCTGGTTTCAAAATAATAATAATAATAATAATAAATGTTTTTTGAGCACCAAATCAGAATATTCGAATGATTTCTGAAGGATCATGTGACACTGAAGACTGGAGTAATGATGCTAAAAATTCAGCTTTGAAATCACAGGAATAAAATACATTTTAAAATATATTCTAACAGAAAACTGTTATTTTAAACAGCAAAAATATTTCAAAATTTTACTGTTTTTGCTGTAGTTTGGATTAAAGAAATGCAGAATTGGTGAGCAGAAGAGTCTTCTTTAAAAAACATTAAAAATATTACTGTTCAAAAACTTTTGACTGGTAGTGTATATTATTACTTTTTATTTTTTTATATATTCACATTTTTTAAGTTATCAAAGAGATCTATTCAAATCACTGTATGGATAAATAGCAATTTTTATTGTATTATATGAATAAATTCACAGATTCTGGGTTCAAAGAAAGTGTCTCCACACAAATCCCTACTGATTGTATTAATAGTGTAAAACTTTTACTTTTTTAAGTAAAGCACTGATACCTATATGCTGGATTTTGTCACGGATCACTTCACATTCGATGGGCCAGCGGACGCCCTGGAATGGACAGGAGGTAGATGGGATTGTGAAGAGGTCCAAAGGCTCCCTCAGGCGTGGAATGGGCCGCTCACCGTCAAAATCAAACACAAGCTGTCGGGTTCTAAGAACTTTGTCTAAGCTGAAAAAATCTTGCAAAGTAATGAAATACAAACATTACAAAATCTAATTTATTACCCAACTGACATGCTGTAGTTAAAAGACATGTGAGAAGCATTTGTTATCAGCAGTGATTATCAGAATTATCCATGAAACCAAGACGTACAATTCATTGGCACAAGCTCCCTAAAACAATTGTGTTCTTAGTGTCTGAATCTTTTATAAAGGCAATGAATTTCAAATGGGAACTAGCTGCTTAGACTCAAGTGTTGTGTATTGTGTGACAACTTGAAAGAACTTGAGAGATAATACAAAATTATCATTATTTAGGTGGCAATGGTGGTGATTTGTTGCAAGATAAAGTATAGTATCTTTACATGGGATCAACTCTATTTAGGTCTCGTAAACTACAATATTTTAATTGACATATAATATCATGCTTCATTATGGAAGCCCATATCCACCAC